>JAWLRI010000653.1:2212785-2528963 GCA_034781795.1 Crypturellus tataupa
CTTGTGCTAAGAGCCTAAGTTACTTATGCTAAGAGCCTAGGGCCTAACTTATGCTAAGAGCCCAAGTTACTTAAATCCAAAGGCCTTGGTTGTTCACACAGAATCCATGTCGCCGATCCTTACACCGTTCTGCAACACTGGGCACTACAGCAAGCACCATGTTTTGCAAGAAGAAAATAGGGGAAAATGAGGAATGAGCTCTGGAGAACCAGACATAGATTGAAAAGCTGCTGGAAGATGGAGGCAGAAAAAGGCGCAATGCAGAAAACGTGTATGTGTGGAGGGAAATCTGATACCAGTTTTCTATCCAAGTGCATAGGAAATTGTCTCCTCCAACCCTCAAAAACACACAGAAAAAAAAAAAAAACTTCAGTTTTGACTATCAGTTTAATGTCTAAAATCTTCCATGCAGCTAGTCAGTAGCTGGCTATGTTATTCCGCCTGCACATTCTTCCTTTCTCCTCAGGTTTCCAAATCTGGTGTTTGATAAGGAAGCATAACATTTATTTACATATTTATTTTTTAATATTTTTGAGGTCTGGCCTATGGTTGTGGAGTCATGGACTGCTGGCTTACAGTTGCGAATGGGCCAGAGTCAATTATGGCAGGACCTACAGCCAGAAAATGAGAACAGTTCAGGAAGGTGGCGTCATGGATAGAGAAACATGGAGGAGAAAAACAGCTTGAGAGACAGCACGAACCTGGGATCAGTTAAAAATAGCATCATGATTACTGAAAAAACTCTTAGTGCTAGGAATAAGGAGGATGATGGTGGGAAGAACGAGAAGAAGATGTTGTTATGTCAAGGAGCGGGTTCTTGGCTCCAGGGCCTGGGTTGCACGCAGGAGGGTGCGTTTTGTCACATGAGCTTCTCACTTCCCAGCTCTGCCCAGCCGCCCTCTCCACTTTCCCCTCGTACCGACCAGCTGCAGGAGATCTGTGTGGAGCGAGCGGCACACGGAGCCCCACGGGGCAGCAGGCTGCGAGCACCAGGAGGAAGGCCGCAGCTAGCACCGAGCTCCCAGCTGCCTGGGCACATGGCAGGCAGGTGGGTCTGGGCCACCTCGTATGAGGGCTGTGCTGCTGGGCCACCCCGATGAAGCTGCCGGCAGCCCTTCCCATGACTTTGCTTCCAGCTGTTCCAGCTGCTGCTGGAATCAAGCAGCAAAGCTGGGTGGGCCGAGTTGTTTCTTCTTTACTTCCCAAATGGGACTATTCGCAAAGCCGATGACTCACTCGCTACCCCAGCACTTGTTGTGCGGCTGCTGGCAGCGGAGGGAACGCCAGGTTTGTGATGGCGGCTGCTCCGCGAGGACCTGCCAGCAGCTCCCTCGCGGCCGCCCTCGGAGCTCAGGGTGGGGCTGTGCCGGCAAAACGCTTGGAAGGATTTCTGGGAGCAATTACAGGAGCTCTTCTCGCCACGGGATGTGCTCTTCGGAGGCTCTGGTAAATCTCACACGGGCAGCAATGGAGGAAGAGTCATCGCTCAGGGGCTAAAGCAGCTTTTGGTCCACTGTGCTGCTTCATGCTGTTTTCTTTCTGCATGGGGTAGGAAGGAGTGACCAGGATTCATGTGGATTTTATCACGCACAAACAATCCTTCTCAAAACTGCAGGTTCTTGCTCCCTTAGTTAGGAAAAAGAAAAAAAAAAGAACAAAGAAAAGCCTTCCTCCTCACCTCTCTTTTTTCTTTCCTTTTTCTTTCTTTTTTCTTTTTTTTTTTGTCCTCCTGAAAGAGAGCAAGGTGTTCTTTCTTTTAAATCGCTGTTCTGGATTCAAGGACTTGGCTAAAGCATGTTCCCTTCCAAGGGCCCTCGGCAGCTCAGTTCTAGTCTGCTTCCTCAGCCTGGAGCGCTCCTCTTTGCTGCTGCTGGATTGCCCCGTGCTGCCTCGGTCCTCGCAGAGCCTACAGCAGCCCTGGTAGATCTTCCGACTTATGGTACGGATATACATGCCAGCTCTGTACAGATACACATTCCAGCTACTCTTCCAGGGCGCCCTGTATTGAGGCTGTGCTCAAGAAGACTGCGTTTATCAAGACAGGACTTTAGCTCCTCCAGAAGCCTTTTAATTTTTGCAGTGACATCCAGTGCAGAGTGACCCTGCAGTCTTTGGCCAGAGTGTCCTTACGTTAACAATGCTGCCTTGCACAGCAGTGTTGTTAACTCGTTCCTGATGATCTAACACTGAGTGCTGCTTGCGTGGAAGATTCTGGAACAAGATGGAGCCTGCCTGGACGGACAGCCTCGTTTGGCTGCCGGGCACAGCAGCGTAGCTGGCGCCTGCGCTCGTCTGCCGCTCGCTTTGTTCTTGTGAGTCTGTCTCCTTGGTTGCGGGAAGGAAGCTCTTGGTCGCACCGCGCTGTCAGTAACGCCAGCGAAAATCCTGCCGAACCCCCTTGGCCGCGGGGATACTCATCAGGCTTTGCAGAATTTAACTTGAGTTCTGTGGCTGAATTAGCAGCTTTCAAAGTGGTTTGGAAAATGGTGAGAAACCAGCAGAGACCGCTCCAACTTTTCCTTCCAGAAAAACTTTTGATTTATTAAAATGCCGCAGTCATAAATACAGAACAAAGGGTCTGGAAATATTACAGTGTCCTCATCGTGAAGGGCAATGGCAGGCGCTCCGAGAAACCAGGAGCGAGGTCTTCTTGTTCAGAGCAGTGCCTCTCAGGCTTGCTGTACCTCTCCTAAAATACTAATTGGCAGCATCCTTCTGACGAGATGAATTTGGCTGCAAGGTAGAATCTCGAAGAAGTGGAAGAATAATTTACCAGGGCCTAGGGAAGGTGCATGGGTGAATCGCTGTGCGCTGTGCTGGGGCAGTGGCCTAGGGGACCTCGTGGCCTTTTCCATCTCCGCTATCTACAATTACCACAGCCGCACCTCAGAACACTGAACAGAGCCGTTTTCTTCCTTTCAGTGGCAGCAGAATGTCACTAATGGCCTTGCTAAATCAGAGCAACTGATCCTCCTGCAGATGTGTTATGCACTTAGCAAGATGGCTATAAATGACCCCACTTTGTTTAGATTTGCTATTTTTCGTTTCTGCAGTGCAAGTGCTCAGCACAAGCCGACTGCCAGCCAAGGGAAAGAATTTCTGGTAGGAGATTAAGGATAACTAAGGAAATGATTGCGTGACCTATAAAGAGAGGATCATAAATATTGCAACAATAAAACCAATAGTTCCTTCAAAGTTTAAATAGCTTTTCTTTTCAAACACTTGAAGTAAATGCCCTTTCCCCAAGGTTGTCTAGCGTCTCCACCTTGAGATTTCACACAGAGTTTCACCAAATATATTGTAATTTCTCAGGGCTTTTCCTTTTCATTATCTTTCTGAAAGAGACCCCCTCCAGAGAAGTCCAGATTACAGCTGCGTGGAAGTCTCTTATTGCTCCCTTTGTACAGAAGTTTCAGAAAGCTAAAGCATAATAAAAATAAAACAGCCCCTGCATTTCTTAAGCAAAACACTCCCCAAACATTGCAAGAAGGGGCAAATACAGTTTTGCCTTTCACAACCAAGCAGCAGCACTTTCAGCTTCTCCTGTGGCCCAGACGAGCTTCAGACCCAAACACTTGGTAAGCAGCACAAATAGGCAAGTGTAAAGCTCATATTCTTCACAGTGGGACCTGTGCAGAACCCCTGCCCCAGGCTGCTGCAGCTCTGCACATACAGACAATGGTCATGGCTATCCCACACAGCCCATGTTATTTCTGCCTGGAGTGGGAAGTGGCAAGTGGCCTCCTCTCCTGCATCCCCCTGTAGCCATCTCACTTTCAGGCTGTGGCTGGTTGAGGGGAAGCAGAGACCACTATTTTCCATCAGCCATATGACAAGGATACAAACCCCATCAAGGCGTTCCTGGCCCTTTGTCACCCCACCTTCTAGTGTTCATTTAAGGATTTTTTTTTAAAGTCTTAGCTCTTGGTGTGGGGGTTCCTGGTTAAGTCCCTTCCTAAGGCCTGCCACAGCAGGGGCTGGGGGGCCTTGGTATTAGTGTCCCATCCTGGCTGTCAGCATGAGTGCAGAAAGCAGTAGCTTTTTTGTAAGACCTCCCCCAGGCATTTAAGTGTATCAGCTAAAGAAACACCAGTGTTCCTTCAGCCAACAGCTGGCATGTGCCAAATCTGCCACCAAGCCCATGCAAACTGCTGCTCACCCCGCAACCTGCTGGTACAATGTGCTTTTCTTCCTTGCACCTTGGCATACAGCTTACTCTTCAGTAAAAGGTTTTTTTTGCTTCAAGTAAATGCATTAAAAAAAAAAAGGCAAAAAACTCCTGAATACAGTCAGTATAGGAAAGTATCCTTGACCTGACCTCCCTGATCATTTGCTGTCCTGCATATATAACATGTATTAAAAAGGAAATCTGCTTTCCTTTTTATGTTCTACATTTCCCTCCTTGTTATTCAAATCTCTTTCAGTTCGCCTCTCTGCTTCACCAGCTTTTCCGTACAAATACTGCTCATTGCGTTTCTTGATTATGTGCAATCGATCTATAAAATTACGGTCCTCAGCACTCCCCATCATCTAAAAGTGTCTGCTTTCTACTTAAGACAGACAGGAGGACTGTTTTAGAAAACCACAGCAAATTCCACAAGTCAAACGAAAAGGAAGAAATTGGTATTATAGACAGGCTGGCTGGAAAGAGAGAGGAGCAGGATTAGAAACATCTGTAAGACTTGAGATGTTGGGAAATCATATTTTGAGTTTAGGATACATCAGTTACTCTGCCCTAAATTCTGGTGCAGACACTTCTCCGTTACCCTCCCTTACTTCCCTGGGAAGACTGGCTCAATGAGGAGCTAGAATGGAATAGCTCAGGTGCTGTATATTGTGCTGTGCTTTTTGTACCTTAGCTTTCCTTAGTATACATGACCAAACTTTCAACAAACATCAGAAATAAGCGTTGTGCAAAGAATTAGGTAAAAATCTGCCAATCCTGTTAAGGTCTTATAGCTTCAGCTACATCTGTAGGTCTCCTTGCAAGGTGGTTCATACAGTCCATGCTTGCCCTTTTCCTAAGCCTTTCGTATTGAGGATTCTCAGATTTGCATTCCTTCAGTAGCTGCAAACATTACGTCTAGGGACACAAAGAGGTCATTGCTTCCTGGATGGTTCCCTTATTTTGCAAGGGCATATAGAAAAGTGTCAAGAAACAAGAGATAAGTATAATATTGAAGTATTCAGCAATAAAAGGGGACAGACAAATTTATCTGATTTTCTTGGAGGATCTCCCTAAAACAAGTGCTGAAGAAGAGATAGGAAGATGGCAGTGCTAATATTCTATAGCAAGTGGCTCAGAATCTGTTAGACCCCAACATGCCCTGTGAGATGTGCTTAAATTCAACAGACTAATCCTAAACAGCATGGATGCAATTGGTAGACTTTAAGTAGGGAAAGAAAGGAGAAAATTTTGCTTACTTCTAATAGTTTTTCATGTACCTTAATGCTGAAAAGTAAAACACAGGTTGAATTTATTCTGAAACATGGTCAGGAATTAAAAAAAAAGACTTTTCTATGTACAAACAAAGGGAGTATAAGAAACAAGAGCTGAGTTACTTAAATGTCAAGGATTACATTGTACCAGGTAAAACTGAAATGTAGCAGAGGGATTGAATCTCATAAATGAAATGTCATTACTGATGGGTATAAATTCTGTAGCAAAGATGGAAAAGGAAGGTGGCACTTTGTCAGATGCATTTATAGCTGAGCAAGATATAGTTCAGCCACACAGAGAGCAGTTGTGAAAAATGAAAAACCAAAGAAAAACTGAAGTGGACATCTGCTACAGCCTACTCCAGCAACGGGAAGGCAGGAATGAATCAGAGTCTCTCTTGAGGTACTCAAAGCCGCAGGACACCGTATTTGTGGAGAATTTAGATGCCCACACATCTGGTAACAAGCACAGCCAAACATTGGTTGAAGATGCTCATGCATTACATTGAAACCTGCTCTAATCCAGGCAGGTTCTTGACAGAAGAAAAATTGCCCACAATCCAGGAACTGCAGCTGACAAACTAGAATCGATGCCAATGAACAAACTATGTAACATAGTAACGAGTTTATTGGGTTGACTTAGAGAAGGTCTTTGGCATGATTTGCTGGACGCATACACATTAGATATACAAATGCCTACCAATGGAAACCCAGAAGGTACATGCATTCAGCCAAAACGCTTGTTCAGAACCCCTGCCCATTCCAGGCCAGAAAGAGAGAGCCTGGAGCCCCAGGACTGCAAACGTAGTCCCCCATGCTATGCCACAAAGATCAGCAAACTGAGGCTGATGAGCCTAAGGGGTCCAGGGTCAGAAAACTCCCAAGAGTTTTCCCAATCT
The DNA here is from genome assembly GCA_034781795.1 of Crypturellus tataupa. Taxonomy (NCBI): domain Eukaryota; kingdom Metazoa; phylum Chordata; class Aves; order Tinamiformes; family Tinamidae; genus Crypturellus; species Crypturellus tataupa. The sequence goes on from JAWLRI010000653.1 coordinate 2,219,124, forward strand.
TGCTCTTTAAAATAGTAACAGAACACGAAACGTACTTCCCAACTTCCTGCCCCCTTAGAAGATTAGTGACCTGAAACATTAATACCAAGAAACGGCTTCGGGAGCAGGGACCAAGTGGCAGCTTATTCAAAGGCTGCTGCCGGCATTGAGTGCCGTCAGCCTCCGTTAGCAGGCTTGGCAGAACCCCTAAGACTGCTCCTTGCCCCTCTGCCCCCAGCGTCATTAACCACATTTTATCTGGCAGGGCAGTAGAGATTCATTTCACAGGTCACAGCCTCAGGTTTACAGTGCTCCTCAAAAACCACAGGGTGCAAAACGAGTCAAAATAAACCCAGTCACCTCACCCAGCCTCAGAGCTGCTGCCATAAGAGCAGCCAACTGGTCCAAGTTCAGCTGATCTTATCCGTGGTGAAGAACAGGTTTCACCAGAGCCTGAAGCACTGACGCCGGATCAGCGAGGCTGCGCGCGTCCCCAAAGAGTCCCGCTGAATTTAAAGAGGAGATTCATATCATGCAAAAAAGCAGGGCTTTTTAAAATTAATTTAACAGCACATAATAAGCCTGAGGAATGACACTAGGCCCTGGAGCCAAGGCCTAAGTCTCAACTCTTGTGACTTCAAATAAAAAAAAAAAAAAAAAAAAGAAAAAAGGACCAGGGATTAAAAACAACAAATGATGTGATGAACTGGCATAGCAACAAAATAAAAGACAAACAGGTATGAGACTTGTGCTGAGGAGAACCTGCAGCTGCCAAGGATAAAGAAAAGTGCTTTCACATCTGTCATAGCACAGGGAAAGTAAAACACATTCGTAAGCAAGCACAGAATGAAATGAAGAGCAAGTGAAATCAGCCTCTCAGGCTTTTTGTTAAGTAATTCCATCCAAGATGAAGCAACAAAGACATAAAAAAACACAGAGATAAAGGACTTCCTGGAAAACTTGACCATTTACATCAACAGAGTACTAATTAGTTAACTAAGCTATTGCACAATTTAAAAATAAATATTTTAAAAGTCTGGGAGAACAGGGAAGCACCAGATGACAATATTCTTATCAGAACAGAAAGTGGAACAACATTGGCCTGTTAAAATTATCTCTGATCTTTGCTATCAGAGTAAAATAAATACAAGAAGAAAAAAATCTCCCAAACATCTGGAGAATAATGGAAGCACAGCAAAAACAAGCTCTTCTAGACAATTTTAAAGACATACAGCAAGTAGTTTTAGACACACAAGCAGTCCTCCAGGAGCCAACAGGATAGCTCAGGTATTAAGTTGCTTCTATGTCCAAGTGATGGTGTCCTTTCCAACACTTCTTCTCTCCCATTACCAGGAGAAATTTTATGAAATATTGCTGATCATAAGAGCTGACAGAGTTAGCTGTAAAACAAATCACCTGCTCCCAGAAGGCTATATACAACACTTATATAGAGTAGCCAGCATTTAGCTGACTCTGAATGCCTATCAAAGGAGGATGAGCAGGTTTAACAAAGGGCTTTTTAGGGTCTCAAGATGTTTTACTGGGTGAACTCTGAGGAAGGCAAACTTGCTTGCCATTTGAGTTAATCACCCTCCCAGGAAAGGCAGTTACTTAATCAATAAATCACATTTTATCATCAACTACAACAATTACTGTATCCTAGCACCTGGAAGAATCTTTGGAACAGCTTATTCTGTGCTGGCAGTGGAGTAGTTCTTTGCCCATGGATTTCACATGCAAGGAAATGATGGCTCTTAAAATAAAACTAAACCTGTATTTTTCAGATCTCCATATAATTTTCTGACAAGTAGGTTTGTTAGTTTTCAGGTGACTACTTACCATAAGGAGTTATTTTTCATACATATCACACATGAGGGCTTGTTTATGACAGCAGAGTATGTAATTTACATGGGAAAAAGGCAGAGTGGAATATCAATCCACATACTGAAGAAACAAAAACAACCTGTTTCCCCACTCTGTTAGTGGGTAGAACTGGAAAAGGGCCAATGAACAAGATAAAAAGAGGTGACAAACAGGTCTCATATAATGAAAGATTAAATATATCATGAACTTGAACTTGGGGAAAAAAGTGACTGCAGACATATGTGATATAGGTTTATCAAATCACAAGCAGACAAGGAATAGTGATGGTCATTTCAGTGGAAGAAATAGGGTTAGTCAGTAAAACCATCAAGCAGGAAATTAAATCAGCTGGAAGACTGTTCATTTTTCATACCAAACAATGAACTCAGGGTTCACTGAGTACAGGAGGGTTTTTAAAAAGGGACTAAGTGTATTCATTAAAGCTAGGTCCAGAAGGAGCTGCCAGTTCAGAGAGTCCGGAGGCTGCTGGAACAGTGTCAGGGAAAGACCTCTGCATAGAGACTTTATTTTTGTGCATCTGCGATCTGCTATTACTGGCTATCTCAGAGACAGGATACCAGATTAGATGGCCTTTGGTCTGACTGCATGTGGCTGTTCTTATGGATCAAAGCCCTTGATTTGGCATGTTTTAGAATTTGGAAAGATTAACTTAAAAAAAAAAAAAGAGAGAAAAGGACTATTTTAAAATATGTCTGCTTTCTCTGTGCTGCTTTCCAGCATTGAAGATGTGCCCCTTTAATTATTCTGTTTCCATGAATGGCAAAGTGTCACTAAATTAGCAACAAATGAGGTTTCGTAGGAGCCACCACAACCTGGCATTATTGCTCGCAGATCTATATAGGCTCTGTACAAAGCTGCATTCCGACACCTGAGACCTAGTCTCAACGGCAGCTTAAACAACCCCCTCCATTCCAGTTCTTCTCTTTAACAGATTATTGCAAAATCACTTTGTTCAACTACTGTTTTTTATGACAAGAAACAAACAGTTTGGACACTAATCCCTTTGCCTCTTCGAGGCAAGCCCTTCTCTCCTAACCACTCATTTCTGTGTGGGTAAATGACAACAGGAATCTACAGGAAGACACCTTGAGGACACAGAATTGCCATGCTGTCTGTAAATATCATCATTTCCCCCAGAATTTGCCACTTGGAATGGACTTAGCCTCCCAGCCAGTCAGATCAAGGACTTTCTGCAATGTGGTAAACTATGCAACACAGTAATTCTGAGTCTGTAGCTAGACAGACCGAAGTAGCAGCACAGTAAGTCCGAAAATCTGCACTTCTCTGGATACAGAGCAAGCTCTGAGACCCAGTCATCACAGTTGTATTTAGTTATAAAATATGTATGCACACATGCATATGGATTAATACATTCATTGCAAACCCTCACTTCAGGGACTGACCATCCAAAGTCTGTGCTTCACCCAGTAAAGGTGCTTTAACAAGGGGTGCCAGGTGAGTCCAGGCCCACGCAGTGGCTTCCCAGGCCACTGTGTGAGGACATTGCTGCAGGTTCAAAATCAGTCAACAGGTGAATGTTCCAGCTTGTTCAGTCTTCAGCTCTCCAGGCGATCTTTCTCAATCAAGATAACACACAGGTAGGTTGTTGTTTGTTTTTATCGCTCATAGAGGAGTTTGGACCTGGATTACCTGGAATAAAAAGAGGTTACAGTGATGTTAATGTTAAATGAAATAGATATGGATAAGGTTTTTGGCTCACAGTTCAGTCCTCTCTCATTAGTTACTACATATCTTGTATTAGACCTCAAATAGTCTGTGTTTTTTGGGGGCTTTATTTCCTACTTTTTGTGGAAAGACAGACACTAGAACAAGAGTAAAGTCAGAGTATGCAGTGGAGAAAACCACTGGAAAAGTGCTTTCCAAGCTCTGGACTATAGCCCAGCTTGAACAGTGGAACTCTCAGCTCCCAGTTGGCACTTAAAACTAGGCTGGCCAAGAGTTGTTGGGTGATCTGCCAAAGAGTAAAAGTTGAAAAAAAGGACCTTTGGGTCATCTCATCCATCCACCCACACACATTCTCTTCAGAGCTTTCTATCAAGTCCAGTTTCAAACATCTCAAGTGGCAGGATTTCTAGCATTTTTGTTGCAAGAGAAATCCTGAGGCCACAGGGTCTCTCAGTTAAGCAACACAGCACTCTGCCGGAAATTTTTATCTTCACAGAGTTTTTCATTGCTCCCTTTATAGATTGCTTCTGCTTCCCAATATCTGTACTCCTCAATGCCCATACGGCTGTTTGAGCTCCCTCATTACAGCCAGATGTTGCTTTGGATGCCCCAGCATATTTTTCTCAAGCACTCTGCTAACGCCTGTTTGCGTAAGCTTTTGCAAGTGAGCCAGCTCTGCTGTGCTCTGGGCTCAAAAAGGTTTGCACAACATGCAGGTCGAGGTGGCATGCACTAAGAGGGGCTGCTGCATGGCTTGCAGTCACTCCATTCAAGGATGGCCCCCATTCATGTACTACAGCTAGAAGGTAGGTGGACATCGCTCAAGTAGGGAGAGCCTGTGGTCAGTACAGAGTGAGAATGGGGAGGGAGAGAAGCCAGAGGTCACAGTGACATGCTGGGGAAAAGCCTTGGCTTGGCTGAGAAGTTGAGCTGAGTTCAACCCAGGCACCGCCTCTGCACGATGACTGAAGCATTTTTCTTGTCACTCTTGTTTATAAGCATCTGATCAACGTTTTCCTCACCTGTAGATCATGAGGAAGATAAGACCTCTCTCCTCTTCCCCTGCTCTTCTGCACTTTCTTCAACACTGCAACTTCTTGACATGCGTGTGGGAGGTGGCACTGCAACCTGCCCTCACTTTTGTGGGTGCTCTGTATGATAGTGCCGCCTCCCTGTGGCATTTTATTCTGCTGCCTCAATCTATTCTCTATATTGCTACTAAGCTTGTCATTGCTCCTATCTTCTCACCACCCCCATCGCCCTCCCTATCTATGTCACACTTAAGACCCTTGCGTTTACTTTTCAGAAGCTTCTGTACTCCCCTTCTGCTTCATCTCCTCTCTCCTGCCCACTCCTACTGTTATCTTCTGGCCTTTTCCTACAGACCTTGCTACAGTTAGAGCAGACGCTCTCCTTATATGTACTGAAAGACATTTCTCTCTTCTTCTTTGTAATAACAGGGGCTAAAAACTCCATTTGCCACCTGCCCACAAGCCCACTTGGGCTCAAAAGCGCTAATGATACCCAAGCAGGCTTTTTGGTGGCATTGCAGTGCCCCGTGTAAATTCTTTTCCTTGTCACACTGAGAAGCACTGAGAAACTGGAAATCCCACTAGAAAGCCTGTGTGTTCTGCAGCTAACACAGGAAGCAACGGCCTGATCTCCAGAGCAACTCAGCACAGCAGGCCCTCCCAAATAGCCCACTTGGACTGCAGCTTGTGAGGGAGAACCAGAACCAAAGGCTCGTGCAGCTTCCGAACGCCCAGAACCTCCACGCAGATGCCAGTGTCTTGGCTGACCACAGTCTGCCCAGCAGCAGCATAAAATTAACACAGTCCTGATCAGCCGCAGAGCTGCTACTCTTACGCTCACCACAGGCAACGGTGACGTTCAAGAATCATGTCAGTCTGATGACGTGGTTTAAGAACACCTTGCAAGACAAAACATGGTCACCAGGTAGGCCGCTAGCACAACAGCCAGGATGTTCATGTAGGCACTTTTTTTCAGGACGTTTGTTTGGAGATACCTGCAGCCCTCATGTCTTCCATGCTCCCAATTCTGATTTGTCGGTATCATCTTCTACCAGGTAAATACCCAGGGCACTTCTGTTGCTTTCCTTCCCAGTGTTGATTCTCTTCACCACCATTTGCTCTTACAAGATTGAACCTGACCTTTAGCCTGCGTGAATAATGGCTTTCAATTACCCTGCGAGTTGCGCAGGATGTGGATCTGGTCTTTCTGAGCATTTGCAAGGTGGGATGTGTCTGGTGGTGCTACAGAATTAATAGTGACTTTGGAGGCTGTGTGCACAGACAGGCCCACAGGGCTTAAGTGTGCTGTTTAATCTTTATAAAAGCTAAGGGCAGCTATTTCAAACTGTGAAGCTCTGAATAATTGCATCCTAGCCAGACTGCATACCAAGCACCATCTCCCTCTTCCTCCTAGCCCTCATTTCCACTTGTTACCTCCCTCCTGAAACCCAGAGGAGCACAGCATCACTTTTCACTAGGCCTGCTCAAAACCCTCCTGTTTTTATCTTGCAGCTGAATTCTAATCCATACCCATGCTCAACAAGTTTTTATTCAGTCCCAAAGAAGCATGTGCTACTGAGCAAGCAGCCACAAGGTGCTACATGGTACATCTTTTAAATCTTTTTTTCCCCTCTTTCCCATGAATATTTATCTCAATAGTGTTTCCTCTGCTACCTCTGTTCAATTGTCTCTTTTGTATGACTGGACAAGGGAAGCTCAGAAAGAACAGGGTTTGAGTTCAGAAGCATTACACAAGTGGTCCTATGTCTCCAGTGTTTCACACCAGATGACCTAAGCCTGCTTGCCCCACACTTCAAGAGCTGTAGTGTCTCCCACTGTCACCACCAATGGCCATTTTTCACATCTGTGTAAAACACAAACATATTTGCACTGACTCCTTGGAAAGACCTACCTGGTTAGGAAGAACATAGTAGGAAGGCTGATGTGCTGGACCTCAGCTGCTTCCCTGCACTTCCAGTTTCAAGGCTGACTTGCTTGGAACCACCCTCAAGTGCCTCAAGTTCTCAATCCTATGTTCCCCTTTACTGCCAGCCATCAGGGAACTAGCAATGGCACAGATGAAACCAGAACAAAATACAGTGGTGGTTTACTACTGGGAACGGCCAGAACCAAGCCCCAGGCTGTCTGGCCTAACTCCATCATGTTGAAAGCAATAGGATACCCCTGCTGCCCTCGCCTGCACAATGCCCAAATGGGCTCAGTGCCCCATTCCACCTCTACATTCTGCCTCACATCTTAGTCTAGGCAAAACTTCCCCACGACAAGTGGGAATGGCCTGCTGTCTGCTTTAGAGGAGCTGAGAGTAAGAAACAGAGGGAGTCACTGATATTATCAAGTACATCTTCAAAGAAACAAATCACAAATCAGATTACCCAGTTCTCTAGATCTGTCACTAGAGGGTAGTGCAAGCCCTCCGGTCCAATGCTCCAAGAAAAGATGCCCAGACATTTTCCCATAGGTCTTTATGGACTTTGTTTTTCCCAGCTCTCAGGAATGAGGTCCAGCAGCACATGCTCTCTGTGCTGAGGATATAAAGAGATCTGGAGAGAGGACAAAGAGCAGAGTGTGCTCCCACCTCCCCAGATGCCAATCACACATCCTGATACGGGTCTGCTATGGTCTTAAATTAACCTTCTATGCCTTATTACAGTGCTGCTCATGCTGATTTGACAGTTTTAAGTCTGCTCTTCATTCAGGCAGAAATATTTCTAATACCTGAATCAATCACTGCTTTTGACTTTCCCAATACTTTGTCTTTTTGTTTGGTCTCCAGTGAATTTCTTTCCATCTCACAATGTAGCAGTCTCAAGGGAATTCAGTTGTTCTACTCCTGTGTTTCACATTTATCAGAGCATAGAACGGTCCCTGGACGGACATATGGAGAAGAAATGTTCTTGCCTGAACTAGTTTATTTTCCTGTTGGAGCAGGCTGCATTCGCAGCAAGCACAGCTTACAGAGAGGGAGACGACCAAGCTGAATAGTCCATAGATTTACTTCAGTCTGACAAAACATCTAAAACCTTGGCAAGTTAGTTATTAACCCATAAATTGGAGGAAATCTTTATCACTTGTGTCTTGAACCAGAAGAACCCTTGAAGGAACATAGTGAAAATATAAATCATATATCAGAGATATCATATATCAGAGAAGAATGAAGGGCTGAAATCTAGTAGCTCTCCACAGCTTCTCTTTTTATGACCCTCTCCCCACTTTCAGGAGATAAAGAAGCAAACTAAAAAGATCTCTGTCTTCTCCTCCACTCCTTTGCCCCTCACCTCAACATAACAATCTGCCTTCTCTTATTCTACACTAGTAAACTTTTCACAGAAAATCCAGCCAACTAAAGCCAAACAAGGAAAGGAGGGGGTTACACTGGAAATCCCTCTGTACCCAGGTGGCCACTATGACACTGAAGACATCGCTGCCATTTACTAGGGCAGTGCTCTTCAACGTCAATTCAAGAACTATACACTCAGCCTGTTCTTCAGAAGGAGACATTCACCTTTCCCTCTGTTTTCCCAATACCTGCTTGCTGCCAAATATCAGAAAACATTTACATAAGAAATGCTAGTCTTACAAGAAGACTGCCATTAAGCTGTTTCAGAATTGTGCTTCATTTGATACAGCCTTTACTCTTCTTTGATTCTGGTTATTTTAACACAGAGGTGATAACAGGATCTACTCATGTGTGCCTCTGTTGAACATTTTTGCAGCAATCAACCAGGCTCAGAAGAAGGGACAGCTAAGACCACAGAAGCAGGGAGGAAGGTTTTACCTGAGATGCCTCCAGCACTCCGAACACTGGCATGACCTATGCTGAGCCGTTCATATTCCAGTTTCATGTTCCCAAGGTCTTCTCCTGAATGTCCTTCACTGGCAAAAGAATTGGCCTCAATGCTCGAGCCTGGAGACCGTTTCGCCTTGCGACTGAAAAGCCCACTGGCAAAACGTTTTCCTTGCTTTGAGCTGGGCTGTGCATCCTCTTTCTTCATGTCACGAATAGATTCTCTAGATTTGGATTTATTTTTCAAGTCCACATGGAGCCGACAGAATATTTTCTGAGGACTCCGATTTGACTTGTTCAAGTTCTCCAGAGGAGGCTCAATCTCTGGGAGTTCTTGCTCCAATGTGACTAAGTCATTCAGGAACTGATTCAACCGCTTCTTCGACTCACTTGTTTCCTCCTTTTCCAAATTTCCCTGATTCTCCTGCCTGTGTCGTGAAGCCCAGAGCATCATATCACCACGGGTTGCCCCTGCTACTAAACCATACTTGGGGTTGATGATCTTCCGAGCCACAGTGGAGGAATGGAAGCCCAGTTTACCAACTCCAGGAGGGAGTGGATTAGGAATACCCAGTTCTTTGTAGAGATTGACTTCCTCTGAAATGGCATAGAGCTCACGAAACTCAACATCAAACATCTCCACATGCTGTCCTGTCAATATGAGTAGGATGTTTCTGTCAACATGGGATGAACTCCACGTGAAACTAAGAGAAGGAAATAGAACTGGCATTAGATTTTTGTGCCTGCTTGACCCAGCACACCTAATATCTAAAACACTTACTCTGTGGGAATGTCTATGCTGTATAATTTGCCCATACAGCCTTGTCAACTTGGATCAGTAGAGATACCTGAATGTCTTTGTTATTCTTTTATAGGCATGTAGACTAGATCTGGAACAAAGGTCCCCTTAACTCTGAAGAACAGGCTATCCTTTTAAAAAAGCAATACTTCCTCAATGGGAGGAGTCTGCAGACTCAAAACCGCACTGCAGAGAACTGATCACTGTGGCTAGTAGGGAGTCCTCGCTGGCCACCACCTGATACAGAGTGGACAGATCTCCAGCACACTAAAATAGACCATTAGCATAGGCAAGTTCTCCTGGAAGCAGTCTATGCCCTGTACAACATTCTCTTTTGTCCCATTCTGATTTCTACAGGTGCCAAACATTATAAAGGCTGGGATAAGAAATGGAATGACATGGAAGGAGGAGAGGACTCTCCTTAAGTAAGATCAACCCACCTGTAGGACCCTGTGGCCACTTTTTCACCATCCACCATCAGGAATCGGGATGCCAAAGTACCTCTGATCTTCCCTGCTGGCATGTAGAACCCAACTCCTGTCACAGAACGAATACGGATGTTCTAGCAGAGAGGTAAGAGAAAAAATGTCACAATACATAGGGCAGAGAATTAGATAATTGCCAGCTCCAAGTTTTAACATGTCACTCACATTATCTCACTGCATCTGGGACTAGAGCTCATTTTATATCAGCCACTAGAAATCAGAAGGGCTGCAGGAAGGAAAGCAGGGCACCAAAGGCCCTGCTGCCACCCCCTGTCTGTACAGGTCACTTCCCTCCCTCATATTATAGCCCTGTCCAATAGGTCACTCTTTTTGTAACTCTGTCTACTCTCTTAGCTATTCGTCTTAGCCCTCTGCCAAGAGAATGCTTTCAAAATCAAATAATCCTGCATCCCCAGTCCTGTGTTGCAGCTCTGAAGGCCCAGCCCTGTTCACAGCAATGAATTAGAGGTAGCTCTGAATCACGCATGAACTCGCCTGACCCCCCGTTCCACAGTACTCGTGAACTGCTCTCCAGACTAGGCTATTGGAACCTCAACACCAAGGAATTTCCCAACCATTGCGCTGTCCAAAAGATGCAGTTAGGTAATATATGAGGCAGGAAAGTAGTCTATGAGGCAGGCCCAAATGAGGCTCTTTTCTGGGTGATTGATTGTGTTTTGACACCAACAACATGTAACCTGAAAAAAATGGCCAAATTAGAAAACTAGACAATTTAGTTATTGCAGAAGAGATGAAGAATCAGTTCTATTACTCAGAACATGGGTATTTCCTGCCTATTAAACAAAAGAACCCCGACCTTTCTCATTTTAAGAATCCCAAGCACCTGAAGTGTCTGCCTAGATTCTTCAGTGTGTGGAGGAGAGTGAAAGAACACAGAACATTTTTTTGTGAGTGTCTCTATCGATGTCCCAAGAAGGGGAAGGCAAAATCTTTTATGAGATGAACTGAAATTACATTAAGATATTACCTCTCCTCAAAACTCCTGTCCCGCCTTTCCCCATTTGATCATCAAATATACAAGTAATAAAACAAAAGACTACCAAGGACAGAGAAAACACTAATTTAAGATTCTATAATCTGTTTCAAGATGCATGTATGCATTTCCTGCAATAACACATTTTTATACTGGACTGAGAGTTACTCTAGTCAGACTAATGCTGAAAGTATCCCATGGGTCCTGGCTGTCTGAGGCTTAGATGCCAAACAGATAAATGCACTGCCTCACAGGACAAAAAGCCAGCAAAAACAGACAAACAAACAAAAAATCCCCAAAGCACATAGATTGTCAGCATAAGTTTATAGCAAATTATCTTGTCACTCTGACATACAAATTTAGACTGTTCTAACCATTCTAATTCTACCATCTATTTTTGCAAGGATTCTTTAAGAATGAAAGGTAAAATTATTGTGATCTGGAGGAATAAGTCCAAGGTCAGTCAGATAGTCCCAAGGATAATCACAGTTGTGTCACTATTCCCTGTGATGCTTTGGGAACGTCAATTCGTCTTGGCTTCATTTTTCCCCCATCTGCAGAACAAGAGAACCATGAGGATTTGGCTAATGCTGGTATAGCCTTAGATCCCATCAAGTGCTAAGTACTATTATTATGAACTTCAATGACAGTTTAAATATTGATAGGTCATAGAAATCAACATGCAGGAACAAGTGATTATAAGAGGGCAGAATTCTCTCAAAAAGCAGTTTTCTGAATATAACTCTTACCTTTTGAATCTGTTCCTATTTTGCCCAGTAAAAATACAGCAGCAGCAGTACAAATTCTGACTAACAGTAACTAATGATACTACTATTCTGCATTCATCTATTGCTTGATCTGACTGGAGTTCTGTGTGGGCATTAGCTGATTAATCCTCCCAACACTGCTGAAAGTATCATTACCTTGTTTTACAGATGAGGAATCTGAGAGAAAAAGATGAAGTGACTTGCCCAAGGCCTAGCAGTGATTCATATGTGTGGGATGCTGAATGCAGGTTGGGCAGAGCACGGGAGCAGGGGTGCAGCATTTGTAGTTGGGTGGCTGTTCACCTAAAATCATTCTTTCTTTGGTGAATAAAATTGGATTTGGGATCAATTATGGAATATTGTCTGCAAGGTCAAGAAGTATCTTTGTTTTTCACAGCAGTCAACTGCTCTAATATACAGTATGAATTTCAGAATCAAGAATTATCAGGCTGTGTGGAAGCAGGAAGTTTCTAGGCATTTAACAAGTGTTGGTTTTACCAGGTGTGCATGTTGCATCCCCTTATTTTGGTGGAAAAAAAGCACATTTGAATTTCTGCAGTGACTGAGGTATACAACTTTTACAAAGGCACAGAAGGGATGGAATCTAACAACGGAACATATAAAGCTCCTTGAGCAAAGTAGGCACAGGAGGCATGAATACATTTTGAAGAGCAGAAAACATGCATAAAGTCACATAAACATTGAGTCACATAACAGGTTATTTGTATGTTTTCTGCTTTGAAGGATATCAGAGCACTTGAAGACTGTGGGATCAAGCTTGTGCAGAGGAGGAATGAGCTTGGGTTCATGTATGGAAGACTATACAACAGTTAAAGATGAAAGGCAAATATAAATGAGGCGAGATTTCAACCATTTTCTTTGGGCACACATTACAGTAGTGACAGATGTTCTGGGTGATGGATCAGTTCCCAGATAGAAGAGAGTGATTCCTCCAGATCTGTATTCTTTTTGAAGCTTCTGTTGTAGACAGCTGCTTAAGGTTTGTCATATCCTGGCTGCTGGAAGCTGCAGCCTGTGTTGTATTTCCACATCTTGTTTATGCAGGTTTGCACCACTCCTCATCTTCAGCAACAATTAATTGCCTGCGCCTGTCAGCAACTTATGCAGACGGGTAACATTCAAGCCTAACAAAGGATCCTAATACACACAGTGAAGAGATCCATCTTGTTTTGTTGTGACACACTTTTACACCTCACTCAGAATCCAGAGAAAGTTAAATTAGACCCACTTTAAAAGGTCGGTCAGTCACTGTGTTGTAACTAACATTCACTTGTCCCTAAAGAGACCTGGGCAGCAGTGGCCAAGAGTTGGCATTGGGTCAGATGAGAATAGACAAGATGGACCCTAAAGGCAAGTGTAGCAACTACTTCCACTAAGGAATCCTGATTGCTCTTCCCTCCTATATGCTGCAATACAAGTAGAGATCCTTATTTCAGGTTGGGATGGTTGGCACAAAGAGCTTTAAAACAAATGATGGATAGGCAGCAAAACAAAGCAGTAGCTGATATATGACAGTGACTCAACAATCCGTACATTGCTTTTGCTTATTCAAAATGTAGTGATCGCCCTTCTGGTGCCCTTTAAAAGGCTGGATCCCTTCAGTCAGCAGCATTTGTTGGGGTAACTCCTATGCATGACTGCGTCACCTGAGCGCAGCTGAGGGGATGGCCTCAGAAAACTGTTTTTTTCTGCTCCAAAATCCTGGAGATGGAGATTCCAGAGAAGTATGAAAGAGAGGGAGATTCATATGGACACACAGGATTCATGTGGGCCTTAGTGACAATAGACAAAGAACATTTCTATGTCATGGTGTTCAGAGTTGTTGTTTGTAGTGAGCAGACCTCTAGGTGGAAGAGATGGGTGTTAAGTATTCATTTTACACAGAGACACAAAAGCAACAACAATCTGGAAAATTCCACGAGATAGTGCTGGGAAAGATTGTGGACCTACCCTGTGAGTCTGCCCTAAACAATTTTGGAAAAAGTATTCTGGTGGAGGTATTATTAGAACCTGCAGTTAGTCTGGTAGAATAGGAGGGAATGCACCCAGCTGTACCTTGCCTGGCAATGTCATTATTTTGATATACATGGGTGTTTGGGGAAAAAGAGCCTTGGAAACCCCCATTTTCTAAAGGCCAATTCTCTAGCAGATTGTTTAAAACACAAAGACTCCTGCATCACATCATGGTCAGCTTCCCCCCTCATTTGACTTAGGATTGGACAAGCAAAGCTGTAAGGTAAATATGTGAACTGAAATAAAATTTCAGAAAGCCCCAGAGAAAAACTTGGAGTAACATTTAAGAATTCCTGGAATAAGGAAATGATCTCCTTTCATGCTGGGAAAATGAACGTAAATATTAGCATGAAGATGAACTTTATACAGATACCACATTCCTTGAGTTTACTTGGAGCTCTAGGTGAACCCTGTCACTCTAGGTGAACCCTGTCTTTGAGCAGAAGTATCAGTTCTAGAGTCCGAGCAGAAGCATGAAGGAGAGAACTCATCTAAAACCTAGCAAGTGGGCTGAACTGCTAGTTACAGGAGGAGGAATTTTGTGGACCTATGAATTTTACATCCATGAGAACTTTGACTCATTCTGATCTCAGAACACCCTTGTGTGAAACATAACGGAAGTCTGGCAAACCATGCCCCGCAGGCTCAAGCAGCCATATGACTCATACATACAAAACATGCTCTTACTGACATACAAAACATGCTCTTGCTAACATCCCAGGATGAATGTGCAGATAGTTGAATTTAAATGCACTTCAAGTGAACTCTAGCCTTGAAATGAGACAAAAAGTGTTTTTTTTCCCCCTCATTTTATGTTGAAAGTCAGTAAAGAACTTCTTGTCTTATGCAAAGTGAGTTACTGTCTCTTCTGTAACAGTCTCCTTCCTGTGAGACTGTGGGCAGATCATAACACCTTGTCATCTCAAACGGATAAAAGAATAAGGATCTTTGTAAACCCTTCAACACTGTGCATAGACAAAGGACAAACACTGGTGTTAACAATAAACCTCCTTGTTTTAGAACCTCAAGAAATTCACTCTGCTTTGGATGAACAGAGAGATGAAAACAAAAGAGCAGGAAACAAAGAGCAATCTCAACATCTGGTGAGGGCATGACAGAAGCCAAAATAAGCACCTTGATCCTGCAACAATGAAGATACATGGCATGGATACATGGATACATCTCTCTCTCTCTGGGAGCAGAATTTGCCCCTCTGTGCAAGTTCTGGTATCAGAACTTTAGGGTAAACCCTGAAGTTACCTCCCCCATTGCTGGAGCTTCCCAAGCAAAACCCATCCTGCAAATCTTGCAGAAGCATTCCAAAGAAGAGATAGGAAGAAGACAAGGAGGACAAGTAAGAAATTCCTCTTGCTGACAAACTGTGGTCCACTGGTCAAAGCCTTCTAGAAAAAAAGCAAAATGGTTACACAAAAATATTATGGAAAGGCAAAATGTTTTCCTTGTAGCTGATAACATGTAGAAGACTTTAAGGCATGAAAGCAGATGTCAAGAGGGAGAAGCTGCATAAATAAGAAATGGGAAAATGATAAAGTTAACTGCACTAGAGACTCTGCTTCTTCCTTGGCAACTCCAATATCCTCTGTGATCCATCAGCAGAGGATGAAATGATTCTGCCTGAAGAAGACTGTAGGTCTAGCTTATGTTCTGCTTTACAAGTGAGTTTTCAGCACTACAATGCAAACCAACCCTAAGCACATTAGATATTTCCTCAAATGGGAGAGTGTACCTGGCTGGAGATTCCTTGGGTAGCCAAAGCCTGGTGTCAGAAGAATCACTATAATTGATACAAACAGCAGCCCAGTTACATCCAAATAAGTCTAGGAGAAAAGTGTTATCAACCACCTGTTTCTTAGCTGACAGACATAGAGGCCCAGGGTGGAAAAGAACAAGAATTAGGATAGGATACTAAGAGCTCATCTTTCTTCAGAGAAATGTGACCTCTTTCTCCTTAGAGGAAGGACCTTCCTCTGCCCAAAGGAAGAGGTTTCCCAGCCCTTTCATAACACCCAGTGTGGCACTACAGAAAGGAATAAAATGTATTAGCCTTGACAAGGGCAACTAAAGCCAGTTCAGCCACACTGGGAAGGGAATATAACAACCCCTTAGCGAGGAATTCAATATGAGAGAGCTGGAAAAGGCTATGGAAGGCTTGAAGAAGATTGAAAATTGAAGAACTAAATTAAAGGAGGATGTTAAAAAGTTCTCTTTTGGTTTGTGTTTTGGACTTTTTTAAGCTAAAGGAGTCTAAAGAAAAACAATTGCTCCTCTTAGAGAAGGGAGACATAGAAGGGACAGAAGGGTTTTCTACCACATCAGTTTGAACTCTACTTTGGAAAGGGTGATCTTGTCATGTAACCGGGATGCTGCAGGTCCAAGTCACTGCTGTTGCATGCCACTGTGAAGACATGTTTTGGTTTAGAAAGTCTTTGAAAATACTGCTATATTTAAAAAAAAAAAAAAAAGAAAAATTGAAGAAACATTTGAGAAATTTAAGAAATACTACTGTATTTATATTAAGAGGAGGAGCAGGAGGGGACCACCTCCTGTGCAAAGATGGAGAAGGCAGACAAAAAGGAACTCATGTTTCCAACAATACTGCAACTTTTACTAAAATGCCAGATCATATTTTTTTTCTATGCTATCGGCTATTGAAAATATTTAGTACAGAAGTTATCATTCCTGCATATGATAATATAATGAGAAAAGTACTGAAAAACAGGTATCAGGACAAAAAAAGAGTTACTGCTGCTGTTTCAGTTTGGTATCAAAGAAATTCAAGTCTAGGCCACCGAGTACTCCTGAAGCTTGAAACAGGTCTAGTATAGTGATGCCTCTATCTCACTTTCAAAGACACCAGAGGAAGGAAACTTCCCTTTCTCCTTGGGAGATAAATGAGACAACTGCTCAGCTGCATGATTTTTTTGATGGAGAAGTCCAGAAACTGAGAATAGAACAGTAGTTCACAGGAGCATTGTTCAGATGTATGCAAGTCATTTTCATTCAGATTTAAGTTGGCTCTCCTTCAATATTATATGTTCTATGAGCTTCTCTAACCTTCAGAGCCTCTTGAGACTTTTTTTTTTCTTTTGAAACTATTAATTGAGCGTATATGGAAGATCTGCCCTTCCCTCAGGCAAAAAGGCACATTTTTGCCTTCAATGCTATGGCATCTGTACAAGCTTTGCACCCTGTAGGTTGTTTCCAGCATAGCAGTCTCTCCAGGATCTAAAACAAGTCTCTAAGTAGTGTGAATGTTTTAAGCTAATAAGCTTCATATGCTTTAAGCTAATACATTAAAACAATATGAAGTATAATACTAAGTATAAACATAAGTATTTCAGTCTGTGTACAATAGAAGGCAATCCTACTGAGGCTGCTTGTGCAAGCCAAGCTAGATTGACTACTCTGCTATGCTGCATCCACTATATGAAGACATACTATGTCATGGAATGGGGCTGTGCTCCCCAGTCCTTTATTTTCTCAGGCAAAAGAGAACTGCAAGCTCATACAGGCTACAGATGGGGTCAGAAGGTTGCTGCTGGTGAAGAAAGTCTAGATTTCACAAAATATATGTGTACTAAAACTGGGATCCATGCAAACAATAGCTCAAAGAATTATTCTGGACTCTAGACGAGTTTGAATCTTTGAATAGGAGACCCACAGGAATTTCCTCAGACAAATTTCTTCCCCAAAAGGATTTTTTACTTCACAAAGCAAATAATCCAAGTCTTTCCTTTTTCTCTTTTTTTTTTCCCTTCTGTGTCAGCAAGATACTCTATTATTTGTCTATGTTTCATCAACCCTTATCTCAGGTTCTATGATGTGACTGATACAGAGGAAGAGATCTGTCCATCTGTCCAAGTAAGTTCCAAAGTACATTGCAATTTTAAAAAGTCACTGACCTGTGGGAAATAATGGTCCATTATTTAATATCTTACCCGAATCTGTGTGTCCTTGAGCTCAAGACATCGGCACATTTCTAAGAATAGTTTCACCCCATCCTCATCTAGGATTATATAGACTGGAACCCAACGCTTACATGCTGCATCAACAATGTCTCGGAAGATGTCCCGATCTGTAAATAAATCCATGACCACTGCAATAATCTGGAAAGAAGAAGATAGAAGATAATTGTTTCCAATAAAATAAAATGAAATAAATAATTATATCAATTATATTTTATAGTTTTATTTTATTAAAATAATTAGTTTCCCATTAAAATAATTAGTTTCCCATTAAATAAAATATCAGGAACTGAAAGGGAGGTCCGTCACCCTGGTGCAAAATAGAGGCGAGCACTGGCAGGGGGGCTGGACTAGATGATCCTTATAGGCCCATTCCAACCTTAACAATTCTATGATTCTATGATTTTATGATACCAGAATATGGAGGAGGAGGATATAGGGGAGACGAAAGTACAGGAATGTACATGCCCGAGCACCTCCCAACAATCTCATAATTTTCTGGCATGGCTCCTGCTGCTCTTTGGAAGGAACTTAATAAATCTCTTTGAGGGTCCTCCTCCTTCTAAGGGAAGGTGGCTTATTTCAGAGGCCTGAAGAATACCAAAGGCAAATATCCATTTTTTTCCTTCAGACTGTGAAACCCTCTTTGCCTCTGAAAGGATCCTCTTAAACAAAGAAAAACATTGAAAAAAAAGACTGAAAAAGCAGAGCAAAAAACACAACTGCAGTAATTATCACAAGGTGAGTAATAGAAAAATGAATGTGGAGAGGAGTCAGGGCACGACTCCTCAGCCATAATTGTGCAAACAATGAGAATTCTGTTTTTCTGCTTTACCAGTTCACTGTGAGTACTTGTATGATGGTTTTATATGTTCTTCCTGTCTCTCCATCTCTCCACACTTTCTATAGCTTTCACACTGTTACATATATCCTTTTTTTTCATGAAAGACTTATTCTCTTCAATCTTTGGAAGGCTACGAATGAAGGAAAGTACTGTTTTCCTAGTCCCATTGGGAAATGTTAACCTGCTGAGCCACAGCACTCATGCTGACAGTATGCTAGGAAGCGATGTGGCTAAATTCTAAATTTCATGAGCCCTGAGGTTGGAGGGACAAGCCAGGCTGTGTTGGGATAGTGCAGAAAGATGTGAGTGGAGTTTACGAATGGATCAAACAATATAATTTTCTTATGCAGCTCAACTGTAGGACCTCTTGTGAGAATAAGAGGTGGGGGATAATTCCCACCAGAGAGCGCTGGACTTGGAAAGTGTTCTTGAGCAAGGGAGTTTTGGGAAATGGATGCCATTGTAAATGGCATTCCCTAGACTGTTCTTGCTGAAACTGCCTTGTACTGCTGAAAAAAACCCAGCACCTCTGCTCTACCAGGCTTTTTGTCAGCAGTGCTTACACAAGCTTTTATTTGTTAAAAAAATGAAAAAGAGCTGCCATGGTATTTTAAGCCCATCATTAATGTGTACATTTTTGACACAGGCAACTTATGACAGAGCTCCATTATAAAATAATAGTAAGAGTTCTGCTAAGCAGAAGAACTGAAGTCCCACCTTATTTCTCATCTTCCACACAAAGCAGCAAGATACACAGAATGTTATCAGAACTTCTGAAAAATTGAAATACAGTGAACTTGTGTCACTTTATTCCTAAACAATTTATTGTACAGATTATGATTAAAGGCATGATGTATTCATGCATTAATTAAAGTATGTCATTTCTCTCCCATACTCACACTCTGATATGGGTGCTGTTATTCAGAAACATGGAGACCAGACAGGATTTAGTTGACATAAGAACAACCAAAAATACAGGAGCTTGAACGAGCATAGCTAGCAGAGGTGTGAATTTTGTTTTCTATTCCCTCTATTTGCAAGGAGTCCTACATCTGCAGAAATCTCAGCACCCCTAGCTACTTTAATAATACTGGCCTTGCCATCTGAAGGGCCAGTCCCCTCAATGCTTTAAGTCTCTAAGTCAAATCAGGTTTCTTTACAAAGCCACGGACTAAACCCAAGAAAAATGTACCCCTCTGTGGGCAGCTGATCAACTTCCTCATAATTGACACTTCCCAGCTGGCAACCTGAGTTGTTTACCTTTGCTAATATGACATGGTCTTCCCAAACCCATGTCACAGTGATCCGTCAAGGTTATCTAGGAGCATTCCCAAACCCAGCAAGTCAGAGCATGAGTGTTTACCCCTGCAAGAATTTTTTCCCATTCCTCCATCTACCCTATGGGTAATAACACTACTTATCTATGGGGGCATAGGTGTGCCAGCCTCTTCTTAGATATGTACAGATTGGCAAGCATTAACTCGCCAATCTTATTGCGGCAAGGTAGCTTAATTAACACATGTTTGTTAAACACTGATGATAAGAGACCCGCAGCCATGCGCCAAATATTACTAGTACCTGTTTAGTCCTCCCCCAGCCACAATGCTCTGCTGAATGGAAAGCTGCAGCCTGGAGATTTTATTCTGCAGGACCAGCTCAGCTGGGCACAATAGGCATAGCTATCTGAGAAAAAAGGCCATTAAACACTTAAATGGCTGTTAAACATGAAACCACCTTTGAGCTGGGAGGGGCACAGTTCAGCTGGCCAGGGAAAAAATTTACAGAGAAATTAATTACTTTCAGGTGCCAGGAACAGCTATCAAAAAGAGCCAGGTTTCCTCATGATCACGCCACTTGGAGAGGTATTTATGCCGGTGAAAAGAGGATGTGAAGTTACACCAAATCAGAATGAAAGTATTTTGCAGCTTCTGGTTTCACAGCAGCCATGAAGGAGTGTGCACGTATCTCTGTGAGCGGGTAGCTGAGGAGAGCACAGATTAATGTCTTGCTCGAAATTTTCTGTATATCCCAGCAGGTCTGGTTTTAACAAGTCTCTGCACGGGGTGCACAGGTAGTTTGTGCCTGGAGGCGGGGAGGAGGAAACAACCACTGAATTCGCCTGTCTCAGAAAGCAACAACACTAAAAGCAGGGACGAAGGACCTGACACTGTTACCCCTTTCCATGGAGTGGGCATCAGCCCTGGCAGGAATCATTTCCTGCATGAAAAGTTCACCTGGATCCAGACAATAAAACCTCATTGTTGCCCCCACCTATGCTTGTACAAGCTCTTGCACTGTCCTGGCTGGTTTGGGTCTTGGCAGAGGTGCAGTATCACCACTAACACTAACAGTCTGCAGACAAAAGTAAATAGGAGGAGCTGCCGCACGCTGTCCAGACACGGGCTGCCTGGCAGGCGGAGCCAGCTGCTACCGAGGCCACAAAGCAGCCCCGCTCTGTGCTCCAGCAGGGCTATCCGCACACCGGGAGAGGCGGCAGGAACGGCATCCCGCCGCACGCTCCCCTGACGCAATGAGTCGGATGGGGGCAGGACAGCTTCAAAGTCGGACACAAAACGCCTGGACGAGGCAGGGTTAACCCCATCCCGGATGTCAGCTCTTATTTCATGTGGGCAAACCATCGTGTTATTACGACTGGCGATGAGCTGCACGAAAAAGTGTGGGGGACTGACCACCAGAAAACGGGGGCCCCCCACACTCTCCAGCTGTGGCACGGAAAAGAGCAGCAAACAAAATCTGCGTGTCGGAGGGCTCCCTTCCACCCCGCATGTCACGGCCGGGCCCTCGCCGCCGGTGCCCCACGTTGCTCCCACACCTGCAGCTGCCCCTGCCCTCGGCTCAGGCGACGCAGCTGGCACCAAGCCCGACCCCGATGCCATGGGGCCGGCCGAGGCCGCTGGCCCCGGCGGGTGCCCGGTGCGGGGGGCCAGGCCCTACCTTCTGGGCCTGCTGGATCATGTCCCGCACCACCTCCTTGAGGTGGGGCGCGCTCTCCTCCTTGCGCGGGTGTGTGAAGAGGGCCACGCGGCTGATGCCCCGGTAGAAGGTCTTGTCCGTCCAGCCCAAGTCGAGCGGCGGCACCTCCGTGTCGGAGCACTCGGGCCAGTAGGCGAGCGAGAGAGTCTCGCCGCCGGGCCCGCGCACCACTTTGCCACCCTCCTGGGGGTCGTCGTAGCCCCGCCAGCCGGCGCGCAGGGCCTGCAGCTCCCGGCTGGAGAGGAAGTCGCGGAGCTGCTCCTTCTTCAGCTTCTCCCTGTAGGCCGCCTCGCCGCGGGTCACCAGCGCCTCCAGGGCCCGCCGCTGCTCCTCGCTGTAGTAGAAGCGGGCCTGCGCCTCCGTCACCTTCTCGTTGACGTGCAGGTCGTCCAGGAGGACCACCTGGGACTCCGCCATGCTGCCGGCACCCGCAGCAGCGGCCGGGGAGGCTGCGGAAGGAGGGAAAGGCAGGGCAGGGACCGCCTCACCTGGCGCCGGCCGAGCCCGCCCCGACGGGTGGAGCGGCCCCGCGCCGCCCCGACGCACCGGCCCCCTCGCACGACCCGGCTCGGCGCGGTCTGGGTGCTGCACATGGCTGTGCCCCGGCTGCCGACCCCCGGCTCTGCTCCCCGGCACAGCTGGGCTTGTGGGGACGGCCGTGCCTGGGCCGAGCCCCTGGAGGGGAGCCCGGTCTGGGCAGTGTATGTGGGGAAAAGCCCTACAGTTGTGGTAGGGCAGAAATGCAAAAAAATATTTAGGGAGGATTCCCCTGCACCCCTGTTTTAGCAAAGTGGCTGCCCTTCGTCAGGATGTGCATGGGCCGGAGCAGTGTAGCAGAGGCGTTTCGGTGTTTCAGTGCCGTGCCGTGCGGCAGGGCCTGTGTGCAGGCAGGAAGATGACAGAGCGCTCTGCCCAAGGTCGCCCAGCAGCTCGTGTCAGGGCTGGGAGCACAGCTGTGATGTTTGATGTCCCCATCCGGGAGGCCAAACAGGCACCTCTGGCCTCGTGCGTTCATGTCGGTGGAGGGACTAGGGGCAGAAATGGTAAATGATGGTTTTGCGAGGTGTGAGAGAGGTTCTAGAGGCCCTAACCAGGGCTCAGGCCCAGGGGGCTTGCAGCGCACGCACTGACTGAGAGGCAGCCAGGGACAGAGCTGGTAGCGACAAGTGAAGAAATAAGGCAGAAGGCAAGGCCGTGGTGAAATACAACCATTCAGAAGCATCTGCAGAGCTTCGCATCTGCAGTTGCCCCGAGTGCCCACAGGGATGAAATGCACAAACTGTAGGATCAGAGCTACTGGTGTTGTTCTTCGCCATAGGTATCCTCACCTGCGGTCAGCGTAGGTCTAAAACATCAAGGATGTGGTGGGGCAAGTTAGCTCTTTCTGTGCTCTTCCTCTCCTGCTGATGAAAGGGAGGATATTAGTATGCCAGACTGTCAACCAATAGCTTTTCCTAGCATGAAATTCACTTAAAATTAGAAATGGCACTTTGCAGAGATCCACTCTTCTGCCTATAAAATTCCCTTTAAAATAATCTTTTAATTTTGTGGGTTGCAGGGTCCACACCTATGTGCTTGTCTGTCCATCTCTCCCATATCATTTTGAACCTATTGGCTGATTTTGAACAAGTCTGTCAGAAAGACAGAGGCCTCAAAGGCGCTCCCACAAGTGAAAATAAATGGCCTTATGGATAAAAGGAGTCCCTCAACAGAGAAAGTCACAACATGAGCTTGTGCTTTGTTCGACTCCAGCTACTCCATACAAATGTAAGCCCTAATAAGTATCCGAACTGTATGAAGACCTTCAACTGTGGTTTATGTCATCTTAGACACCCTAATCATTCAACTACAGCGTACAAATGCATGCAAGATGTAGCTTAGTTAGTGTCGGTGCTCATTGAACTACTTGTGTTTTTTCTGTACCAGAGGCTGCCGTCAACTTTACTATTTCATGTGTGCCTAAATAAAATCTCTTTAATCTTTGTTGTTCTATTCATTCGTAACTGCACAGTGTAATCCTTTGTGTTCAGGTGAGGCTCCCACATGAAAGCAACAGTAGGTTCACAAATGTATATTTAGTTTTATATTTAAAGGCAAGCTAATGTTTCCCACATCCAAGTAAAAGCGGCAGAGATTTTTAGTTTGCTGTGCTGAAGGATTTAGCCCCCTCTCTCACCCTGAAAGATAAAGTGTTGTGTGTGGGGTGATATGATAAATTGGGGAATAGAGTTGTGCAAAAGTGGGGAGAGCCCCTTTCCACTGCATGCCTGTCTCATACCCTCCCTCCTCACACTGTGCCTCCCTCCAGTTCTCCTAGCAATTAATTCAAATCCAGCAGTAGCTGGAGACTGGCGAAGAGGAAACGTGGCAGAGAGGGTGGGGGGGAATCCTTGTGCCTGGCTCTGCCTCCCTGGGATTGACCGGCAAGTCACAGCTGCTGCTCCACATGAAGCTCTTCACTATTATTTTGGCTCACATTTTCCTCCCTGACCTTACCACTAGCTCAAGAGAAAGGAGAAAGAGGAACCTTGCTTTGAAATTGGGCCGAGGCAGTTGCTAATCCACACAGGTTTACGACATCCGTCCTTTCATTTATTTTTTTTTCCTGCGGGTTACTCGCTGGAGGGACGGTGTATACACAGGCAGGGTTGGGTCTCTTTGCTTTCGACCTTTGTTTGGGTGTCCTCCCAGCCAAGTCCTGGTTAAGGTCTAAGCTTACTTTTCTGGTCTGCTTCCAAAACAGTTTCCAAAGGATGCAAACTAACCTATCAGGAAATATTACCTCTTATTGTAACCCTCCCCCAACCCCATTACAGTGTTTAAAATCTTCTGCCTTCAAACACCTCCCACATATATTCTGCTTACTTGGGCCTAATTGCTTCACTTTCCTTTGCAAGGCAGTGCAGGTTGTGCGTTAGATAAAGATATGACACCTTATATTTAGCATTAATTGTAACTGTGCTTGTCCTAAGCATAAATCTTTCTTGCCAGTCCTTCCTGTGTAATTTTAGTCTCTAAATAGCCTGTCTCATGATATATTCTTAGATAAATTTCCCAGTGGTGTTTTTCTTGTGACATAAACTGCTGCATGCTCTTGTTATAAAACTTTGGGTGCTTGTCTCTTTGGGAATAAAATTCTGATGCCGACCCTGTCGTCTTTTCTTAACATCTATTTCTTCCCTAGAGAAAAGAGATATAAAAAGAAAAGATTTTTTTTTCACAAAGTAGCCACATGCTGAAATCCTCGTGGACCAGGACATTATCCTACAGAACAGAAACCGACATGATCAGCCAAAATATCCCTGGTCATCTATAATACATTTTGACTTTTCCATGCAAAGTGGGAACTAGTTAAAAAACTCAGAATGGCTCAAAGGAGGGAGACCAAAACGGAGAGATTTCCATTTCTCAACTTGCCAGCTGCAGTGTAGCGGAGGTGATGGGGCTTTGCTGTCCAGCAGTGGAAAAGTAAACACCTACGTGTGCCTGTGCCCTGGCAGCTGTTAAACACTAGCAGTGCTGGTTGGCACCAAAGCAAGAATCACAAAGCCTTGGTGGCGACTGCGTCTCCTCAGCTCTGCTCGCTGCAGTCTGCACCAGGGCGCTTGTGGGAAGAGTTGCGCACGCAGCTGGCCACACTGTGCTTGTCCTGAGTCTGAAATTTCTGCTGGCAAGGGCTGCTAGGCCAATACAGGAACGGGTGCATTAGTCACATCCAAGTGTTGGCAAAGCTAGACTGTCTCAAGCAAGGTGATTTTAGGGTGGAGAGAAAGGAGCGTTCGCCTGCGCTATTCTCCCCTCCAGCAACCCGAGATGCTGCAGGCAGTGAAAGGTAGGTGTGCCGCTTCTGCGGCAGTGACAGACTGCAGTCTGGAAGATGAAGAAATGCTTTCAGATGCTTCCTTTCTGTCATATTACACTGCCTCGGGGAGAAAACCTAGCTGCTGAACTGGAGAACTGCCGCAACTGAGTCAAACGCTTCTGGCCTCCCACTCAGTCCTTCGGCTGATGTTTCTGCGTGAGGGTAAATAGGCGAGAGAATCGTATGAAGAGAGCAGAAAGGAACAACTGCCTTCATGGGATCGTTGCTTGCGGTGAGGTATTTGCTGACTGTGCAAACACAGAAAAGCCTTTTGCTTCTTTCTACTGTCTGCTCCCATTTACAGGGCAACAGATTGAGGTAGTTTCCTGTAAGAAATACTGCTGATGCAGCTCTCTTGCTTAATCCTTCAGCTCCCATATAGGCAAGGAATCAAAACTGGTTTTGATTCAGAACACAGCTGAGATACACTGTGGACCTTGGTGCCTTGGTTCCCCATCTGCAAAATGAGGAAAATATTGCCACAGGACTACTGAAAGAAATGACTTAAAAAAAAACAATTTCACCTACATTTACTTCTGTTTCCATTGCCAAAAGAAGTAAAGAAGTGTGGAAAAGCAAAAGACAGCTGTAGCGTCCCTTTGGAAATGAGCTAGTCCCTGAATGGAACATCTCGCTGAAGAAAATAGTGAGGAATAAGCAATGCAGTCTCTGAATAGGATGCTTAATTGCAGCTATAATTATGTAGCTCTCAAATCACAGTGTGCTTTGCAGACAAAGGAACACCAGCAATGGGGGCGTGGATAAGTTAAGGCAGCAACAAGTCTACAGCATCTTGTACTTACCTGTGTCCTTGCCACCTGTCAGGGCACATTGTTACTGTTTCTTTGGAGAAGAAAATGTTCATATAAGAGTTGATGGAAGCAAGAGGTGAAGCACAGAAGGAAAATTGAGGTTGTCCAAGGAGAGACAATGGCAAGAAGGATGGAAGCAATGGCAGGAGCTGTCTTGATATGTTGGTGCAGAAGAATCTACTGGAAGGTCCACGAGCTACTGCAAGCAAGATGAGATTGAGGACATGGGCTAGGCAGCTACATGCGTACAACATGGATGAGATGTCCAAATACTATATGGTGGATAAGAGGGAATCACTGAAGAGAACACGATAGAGACACAATGGCTGCAAGAATGAACAAGTTCATTTAAGGAGCTGCATAATCGAAGGAAGAAATGAGAGCAGTGGGAAGTGGAGATGAGGCTGTGGAGTCTAAAGTTTTAGCCACCCAGGGAGCTTAAAAAACAACAACAAAAAAAGGAGCTCTATTTTTGCTAAGAAGGAGGAAAGACTAAAACTGTGAGGCTTGGAAGTGGGGAGAGCAAATTAGAATTGAACCCTACATGACAAAATGAACAAGCATGTTGGCAATTCTGTCCCCAGGACAAAACCGAAACTGTTAGGGGATCAGCGTAGGCAAGAAAAAGGAACTTCCTGAAGGGAGATGCTAAAATCTCAGCTTAGATCTGGAGATGAAACTAATAGATCAATGATTTATGAACATCAAGAGAAATACACTAAGGTTTTACAAGTGAAAGTACTGTTTTTATTGGGTTTGGAAGGTGCCCTTTCTTGGTCAGTATACTTTGGCCTCTGGTGTGTATTTAACTTAAAAGCATTCAGAGAAGGAATGTAAAAGAGGGGAAGTCACCTGCTCATGGTGTTATCAGAAGTATCACTAGCCCTGGAGGATCCTTCTCTTTCACTTGCCAGCATCTCCTTCCAGTAATGCCATGGTGAAGCCAGAGGGAGTAGATATGAGTGGTACCTCTGATTAAGAGAAAACAAATAAAAGGAGCCAGCTAGTAATTTCTCCTGAAAGACTGTTTCAGAGTGACTTGCTACAGCTCTGCATGCAAAATGCAACAGGAAGTTACATTTGAAATCTGCTTTTTTTTTTTTTTTTTTTTTTTTTTTTTTTTTTTTTTTTTTTGCCTATAAATCCAGAACAAAAGACAAGGAAAAAAAAGAAAAGAAAAAAAAAAAAAAAGAATGGCTGAATTCTTCTGCTTCTGTTCTGGCTGCCATTACTATGGACAAAGCACACTTCAGCTGGAGCTAAATATTTAACAGCAGCAAATAGCCCAGTCAATGCATTAGCTCAAGTAATGGCCACCCCAAAGCCACTCCAGGAGTAACTAGCAGGCTGTCTGCCTGCGTTTTGACGCGTGGTGCACTCCTGCTTTGGTCTCCAGTAGGGAAGAGCTTCTGCGTAAGACAGCCTTTGGGGCAGCAATGTCATGTGGACAGGGACCCAGGCCATCCCTTCCCAGGACTGCAGACACCTGAATCTTGGCATAGAATATCTTATTTTCAGATCAGCATTGGCAGAAAGATCTGTGTTTGGATTCTTCAAAAGACAAATCCCAAATGCGTAATGCACTTCCCCAGCGACTCTTTTCAGATCCATTTCTTTTGCAACTCAATTAATCAAGATTTCTTGCTCATTTTAAAATAAGGGCAGTTTCTTTTTTATCAATTTTTGTCTTAGAAGTTTAAAAATAATCAAATTTCTGAGCTAATCCAGATTCATAAGCCATTTTCTTCTGTTAATATCCAAACAGCTTGGGCGTCGTATTTAAGAGATTCCTGTCTTCAGAGATATAATTTTCAGCCAGAATGTCTCCCACCTTTCTTTGCTTTGAGGTAGCAGTATGTTACCCTGCTGACCTCCTTATGAAAAACACAGAAGGAGGCTGAGCTTGTGTGTGTCCCTATGTGTGTTTGCATGTCTGTGCAGCTGCAGCAGAATTAACCATGGCTCTGAGCTTTTCCATCTTCCTTTTTCTCCTGAGGATGGAAAATGTGTAGATGTCCTTTTATGAGTTGGCTTGTCCTCGCCTGTCATTTTCTATTCAGTCTACCATCTTTTAGTGAAAGATTTAAAAAAGATTTTAAAAATCTTTCCCCCTGAGTGACCAAGAACATTTTTTCCTTTTACTCTTACAGTAAGGCTGGTTCAGGAACGTGTTTCTGCTTGTCAGACTCCCTCTCCCTCCCCTTCCCCACCCTCCCGTATTTATTTCCTTTTGTTGGAGAGGCAGCTGCATCCCCTGAGGAAGAGTCCAGGCTGTGGCCAGCCCCCACAAAGATCCTCGTGGAGCATCTCTGTCCTGACAAGCAGGATGAGGGTTTCCAGCCTTCATGGTTCTATGTCTACTCTGTTGAGGCTGGCAATTATTAGAGGAAGTGATGATTGGATTTTTTTCCCCACACTGACAATTGACCTAAGCCACAGTAAGACAGGAAATGCAATTAGGCAGTGGATGATCTTGGGAAGGACTGGAACTAATGGCTTTACATTTTACATTTCTCACAAAAATTTAATTTATCCTTCCAATCTTCCTGCAAGTTGCATGTGCAATGTAGTGGGGTCATTTCATCCTCTCCTATTAAGGTAATTGCCCTTTGAGCTTCTTTCAGTATGGCCCAGCAATGCAAATAGCAAGTTACAGCTCTCTCAGGTATTACTCTCGCCAGTGCTTGAGGTAACCCTGCAACAGGCAGTGTAGAGATGTGCTGGTGGCCTTGGTCATCATGTAACATAGCTTTCCTGCTAGGCTTTGGCTTGAGGGTGTTAGACCCTGCAAGGCTGTTCTGAGCTTGAGCACACATTCACTGCTGCAGAGCAGCATCAAAGCCCCTGCCCATCAGCTCCAGGAAGCTGTGGCTGGCACTCAGCATCACAAAATGAAAGACAGGTGGTTGTGAGACCCCACAGGAGAACTAGAAGTGCCATATATGAGTCCCAGGATGGGAGACTGGGCAGCCTTGACATTTAGAAATGGATGGGCTACTGCTCTGGGCGATCAGCACATAAACGCCCGTGGGCTGATGTGGCCACATACCATCGTTAGACTAGACAGCAATGCAGGGGAATTAATTCAGTCAGCTGGAATGAAGCAAGTGTGGATTGGGTTGTTTATTTGCAGCACTAGATAACATACTTTTGTGAACACTGCCCTAGCAAATTAGTTAGAGTGGGGTGGTTCCCTGCCTTCACCTCCGCAGCAGCCTGCCAGTCCCTTTGTTTTAAGCTCATCTGCATTGGGAAGGTAAATACAAGATACACCCCATGGTGACCTTTAGAACTAGAAGCCTCTACAGTTTGCATAACACTGCAGATATATACGCCACGATAATAAATAAGCAAGTGTAATTACAGAATAAAACCTTGCCCCAAAGAGATACCCAGATGTGAATGGTGGAGTACATTGCCAAACACACAGTGCAGAGCAGCCAGAGAAGAGCGAGCTGGAAACAGCCCAGGTTTTTGTAAAAGGAGAGCAGGAAGCTTAGCCAACATCAAGAGGCCCCAAGGTTAAGTTGAAAGAAGTGAGGAAGCCAGAGGGGATGAGGAAGAAAATGAAGGAGATGGTTAAAACCTGCATGATAGTGAGGACTCAAAGAAAGGGTTTGTAAAAGACAATGAGAAATTATAGTTTGGCTGAAAGGTAGTCATGGAAGAGGAGCCTGAAGTTTTGTCATTGTCCAGCTACATGGCCTTTGGCACCCTCGCCTTCCCCTGCCTGCTTTCCTTCACTTTGTGCAACTCAGCTCTTCAGCCTGCAAATTCTTTGCAGTAAGACTGTCACTGCTATGGGTATGTCGAGTGCCCACTGCAACCAAGCTCTGAACTTGGCTGGTGCCTTGCTAATGCAAGAGACAGCAAATGATATCTTCCAATAGAAGATGAAAAGCTGTTGAACAGACTCAAACACTGGCAAGGCATGGCTGCAAACAAGAGGCCTACAGAGGCCTTGTCTTTGTGGAGACAAAACGGAGGAGGAGATGGCAATACTGGCCACCAAAGAGTGCAGTCTCTTCTTGGCATTGGGGTATGAGGAAGAGTAATGAAGAAAAAAGAAGAGATGTTAAAACCATGATATGTGGGCGGAGGTGGGGACATAACAAATGATGTTTCAGTAGAAGAGGCAGGTGCTATTTCAGTCAAACAGGGCTAATTCTAGCTCTGATGTAACTCCAGTTACGTCAATTTTAGTCAGTTGAGTTGCACAAAGGATTAATTTAGGCCAGTGAGCTGAGGTGAGGGTGAGTCAGACAAAAACAAATTTTGGGGTGTGAGAAAAAGATGTGGAGCTGGCACCAGGTGAAAAACTGGAGCCATTCTGGATTTGGTTGGATGTTTGAGAAGGGAGCATGAGGATGGGAGAAAAGGGAAAACAAAGAGAGACAGGCTACCAGGGTGGATGGGGCTGAGGCTTGCAGATGTACACGGACACTGCTGAGCTGAGGAGAAAAAGGTACCTGGTCTGAAAAAGAGAACTGCAGCAGTGAAGGAGAAGAGGGCCCTGAAGAGATGTCAGCCAGTGTTTTTCACTCCAATCCAGGGAAGTTCTTGAAGAAAGACAGTCTCATCTGAAAACACTGCAATGAAATAATTACTTACCACTATTTTACTCCTCCTCATGATCCCCCTCCCCTTGGCACTCCTAAGGCTTGCTCACACACCCACATCCCATGCTCACTGACAAGATCATAACAATTAAGCTTTGGTTTTATTTTTTGTGTTAAATCACAAAATGTTCTAGGTTTAACCTGAAATAGCGGTTGGATCAGAGATTCACAGTGCAGTAGAGGCAGCTACGTTTTGTAGGAAGAATTGATCTGATCACTCCTGCTGCAGCTTCACTGGAGTCCGTGGAAATGAATTTGTCCCATTTATTTTCCAGAGACAGCATGAAAGCCAAATGAAACTAGACAGGGCCATTCTCAGGCTGACAAAAGCATCGTGCCTTAACTCTCACCAGCCTTTCCATGAAACACACGGGAAAAATATCCACAATACCTACCACTATCTTTTTTAAGGTTTGCCAAGCGGTATCTCTCTCAGCAAAGCACAGGAAATAGAAGAATGATGCCATTACACTTAATTAAATGAAAACAAAAAATAATTAAACAAATCTTTTGGTTCCTTTTCATCCCACTCTCTCTTTCTTTCCCTGCATATGCTTTCCATCTATTGTTTCTGATACCTCTTTTAAATTGGTGTTTACTTTCTCATAATTCCATGTACAGAGATAATTTAACAACATGAAGCCCGAAGGTTTCTTTTCTTTTTCCTATCCTCATTTCACCTACTTTTTCTTTTCCAGTTCAGTTTTTGCATTTTTGTTATTTGAAAACTTGATCTTCAATTGCATTTTATTTTCATTCCTTTTCTTTCCTCTACAGCTTTAATCTATTTTCATTCCTCTCTCCTTTTCTCCCTTGGTCTGCATCAGCTTTAGTTCAGATAATAAAATCAACCTTACATCATGTGCGTTTAAATATTAACCTTTTCCCGGTACCTAACCCAAACTCAGCTTTGCATCTTCCACCAACACCTGGTACTGCACAACAAATGAACACTCACTAAGCACTCTCTTTTGATGTTCAATCATCATCATAAATACAAACTCTCCTCTACAATGCTCAATCATTATATTTAGTCTTAATATCATGCTTTTCATCTGTAAACACCTACACAAGCATTGGTTAATTTGTCCTTACAACAGCCCTGCAAGGTGGGTAATTACGTGTTATTATCTCCATTTTACACGTAAGGAAACTCCAGGAGAAATTATGGAATTCTTGACAAGCACGTATACCCACACATTTAAACAGGTACTCGCTATAGCTTCTACAAATGCACAAACACACACAGTAGCCCACCTGCAAACTAGTCTACACGGAGAACAAGGGACAGACAAGTCCTGGTAGGATGGGAGACACACTTGATATGTTACTTCCACCAAAAATAAACTTCTCTCAGAACACGACCTCAGCCTGGACAGCAGAAAAAACAGGTGCAGGAAGGAAACACAGAACTCTGCATCCCACTCAGTAGTGGTTGGACAGCATTTGGTAACTTCTCTTTCCTGCAGATGAGTAAAGTGCAAGATGAACTCCTCATTGTGCTTTTCCTCAGCGCTGCTGAGGCCTGGGTTTATATTCACAGTCTCACCACTGCTGACCGCCCTCATGCTATCAACACTTGTTTCAGACAAAAAGCTGGGAAAAGCCAGCCATGAACAACCCCCGAGTGAGCTCTTGACCTATTTGATTGCTAATTACCTTGCAGTGCTCTATTTAACTCGTTCTGCTGCCTATCAAGATGTCATGATGGGAAGATAATAAACCTTCCGACCGCAGGCAGCCCCCCCGCCCCCCCCAAAACCAAAAAAATGTGGGAGAAATGTTAGTGGGAAAACCAGGAGAAATAAAATGAAGACACAGGCAATTTGTTTTGTCCAGGATGACAGCATCAGTGCCAGAGTATCCTGCATGCAGCAACTCCCCTCTGCCGCAGAGACAGGATGCTCCCATTGCTGATCCCACACCTTCCTCCACTGCGGGAGCCCTTAGGCAAAAGAGGCTCTGAGGACTCTGCAATTTTGGGGCGGTCCATTTTGGAGGTTCAGATGCTTAAGTATATTTAGAAATTCAATTGCCACTTAGGTAAGGGAGCTTCCGTGCAATTAATGGTCATGGGATGCCGTTAATATAATGAAATTCTGCTTGTAAATAAAGACGATAAAGACGTCCTTAAGGGGTCGGAGCTTTGTGACTCTCTATTTTGTCCTCCATTCAGTGTGACACTGAGGCCGACATGGACTTGGCAGTCATGATCTGATGAAAACCACCTTCTCCTCTCTTTTCCAGTCCTGCTGTCTGTTTTATTTCCTGAACCTCTCACAATGTCTCTGAGATAGACAGGTCCAGGCAAAAGTTTTTGGTGTTGCCTTCCTTGCATTGACCCTTTGCCTTTTTAGAGGGACTGGGGACAAGGCTGTAGGATGCACGTCTGCAAGCTTGTTCTGTAAAAGCTTATACAAAGCTCTGTGTCTCCTCCGTTAAATCTATTTCATTGCTAAAATAGTCCCTATTTCAGATTCTTAAAATCCTTTGCTGTTTTTAGCTTTTCTAGCCAGGCTTGTATCCTTGATGTATTCTGTTTTCCCTATCAGTCTTCTACACTTCATAATTTCTGCTTGAGAGCAATTGCGGTCTTTTTTCTTTCTTTCCTTAGGTGGCGTATGTTACTATTTTATTTCTAATTGCTGTTTGATCTGAGCCATTGAGCCAGCACAGGCTGCTTCCTAAATACAGACCTGGATGCCAAGGCTGAAACTTGAGTGAGTCCTGCCAAACCTGCAGACTCTGGAACCCCTCAGCACAGGGGTCCACCCAGCTTCATCCCTTATTAACTACAACCAATCATTCCTATCATGGGGCAAGCCGTATTTTCCGATTAGTCCATGACATGAACACCTATGCACTGTAAAGATGGGTTGGAAGGAGAACATCATTTATAGTGTACAGGCTGACAAGGTGAGGCAAAAGGTTTGATCCAGGGAAAAATTCCGGTCTTAAATGGACCAGTCAGTTTTGCTTTCAGGGCCTCCTTTCTTTGGTGCTCTTTATCTGGCAAGGCCGTGCCAGTTGCGCCATGCCTGGGCCGGATGGCCATGTCTATGCCATCTGGGAGGGCCGTGTTCTCTGGGCACAGGCACCCAGAAACAGCCCTGCACCTGCGGAGCAGCACTGGTTGCACGGCTGAGGGGCCGCACCAAATCTGCAGGCAGCAGCAAATTACTGACTTATCTTTATGGTTCATTGGGAGCAAAGCTGTGAGAGAAGAGGGTAGAAGTGTCTGGGAGCACTGAGAGGACGGGGAGCTACTGTCTGTGTTTTGGTAGTAGTGGAGTCACAGGTCCTGTAACAAGTCTTAAAAGAGATTTCAAGTCAGAGTAGGGAAATACTTTACTCATGAAGTGTGCATTCAGATTTTTCAGGTGAAGCAAAAGTGCCTGCTGCTCTGGCCTGACACTGTGACCAATCCTGCCGCATTGCTTCCTTGTGCTCCTTCTGTCAACCAGCTGGTACCCATCTCCATCACTTGTGGGAAGCTGCAGGAGCTCTGCGGTATGGCCATGGTGCCAGCACTGAGGCCTCCTGGTGACGATTTAGCACTCCCAAAACAATTAAAACTGATCATAGGTATAGGGGGTTGGACTACATGATTCCTAGAGGTCCCTTCCAACCTCAACCATTCTGTGATTCTGTGATTCTGTGAAATGGAAATCAAATGCACACTCTGTTGAGGGGGAAGGTGATAGGGATGGCAAAGTTTGGGAACATTGCAAAATTAATTTCAGGATCATAATGAAGCATTTGACCCGGGGATTAGAAGCTGTGATGATGAAGGTGAGAGCTTCCAGCTAATGAGGGACTGCAGTGGTGGGATGCAAATAGGAGGCTGATGTGATTGCAGTGCTGAACCAGCCAAGCCTTGCCCATTCTAGCATCACGCATCCTATTAGAAAGAGTTCTGCACCCACGCTCTAAGTAACAAGATGCTCAACATAAATTTGAATTTTGCATGAACAAAAGACAGCTGCATTAAAAATGGGTTAGTCAGTCTTGGTTAATGCTTTTTGAACACAGTACATGCGTTTGCATGCTAGTCTCCAGCATTCTTGGGCATGGTGCTCCTCAAAATGTGAGCTCTTCTCTACGTGGGGTAGTTGCTGATGGTTTTTTTTTTTCCAACACGATCGTTCTTCACTGACTCCCCTGCGTGGTCTCTTACTCTACACCAGACTGGCCTCTACCAAACTGAGTGACCTCCGTTTCCATCGAGTGGACTGCGTGCATCTGTGCAGGATGCTTCTCTTGACCACTTACTGTGAAAGAGTCATGCTACAGTCACCAGCTTGGGTTATTTACCAAGATGAACTAGCCCCAAGTTAACAGAGTGTTTTTCCTTGTGCAGAGGTGGTGGGAAAGAGCCTTTGCAGCAGTTTTTGAGTACGCTGGAGGCTGAAAAATTAAGGAGGGCAGAAACAATAAAGCATAATATGAAGAGCATGTGGAGAAGAGCTTTG
Organism: Crypturellus tataupa; assembly: GCA_034781795.1. Lineage (NCBI taxonomy): Eukaryota > Metazoa > Chordata > Aves > Tinamiformes > Tinamidae > Crypturellus > Crypturellus tataupa. Next base: position 2,254,177 of record JAWLRI010000653.1, read on the forward strand.
GAGCTGTGGTCAGCTTTTGTCTGAGTCATGAGAAAGAAAACCATGAGGCTTTGACCATATTAGACAGTCTTACCCAGGTAAGTATAAAGATTCTTTAAATAGATGAAAGATGATAATTATAATTTCAAAGAGGAGTAAATCACTACCCACACCCTTTGCCTTACTACATGAAGATCTTATCAAATTAAATTATGATCTCTTTCAGGAATAACGAAGCAGAACTTTAGCTGGTAAAAATCAGAATAGCTCCATGGATTTAAAATGTGCAACAGTGACTTACTCAGCCAAAGCAGAGTCCCACCACCTGCTCAGATTCTTTCTCTGATGCCCCTCTCTTCCCATGCCCATGCTCATATCTGCATGTGCCACAGCCAGACTGCTGCTCACAGACAACTTCCTCTAGGCTGGGGGAAACCAACGCTTCAAAAAATAGGCCTCATATTTAAATGTTTATTGTATGGACAAATTATTATTTTAAGGACAATAAAAAACACCACTCTTTTATTAGGATGGTATCTCACATCATAGTGGTTGGCCTTCGATTCCCTCATGGAGCCAAAGGCTTCAGAAGACAGAAGGGTTGTCATGACCATGTTCTGCAGCTTTGCATAACCCAGGCCAAGAGTATCTCACCCAGTAATTCCTATATCCAGCCCCCTTGCTGTTGGCTGTCCTGAAAGGCCACATTTAAAAGGCCAGCTGGTCTCGAGCTGAAGCCTGCATGATGGAGAACCATAGCAAGCCTCCTATGGCGTCCCAGTGGCTGTGTACCGTCACTTTTAAGTATGAATGTCTTATTTTTAGCCTGAATTTGTTCAAAGTAAGTGCAAACAGCCCATGTGAGTGTCTTGAAGCCTTACTTCATATTTTTGGAGTCCTAAATTGGAGATGTTTACGACTGGTGCACCAGCATGCTTTCTGCTCTGTAAGTGCTTATGATATGCCTGTGCCCTTAAAGTTATGCACATACTAAATGAGAATATGCAGCTATCATTTAGGTCAGCTGATGCTGAAGATTTTAACTTGTAAGCACTGTTGTGCTCTCCAACCTGATAAACATGACTGAGAGCTGCACCCCACCCAGAAAGGGAATCATCAGCAACAAGTGGCACTAATTTAGCTATTTCACAGGGCAGCAAGGTGTCTCTTGCTATTTTTGTGTGTGTGTGAGTGTTGAAAACTTTTGTGCATGTTCTATTCCCCCTGGAGGTAACTTTGATAATAGCTTGAATGATTGAGTGTTTTGCTAGTGTGAACATGTTAGGAATTATTTTTCCTGCTCTAATTTACAGTCTAAGGCACAACAAGCTCTCGCAGCTTTGTCCTTTTGATGAAGAGCTTTTACAAGAGCTTCCACAGAGGAGATGGAGGACACACTACTGTGTGCTGCTGTGCAGCAGCTCTAAGATCATCCCCACTGCTTCCCCTTCTCCCCAGATCTCCCCAAACACACTTCATGGGAAGGATTCCCCATTCACACACAGGCACTTTGGCAATCTCAAAGCAAAGTAGGTTTTCATTTTGCTGAGTCTGCAGCACAGGATGAGGTGATCCAATAGCTCCTGCTGCCGAAAGCAGGAGGTTGCCTTCCCTTTCCCCTCCGGGCTGCACATTCCCACCGCTTACCTGGGCTGGCTCTGGTGCACGTTGCCCTGCCCTTGGTGAGTTGACTCACCTCATTAATCCAGGGAAAAAAGAAAGGGGGGGGGGGGATAGGGTGGCAGTGAGCTCTTAGGTTGACTCACCTGCTCTTAAGAAATCACAGGCACTGTTATTGTCCATCCATCTGCATCTGATAACAGGCAAATAGCTGCCAGCACAAGAGCAAGCTCTGATATACAGAGAGGCAGCAACAGGGAGCTGCTTTCCTGTTGCCACATAGGGTTTGCACTGCTGCCAAATGAGTGCAAAAAGCTGCTCGGGCAGGATGAGCCATGGGTGATGCACATGCATACAGCGCTGATGGAAAAGGTTCTAGATAGGGCAGCGCCAAGGGCTTTTTCTCAGTCCCTTGGTGCTGGTAATTGCTCCTTCCCCCCCGCTCTCTGCAATTTTGATGAGAAAGAAAAGGCTAATACAGACTTGTTGTAATGCACCATAAAGGCTAATGCAGACTTGTTGCATTGCACCATTTTGCAGCTCAGTTTTTGGTGTGCTGCACCTGTCAGCAAATATTTGGTCATGAGCAGGGTCACCATGGACTGGTTCCCTGTGTTTGTTATTACCTGGTGCTGCAGTAGTGGCGTGAGAAACCAGCTGTATCACAGGGAAGTTACAGTCCAAGTCAGACACTCAATACAAGACCGCTTTGAGAATGACCTCCAAATCAACAGACAAGGTTCCTCTTATGTTTTTTTTTTCCCTTTATATTTTGCTGGATATCACTGAAAGATTTTCCAGAAGAGCCTCTTAAGGAATTGAACTTCAGCTGTAGCTTCAGGACATTGTCATTATTTTATGGCTTTAAGTGCACAGTAATAGACTCACATCCTAAAGTGCATTTGCTCGTATTTTTACTTGTGAACCAAAAAAAAAAAAAAAGAAAAAGACAGGCATACAGGCACATCTCTCATAAATCTAGAGGGAAATAAAGACAGCAGGGAGAGGCTGCAGGATAGCTGGAGATGTTTCATTTGCTTCTTCTTCTTCCCTTTGCTGCCTGAGCTCATTTCATTTTTGTCTGTCTACAAGGACCACTGTACGCCTGCCATTTGTGAGATTTTGCATTCCCATGCTGGCAGACCGGACACGCACCAAGCAGCTCGTGCTCGCACAATGACAGCAGACAATGTGCTTTGATTTCTCCCTCTGCACGGAGGTCAGTGACCTCTTCCCACTCACTAGTCTCTTTCCCTGCTGTCCTGTAGCTCACAGATAAGTCCACTGCTGCTTTCTCCTGACAATTCTGCTTAAATAAGAATCTCCTTTGGTGTTTCATGCAAATTAAGGCCCCACAAGTCTGTCACATAAAAGCTGCCTCTAAAAATTGGAGAAATTGGCAATGCTCTGCCCTCTTCTGCAGAGCCATTAAAGCCTTTATCACACACATGCTCACTTCATACTTCCCTGCTGAAATGCAAACCTTTCAGCAGTGAGGAGTGGCTGGGTGTCAGAAGCTCTTTAGTCAATGCGTAGGTTTTAACCAGTAAATGTTAGTGCCTGGATCATCTGGGAATGCTAACGGTTTCAGGGGATCTCTATAGGGTTTTAGTAAGAAACAGCTGAGCCAATTGCTCTGAAACTGGGTGTCTGCTGAGGATGTTCTTGTATCAGAGCAGTGGCTGGGGTGGCCAAAGGGCAAGTGGGGACGGTAATGGAGCTGAGCTGTGGAGAGATGCTGAGCAGCCTCTTGACCGTGCAGCAATGGGCAGCAGCCCCAGGCAGCCTTGGAAGGAGCAGTGTTGCCAAATGCTTCTCACACCTAGTCTGGTGCAACACGGGCTCCTTGGCAGTGAGCAGCAGAGCTGGAGCAAGAGTCTGAACGCAGACCTAACCCAAGTGGCCACATCTGTCTTGCTAGATGTCCTTGCTGTCCTTATAAAGTGACATTGATATAATTAAAGGCCTGCCGCTTCCCACTGGGGTGTGGAGCTCACCTCTCAACTCATCTCAGAGCTGGTGTTGCCAGGTCCCAGACTGGTACCATGTTGCTGCTAAAGGCTCGTTTCTCTTAGCCACATGGTCCTGGCTGCTGGACCTGCTGCTTCTGCCAATCCTGGTTGAACTCCGCAAGGACCAGAGGCAAACTGAGTTCCCAAGATCCTGCATTATCAGGATCCCTTTGGGGAGGAAGGCCGAGAGGCGCTGCTGAACAAAATGGCTAACAGTTGTCAGTTGTGGAAGGATACACACAGCAATAAAGAACTACTTTTAATTAAAAAAAAAAGAAAAAGAAAAAGAAAAAAAGAGGAAGAGGAAGAGAAAGAGAAAGAGAAAGAGAAAGAGAAAGAGAAAGAGAAAGAAAAAGCTGAACAGTAAAACCCAGGAACTTCTTGTATTGCTGGGTTCGTATCCCTCTTGCAGAGAGGTTGAGCAGGCAGCCTGAGCTGCGCATGTTCCTGTGGCGTCTGCCACGCACTGCAGCAAGCACAGCCGTGATGGTGACCGTGCACCAAGACAGCAACAGCTCCATTCTGTAACAGTGAAATCTGTGTGGACGGCTTGTGCATGGAAGATTTCCATTTGCTGCTTTTTTTGCTCAACCTTATTAATCACGGGGACATTTATAAACAAAATACAGTTCTGCAGTAGATGTAGGTGAAAAGTTTATTCAAACAGCAAAAAGCTCAGCTCAGCTCAGCTGTTCTTATCAAACTTTTATTCTTCCATGGGCAGACCAGCTTCTTCTGTTTCTTTTTCTACAGCTACGTTTGTCTTCCCGTGTACTTTTCCTACTTTTTCTGTTTACAATCTGTCTTCTCATGAACTGTCTTTCTTGCCTAAGATAAATACTAAGCAAAACATTTCCCTGGATTCTTTATTCCTTCCCTTTTAGGTTTCACAGCAGGCTCTGTGAGGCTGCAGGCTCAAGTGTTAGTTCTTGACCAAAACTGACAAATGTGGGATATGTGCATTGACAAGAATGGTGTGTGTGTCTCAAATCCTTTCTGCTCTTAACTGACCTAAGTTCTTATTTCATGGGAAGGCTCCAGTAGACAACAGTGTGGGCCATGGAGAACAACTTTTCCATCTTGTGGCATCCAGCACCTTCTATCCCAAGCAGAACTTTCACTTTCTCTTTGCATCCACAGACTCCATCAGCCTGGGAAGGCCTTCTGCTCAGTGCCGTATTGCTGGGAGGAGAACTACTTCCCCTCAGGGAAGGTTCAGAAATAGAGCCTGTTTCCCGTGCCTCCCTGCTGCTGCGCGCGGCGCCTGCAGGCAGCACTGCCTCTGCCCCGGGGAAGGAAACAGAGACAGGGCAGGTTGGGTCTCGCAGACGGAGGCCAGGCCAGCTCCACAAGGTAGTGCCGAACATGGCACTAAAGGCCATCTCTTTATCACAGGTGCCATGATGCTTTTGGAGCCTTCTAATTTTGGTGTCATTACAGGTGCTGCCTGTAATGGGAAATCAAGATTTTACTGTGGTCCTGCTGTGTTGCCTGTAATTAGCGAGTCATACAGTGCTAACTGACTTAAGTATTAATTCCTTAAAGGTCTATTGAAAAATCATGTGGAAATTTACCTCTTTCTCAAAAGAACCATCGCCTAACATGAGGGTAATTACAATGTACTACTTAGGCTTGCTTAATTAGTTAATCTCTGTAAAGGGGTTTCAAATGTTTGAAGAGCTATTGAAGTGCTAAGTGCATTACCCTCAATTAATTTTGTGCAACTACATCCTTACTACCAAGAGGGTCTTTAGAGCACTGAGGACAGGAAAAGGAGTCATTGGTTCCAATTTTAAAAGTAACTTTCATTAAAAAAAAAAAAGATGATTTGAAGCAGTAGGAATAACAATGAATGTACCATTTCTTCTGTTTCACCCTGTTTCAGAAGGCTCCCAAGTTCATGTTCAGACCTGAATATGAAAAGTCACTATTCATGTTACTCTGCTTTTAAGGGGTCTGTATTTTTAATTTGTTTTCATCTTCCCCAAGTCTTGGTCCTCTCTCTCTCTGACTGGTAAACTCCTCTCTTCCAAATTTGGCATTGCCTTGAACCCTCCCCATACCAAATGAAACAAACCAAAACACTCTTCACAGAATAGTTGAGGTTGGAAGGGACCTCTGGAGACTCCGGAGATCATCTAATCCAACTCCTCTGCTCAAGCAAAGCTCCTCTGCTCAAGCAAAGCTCCGGCACATTGCCCAGGATTGTGTCCAGAGAGCTTTTGAATATCTCCAAGGAAGGAGACTCCACAACCTCTCTGGTGAATCCATGCTCACTACTGCTGATTACTTTCTTACCCTTCACACGACTAGAGATGGCATCAAGGATGAGCTGTTCCATGACTTTTCCAGAGACGGTGAGGCTGGGTGACCTGCAGTTTCCTGGGTCCTCCCTCTTGCCCTTTTATTTGGAGACTAGAGTGACACTGACTTTCTGCCAGTCCTCAAGCACCTCTCCTGTTCTTCATGTCCTTTCAAAGATGATGGAAGGTGGCCTAGCAATGATGTCTGCAGCTCCTGCAGCACTCTTCGGTGCATCTCAGCAGGGCCCAGAGCCTTGTGAATTCCAGTTTGTCTAAAAGATCTCTAGCCTGATCCTCCTTAACCAAGGGAAAATCTTCCTGTGACTTTCTCTGTAGACTTATTTTCTCTGTAGACTTTCTCTGTGGTCTCTAAGGTCTGGAATTCCTGAGGGCTGGTCTCAGCAGTAAAGACTGAAGCAAAGAAGACATCAGTAATGGGCCTCCAATCTCATTCAGTATTGGGCCCACACTTCCTTAGTCTTCCTTTTGGTACTGATGTATTTAAAGAAGCCAGTCCTTGTTGCCTGTCCTTGACATCCCTTGCCAGATTCAGTTCCAAATGGGGCTTGGCCTTCTTTGTCACATCCCTTCATAATTGGATGACATTCCTAAAATGCTCCCAAGTGGCTTGTCCTTGCTTCAATCTTCTGTGCACTTTCTTCTTCTGTTTCAGTTTTGCTGGGAACTCCTTTTCATCCACGCAGGTCTCCTGCCCTCTTTGCTCAACTTTGTGCTCCTTAGGACACACCACTCTTCACCTTGGAGGGAGCGATCTCTGAATACTGACCAGCTCTACTGGACCCCTCTTCCTTCTAGGGCCCTAACCCATGGGATTTTTCCAAGAAGGTCGCTGAAGAGGCCAAAATTTTCTCTCCATAAGCCCAATAAATCTCTTGTTTGTCTTCTTGAACACTATGCAGTGTATGCAGTATGTGCTTGACCTACACTAATCACACTACTGGAACAAAAGCCCAACTCCCTCAGGTCAGGGGCAACGAACAGGGCCACTAGCAGCAGCTACACCAAGCCAGAGCTTTTCAGAAGTTAAGGCCTCCTGTAGCTGTCCTTGCCTAGCTCCCCTGACCCATCCCCGCAAGGACCTTCTCATTCCTCAGAGGGTCCCTAGAAAGCAAACACAACACAACATGACACAACACAAGGTTCTCAAAGTGTCTAAATAGAATCCAGACATTGCTGTGCAAAATGCTGCATCTGTTGTCTGCCTCTGTTAGCTGCACTCTTCAAGCTGTGGAGTCATGGAGGGTTACACTCTCACACCAACTCACTAAATAAGTTAGTTTGATCCAAAAGGCCATGGGTGTCACTGCACTTCAAAAGGATGTTAGGACCCCACAGTGAAGCATCTACAAGAGCGCAAGTCCAGCCCAGCAAGTCAGATGGTATCTACTCATGACCTGAGTAGACCCTGGCAGTCAATGGAGACACGCCTTTAACATGTCTTTCAAAGTTTTCTATCCTGTTTAACACATGCATGCCTTGTTAATTATTCTCATTTTACTTCAGCCATTAATTTTTCTCATTTTACTTCAGCCATTAATAATCCACTTTTGGTGGAGTTCTCTCAAATATTTGATAATGAGTCTTTTCTGCTAATATTGCATGTAGCTGGCAGCCTTAATTGGGCCAGCTACATTGAATTAGATTGCACCACAAGCCTATTTCCTATTTTTCTTTCTATATTGACTAACAAAAGAATATTTTTCTTGCTGAGTATGATTTGTTTTTATTTTTTTTCACTTGTCTTTTCTTTCTTTCTTTCCCAAGAATGATAAATCACCAGTTCCTTACTGAATCCCAAGGTCCCACAAGTTGTGAAAACCTCAGGTAGCTTGTTTAATATCAGATTGTATGAGTAGTGTTTTTGCAGTAGCATTTCTCTTTCTCAGGGTTTGATCATTTTTAATGTGCATTTGCAATATATTTGTATCACATCTTGGTATTCACTCAATAATGATTTGAAAATCTATCCATCTGCCTTATTTCACCCCTCAAAAAGGGAAGAGTGAAGAGACTATTTAATGTCCAAAACTTTATTCTTTGTATACTGTAAAGTAATGGATCAGCCTGCTGGATAAGGCACTCTACCAGCAAGTCAGAGTCGTGTACACAGTGATCCCAGCACTGCAGATTCTCAGGGAAATAAATTTTGGCATCACACCAGACAAAAGAAAAAAACAAAAAAAAACTTTTCTTTCCCACCTTTCCCCAGTGAAATTTTACAAAAGGAGAGATATCCACTGTTATCCCATCAAGCATATATTCATTTAGCTCTGCCTGACCTGCTGTAACTAGGTTGTCTAACAGGGAATGCAGGTACCTTGGAAAGTACCTGAAAATGGGAGAAGTTGTTACCTAGTGCAAGAGTGCAGGAACACAGGACTATTCAAAGAAGCAAAGAAATTACTTTCTCCCCCTTCTATACCTTCATCATTGGTCTGTTTGTACAAAAGCTCACAGGATTTTATCCTTTCTCCAGGTATACTCACATGGTCGATACCAACAGAATATATTAGAAGGGTAATGTAGAAAATACTTAGAAAAATTAAGGCTGCCTTGAGCCCTGCCCTAAGGTCCTCTCCTTTTCCCTTCCCCTTTAATACCTGAAGGATTATCAACCATCATTTGATTAACCTAGGTGTTTTTCCTGCCTCTGTGCATTGAGGGAAAAGGTGAAAGAAACATGACATGGAGTCCAAAGGGACTGTGTGTGTTACTGGATCCAAAAGATAGGGGTGGGACTGCCTAAATACAGAAGCCTAACCTGCATTTCCACAGGATAAACCTAATTGCGGTAACTTATCAATACTTAGCCAAGAAATGACAGGGCAGGGAGGATCCAGCAAAGCCCCAATGAACAATCCAGGATTCTTGCTCTTTCCCTTATCATGAAGTAAAGCAAAGCATAAGGAAAAAACTGTACCCTCTTCCACAGATTCGCTTTCATACCAATGCTTCAAAAGATCAATTGCCAATAAATTAAGACAATAACAAAAACATTATATGTCCCAGGGACAAGGGAACATGCGCTCCGTCTCTGTCCCTGTCACATCAGAGCAGCTCCAGTATGGCCCTTTGGGCCACTCCATGCCCTCAGAGGTGCATTGGTGCAACGTAGTTGGAAGGGAAGAGACCCAGTTCCCCACGCAGGCGCCCCTTCCACCATGATGGGTTGGAGCTGTCCAGGACCTCTAAGATGTCTCCACTACGGAAGCCCAGCTCATCGTGCTCCACAGCATCAAAGTCGTACAAGGCACGGACCCACAGTGTTCGCTGGGGAGGAGACAGAGACAGGTAGGGAACAGTGAGCCACAGTTCTTAAAGGTCGCCCTCCTGTGACCCCTCTAACACCCCCACTACACATGAAGACAAACAACACTGAAACTGAGACCAACTTTCAATTAAATAAGCAAGTGGCCAGGACTACAGGAAGGATGGACTGATCTACTAGGAAACCAAGGGGATGGTGCTCAGGTTCTCAGCAACCCGTTGAACCTTTTTGCTAGATAAGGTCAAAAGGACTCAGGAACTGACTGGCTGTCAGATTCTGAGTTTGCAGTTTATTGAGAATTATAATCAGAATGTTTTCTTATGGAAGCTTCATCCTAAGAGACTTTGCACTCAATTTCCCATTTTGACTGAAAATCAGCTGTTAAAGAATTTAACATGGACTTTTTTACTGTGAAATAGTTGGCTTCCCCATCATGGGTCATGGATTATTTGGCAGGCGTATTTTTAAGACCCCGTTGGAACGATTTTGTTTGATCCCTGGTTTATCTTTGCCAAATCTTGCATTCAGGGCCTACTGAGACATAGTTCTTGGTTATTTGGTTGGTTTCAAAGGATTTTAAAGACACACAGACTGTTCTATAACGGGACTTGGTGGCTTCTTGATCAGTGCCCGGATGTGGCAGGTAAGGGCATGTTGTTGTTCGTTGCCACAGCCTCTAAGGGATAAAACACATGGTATTTTGAATTTGATTATAATAAAGACTCTGGATTCCTGCCTCCACAGATTTTATGCTAAGGCTCCTCCTGCATGTAGTATGTCTGCATGCTGACTGAGATCGGTTTGGAAAGCAGCCTTAGACCTACATTCACATAACAACGTAGCTGTGTCCTCAGAGTTCTCTAGAACCAAATTCAGGTGGCTGGGATGGAGCATTGAGATACAGCAACATCTTCTGAGATGGAAGATTACCACATTACAATAGGTGTAATATACTATCCCTCCTGCAATCTCTCTGCAGATGACATTGCCCAGACTGCTTAGCCATGGCTAGGGATTCAGTGAGATCTGCAGATGGCGCCACCCAGGTACATCATACATCACTTACTGGTGCTGGCTGATGCAACGGCTCTGTGAGTCTCCGCTGCACAGCTGCTGTCCTTCCCGCGTTGTAATCTGTATGCCCATGCAGCCCATCTTTCCTGTCCAGGCTCCCACCATATCTATCCTAAAAAGACAACAAGAGAAAAGCCACGAATACACTCAGTTGCATAAATGAGGGGCTTTCAGAGTCATTGATGCCTAGATTCCGGAATCAGGACTCATCTCTCATGTAAGTCATTCTGGATATCTACTGCTAATATGTTTCCTGCACTGCAGTTCTGTAAGCAATGGACCTTATTGAAGATATCTTACAGTGTTCTGTTTTGGACTTTTTGTCTTAGAAGTTGACGATCGATTGTTTCAAGCACTATTTTCAGCTGTATTCCACATCTGATGGGAAAAGTGGTAAGAGAGTGTCTGGCTGGAGTGTTTGGAGAAAACTGAAGCCTGTTTAACACACAAATGACAAGCTATGCTTGCAAAGGGAACTTTCACCAATCTGGAGTTAGTATGTCCCAGTCCTGCTTATTCCTTGCCCTTACTCTGTGCTATGTGTTAGTTCTGCAGAGGGAGTGGTTCTGCATACTACCTGAAGGCCCATTACTGGTATATGTATTATCACTTCGGGTACCACACAAATACCTGAAGGTCTAAGTAGGTCTAAGAAGTAGGTCTAAGACCCATTACTTTATTTTCAGTTTGGGCTGCCCTGTAAAAGGCAGAGAGCAGGCCTGAGAGTCCAGTAGCCCTGTAAACTGAAGAAAATAGAAAAGCAGATCCCAGGAAAGCCAATCCCAGGAAAACTATTTTCCAGCCAAATCAGGAAGCACTTTAAAGACCACACCTGCTACTGCAAGAAGGAGGAAGAGGAATGTTCTGGCGGAAGCCAATCCCTTTCAGGGTTAACATCGTGATTTCTCTTCCCTTATGCATTTTGTGAGGCTGGATGTCAGTATCATAACATAGCAAAAAGAAATGTGTAGCAAGATTTCACTTGTGCTGCAGACTTGAGAGGACTAAAACTATATGTGTGTACTAGAACTGTAGGTGTTTTTCTGCACTCTCTCTGGATGTTACTTTTCATCATTTCCTAAACAATATAAGGACATGACACTTCTTTTCCAGTTTTTGGGGTGGAGCTCAGTTCTCCCAGGTTCCCAGTGAAGGGGTCACTGTATGTTGACTTCCGATATTTGATTGTCTGTCTACCAGTCCTAAACAGAACTAAATAACAGGTCACATACTTATTTCATGACAAACTGCTCCCAAGGCTATACCATCTTTGCTACTACATCCCATGTGGAGATCTGACTGATTTTGCCTCTTGCAGCAGATTCAGGGTGATGGACTTTGACAGGGTGACTATCCACTATCAAGCGAGCAAGGCTTGTTATGTATTCTTGGGTTTGATCTCCCAGCCCCTCTTCCCTAGTTATACCTGTTGCTGATGCGATACAGGGACAGAATGCTCTACGTATCTCTTGGATGTAGAATGATGAACATCTCCAGTTGCTCCACCCAGGTGGAGTCCTTCCCGGCCCATCCGTTCCAGGCTCCCACCATGCCTCTCCTGATGAAAGAAGATAAAGAAAGTGGGGTCAGATATTGCTTCCCATCACCTCCTTGACTGAAGCTTACCGATCATTGCTGGCAGATCACTATCAATCACTGCTGTTTATCTTGAAGGTTCTTCCAAAGAAAGGTTCCTACCCCTTTGAACAGAAGCAGGAATAAGGAATCGAATAATTTAGATCTCTGCCATAGCCATTCCTCATTTGAAGACTGGGTAGTGATGGGGTATACTGGTTAAAAATGCTACCACTGATTTGAGGACTAGCACAGCAAAAGCTCCTTTTGGAAATACTACCCTCAGACTTCATTTGTCTCTGCACTGAGATCTGTATATTCCTATCATTTTATCATATGGCTGTGGCATCCAGAAATTCTAACTGTGAACTGAAACCCCACTGTGATGAGTGCTAAACATACCCTGCTGAGCCCATCACCATAACAAATGTACAGAGTGTTTGCCAAAGCAAACTTGACTCCTGTTCTTTCATTTCCCTGTCTACATCTTGGAGCAAATGCTGTTCTCTTTCCTTTTTGCTTTCCTGCTCACAGTTAGCCCAAGCAGGTTATATTACTAATATACACATATACACACATACATATATATCTTTCTCCTATTTGCTGTAGACTTTCTTTTATAAGTCCCATAATCTCTATTTTATATTTTACTAATGCATTTTAAAGCACTGAGTAAGTGCTTTAAGAAGGAGACAAAAACATGTGCCCCACTTTCATTGGAAAATAAATCCTTCCTCTTTAGGAGCTGTCAAGAATGACCTACCTGTACGTATAAAACTTAACTGCTGCAGTGAGCAAGTCACATACTTTCATCCTTACCTTTACTTGTATATCGTGGTAATTTAATCCTAGAATCCGTTTCCTAGTAAAGCGGGACTTCAGTTGCTGGAATGACCAGGCAAGTTCACTCTCAGCATTGTGTGTACACTATGTGGAGAACTTTCTACTATGTCATTTGCTTGTTCTTCTGACACGAAACCAAGCATTTATTGTACTGGTATTTCCCTGCCTTCTCAAACATGTGCTGCACCTTCCCTGAATATTGTGGGGAACAGTTTGTTTCCATATCTGCTATGTTCTCCTCAGCAGTACTTTTCTGCCCCTACCAACTGTTGCTCTGGGTCTTGCCTTCAGCCCCTCCATACCCCTTGCTATGTCAGGTAATTTTTCTGAGCAGGTATACTTTCAAGTGTAACAACAGTTGCAATCAGTGCACTTTCAGGGACACCAAGAAATGAGACCCAATCTTTTCTCAGACATAACCCACCAATAAGCTTTATACTTCCCCACTCCTTATTGCATCACCAGACCACATTTTCCTCCTGAGTCAAGAGCTTCTCAAATCTTCTTTACACCAGGGATTTCACAAGCTAAGTTCTGCTTCCCTTCGGCATCACAGAATTTTGTCTCTCGGGCCTCAGCACAGATCTAGCAAAGCCTCTCTGCTGAGATCTGCACTTCCTATTGATATCCAAAACCAACTCAGAAAATTCTGCCCAATTATATAACTGTACAGATAAATTAGCAAAAGAAAATCTAGGCTGCAAGTTCCACCAGCATAACAGTGTGATTGGAATTCCAAGTGCAGATCCCTAGAGACATCCTTGCAGGGCTAAACTCCTTCTGTGACAGGTTTTATCACTGAGGAATTCCTAAGGATAGTTTGTTTGTACCTTCTCTCCTCGGCTGTCATCCCTGAGGAAGATCTGCTTCTGCCTGGAGATGGAGGTTGTCTTGTAGTAGTCCACCAACTTGTCTAGTGATTGGAATTTCTCCGTCCACAAGTAGTAGTTACCTTTTGAATCCCTCATCACTTTGAAATGTTGCACATCATCTTCATGCCTGGATCCGATTGGAAAAGTAACAGGTCATCACCTGGATTGCAACTTTATCTTCTTTGGAAAGTCTTTTCCACAAGAATGAGATGCTTAGCCAAACCTAGACTTCCAGAAAAGTAAAGCAAAGGCAGCCCTTCTATCTACTAGAGCTACTCTACTACTATAGCCACTATATGTGGCTCTGTGTTTCAAAGGACTCATCTATTTACAAACATGCATCACTGCAGGACTACCCAGTGACAAGCACAATCAGCACAAAGTACAGGGTTTTAGAGCTCCCCCTTTGAAATAAAGGTCAGAGAAGCTTTCAAGTCCACAAAAGGCAGTAACTTTATTTTGTACTTTATAAGAAAGACAGTAGTGTTCTCTTTGACAGCAGTATTGCAATCTCCCCACTAGTTTTTACAGGTGCCTCTTAATACCTAGTTTGCATTGACTGTGAGAAATACACTGCTTCTTTTCACACCACATGCATCATAGCCACACACACATATTCACATGAAGACAGACACTATATTTTATAATTGTACAATACCCAGCATAATATATGACTACAAACTTACCTCCTTACCCAAGAGAACTAGACGAAGGTATGATGAGGGGCAAATACAAGCCAAAATTAACAGTCCCACTTCTGCTCTTGATTTCCCCTTTGAAGCTTCTCCTACACCTTTGTGTCTCTTCTGATTTGAAGAATTCCACTTTGGCACTAACTGTGATCTGGTTTTGGTGTTAGCTTGCTTTTGATCTAAAGCAACTAGCCTTCTTCTGGATAATGCCAGACCATGGTTCGGGAGACCAAATGGACCAAGAACCATTTCCAGGGAGCAGCTTGAATGCAGCTATCCTGTTCTGTGGGGTGAGAGTTTAGCCATATGGATCTGACCTCTGTCATGTTCCTTGTCCTTAGGGCGACATAATAGTGCCTGACTGTGCTTAGCTCATTGGTGTAGATGTAACCAAAGTCTCCTAGAATAGGAAGAAGTGGCTTGAGCAAGCATCTAGATTTGGAAAGGCAGGTCACAGCAGAGTTACTATTCTTGCAAAATGCTTTCCTGTGTTTCTTCCTGGTAATTTTTAAGCTCCCTGAATGAGAAAGTGCACACTGCTTGGAAAAGACATTGCTAATCAGTAATTTAATTTAAAATTGATTATCAGGTGTTTGACTGAAAATCAGGAAACCAACTGTCAACTAATAGCTCTGCTTTGAAGCAAGGGCTCTAAGAAAGTCTGGATTACAATCAATGGCTGAAATACAGTTGGACTGCTAGTGACTGAAAGCTATTCAATGGCTCCTTAGTGACCTGGGAAATAGGTTAAAAATGTATCAGTCATCTCTTTATGAGTAGTAGTGGAATTGTTGGATCTGGTAACTGCAGCTATCAGGCAAAGAGAACAAACAGAAAGCACATGTTTTGCACTGTGGGAGATGTTCCATGTAACACACACTGCTTTGCTGCAGCTCTTTCCAGAAGCAGACCACCAGGGTATGCAGCTTTGTAATGGGGCATTCACTGTGTCACTTGAAAGAAAGCAAAAGCATTTGGGAATCAGATGCCTAATTTGTTTTCATTTGCAACACAGCAGCTCTGCCCGTGACTGGCAGTATCCAAAATTCTTAAGAGACAATATCACATTAGGATTCCTCTTTAGAAGAGACTAGTGAGACCATTACCCAGCAAAAGGAGTAGAAGATTCTGTAAGAAGCAGATACCTGACAGAGATGGAAAAGTCACCATGAGAGTTCTGACTAGCTCGGACGATGAAGGAACCAACTCCTTTGCTCATAAGGCTGTTCTCTGCTTCATGGCGGGATATTCTCTCATCAAACCAGCTGTCAAGGGGAAAAAATCAAGGAGACTTGAATAAGGAGTTTAACTAAGGTAATGAACTGAAAAGTGGAGGCTAGGGAGAACAGGAATAAGACGGGTGGAGGAAGAAAAGGCCGAACAGATCAGAGGATCCTACATGACCATTCCCACTGGCCACATACGTAATAGGGTACAGGGTTATGATGGGTACAGTCCATTTTCTCTGAGTCAGTAGAAGCACTTAGGTGCAAAGAGACCAGTGTAAGCTTGGCTTGTTAAGAAACAAGACTCAGCTAGAAGTCTAATTACAGGCTCAGTACAGTGCTAGAGCAAGTGCAAATTACAAAAGTGCATGGATATACACATACACACATCATTCTCAGACTTATACATCAAATAACTTTTGGTAAACTGATTGAAAATTGCTGAACTGTGATGGATATATTGCATGGAACAAACATAAATTTTTAATAGAAGCAAAGCATGAAAGTTTCAGTACTAATAAATTGACTCTTGCAAGAGTTATAATACCACAGAAATCACGGAAGCACAGAATATATAAGCATACTTATGTAAATTTAGCCAGATAAAACAAACTGCTGGTACAAGGATGAGGAATATAATGAGGAAAGTCACCATAAATGGTAAAATAATACAGTGGCAATTGCAATTTGTAAGTAGAGGGAAAAAAATCTTGTTCACTTATATGTGTTCACAGTTAGTAAGTTCTGCAATGCTTGTCTGTATTCCATTAAAATTATGGACTTAGAGTTTCACAAGGTCTGTCACTTCTGCTTTTCAGTCTCCTTATTCTTCTCCTTACCATCATTACAGTTTGCCTATGCATCATCAGCAATCAGTGGGATATTGGGCTTTAATTAGCATTGGTAACTGACATGAATGATTCCTTGACAAAATAGAAATGGGAAAAAAAACGGCCCATTAAAGACAGGGGACAACCTTTTCCCCTCATCTGGTTCTAGCATCTGGCCTGAACAGCTTTAAATTGCTGGCCTATTACACAGAAAAGTAGCAAAGTAGAAATGCTTCCTTCCATTTCTTGCTCAGGGAAAACATCAAGAGAAAAATACATGTGAGGGAAGGAGCTGTCAGTGTCCATGTGTGCTGCCACAGCCCTGTGAAAGAGTGAACAGTAATAGCTGACAGAGATCTCATCATCTTAAGGCCCAAAAGTACAAGCCTAGCCAGGAAAGAAAACCAATAATGTCCTTCAGTTGAGCTAACCATGCTGTCTTATGTCCAAACAGGTCTGTAAATGCCATCCCTAAAGAGGACAGTGGCACCTATCTGTGGACTGCAAAGAGCCCTGCATACTTCCAGCTTCCCTGCTCAGGACACCAGTGTGCACCACTTAGCAATGAACCAAGCTTGGTGCATGTTCTACCTGCTCTCTCCTCAAATGCTGCAGCACTGTTTCAAGAGAGAAGGATTAAAGGGGCTGCATAACCAAAGAGAATTTCTACCAGTGAAAAGAAAAAGGAGCTAAAAATCCCATGTTTGCGTTTATTTATTGGATAGGGTGGGACAGAACATTCAACGTGCATTTAAACTCATATGGGTCCCTACTGAAAGCAGGGTGCTGTCTATCCAGCAGGAGAAATGGGGACATGCCTGTCCTCTGACAGCTCTATGTCTGGGTGCACAGTCATGAAGCTGGAAGACGGGTGAGGGGTGTGTGGGAGCAGAATGACATGTCTAGTCTATCATCTCTGTCAATCCATGAGTAACAACAGATGTCCTGATCTCATGTAGCATTGCACTGACCTCTAGTGTATACAGAGAAACTCGCAGATGCTTTGCGAGGGAGACGGAATGTGGATGGGGAACACAGAGTTAATGTAGTTAAGAGTTGGGGGCGGGGGAAACTACATTTTTATAATTCATTTTCAGAGAGATCTCTCACTCTTCCCTTTTTTTTTGCTCAACTTCCTTCTCTGTTGCCAAGACTCCACATTATGACAATTCTCCTTCTGTCCAAGAACAGCTAAATGCAGTTTCTGCCGTATCCCAGTGACATCCCTCTGAGCAACAGTAACAAAGGAGTCACTTGAGAGTGATACAGAGCATAAAGTACCAACCTGCTCCAAAAGAACAAAAGAGGTTTCACGGCAAAAATAAGGTGTGCTGGCAGAACCATATACAGCAATCTTTGCCAGCCCTTAATTGTGGTATATTATAGCCAGTGCCTCTTCTGTGTTTTTCTCCTAGGAGCATACACACACACACACCCGTGCCCTTGACAGTACTCTGTGAAAACATGCAATGGTGATGCATACAATTTTTGTGACACTTACGGGGGAACGTGAAAATCAATGAAGTTCTTAGGAACGTAGCCCTCTTGATTTCTCAGCTCTGCTTTGTACCACTCTTCCTGGGAGCTTAAAATCTGCAATGGAGAGATGGGAGGGATAAGTTCACTGAGAAATGCAAAAGTAACCAAGATACTGAGAGAAAATTAGAATCTCCTGTAAGAACAGAAGAAAACTCTGTACCAGCTCTCCCACCCACTCACCTTGCAGCAGGCTGAGTGGCTGATGACCACTTCAGAGCAAACAAAGCTATGAGGAAGGCTGAGCGGAATTAGAGAGACTGCTTGTTAGCCTTATCCTCTCTTCTGAATGCCTGTGCAGGTGGGTGGGAATGCTGTCTGCATGTCTCTGATGTCTGTGAGATGGAAGAATTCAGCTCTGGAAGACTTAACAGGGGGTTTAAGGAGCTCTGTGCTGTTTTTAATGGTTAGTATTGGAGGATATCCATTTCAAAGGGGAGGAAAAAGAATCTCTGAAAACTCCTCTGGTGTTTATGTGCATGAAGAGAATATACAGCTATACCTGCATGTGTGTGTTAGGATTCCATACATGTTATCATATATCACTTCACAAGAGTGTATTTAGTGGGTTAAATATGAAGCTGTCCTGAATTTTGTCAAATAAGGCAAAAGGAGGAAGTAAAAAAGTGTTTGAAAGCCACTTCCAAGATTGTAGGATAGCAGAGGTCAGTTCACAGAGCACACTGGAGCTCTTCAAGGAGTGTTTCTATTAATGCTGACTGGAAAAGTTCTTAGGGACTGCAGTGCAGGCCACAGACTGCCCAGATTCATTGCTCTCTGGCCGATGGCTCCTAATACGTCCCTAAGCTAGAGGGAGAGGACAGGAATGCAGCCACATTGTTATTTTATTGCATATGTTGCGGTCCTTGGTGTTTGGTTTGACATTTCAGGTCCTGGGACAGAATTGCTTTCTCTAAAATAGAACATGTTTCTGTTCATTCTGGTTTTGGAAAGGATCTTGAAAGCACTAATCCTGACAGTTTAAAAGGAAAAAGCAAGTGGAAAAGGCTGAATTTAAAAACTATTGTTAGCAGTCATAATACTTGTCTTGTAAGCCAATCTCATGATTTGGGAGCTTAACACATGAATTCTAACCACTTGGTGCTGGTGATCAATAGGATGTTCCTGTCTCTGGGGCTGATTCTCCATTGCCTTGCTTGACACATAGGCCTTTTTTTGTATGCGGACAAAGAAGGGTTGGGAAGCGGAAGGCTATGGAATTCCCAGTTCTCCTTTCTCCATCCCTGGATGCTGGATTAGGGCTCCTTTTTGCTCCTCTGGCTAAGCAAAGGGGACAACAACCACTCTGCTAGAGCTGAAGCCCTGCTGAACTTGCTGGCTCGTGGCACAGAATCGGCAGCTTTCTGTGTATGTCCCTCTCTCAGAGAAGGATGTGGGCGGGGTGAGAGGGTGGATTTCCTCCTGTCACTACTGGTTGAGGGCCTCATGTTTCCTGTTGTCTAATCTCCACATCAATACTCTTCATCTTATCTCTTTCATAAATCAGAAAGACAACCAGCAGGTTGCGCAGGCTGCAGAAGGGGGCTCGTAACAGGGTGTGCAGATATGCGTGTCTATTCCAGGAGAACTGTTACTCAGGCTAATGTACTGTTACTATGGCTTGTGCTGCTACAGTATTATTTTGTTCACCTGAAGAATGTTAAAGCAAGAAACAATCCAGCTTTTCTCATACTGAAATCTCACTGACAACTGAGAGTAATAATAATAATAATAGTAATATATGGCTGTTATTTTACACTTTTCAACAATAGTGTTTCCAATGCACTTTGAAACAGAACTCTAACTTATAATGCTGGACATTATAGGAAGATAAAGTGAGAAACAGTAGGAAAACTGACCTGGCCGACACTATTAACCCTGCAAGGGACTGAATGAAACCAGTGCCTCCTAAGTAAGTGGATATCAGATAAAGATGTGGGGACAGCGGGGACTACTTTTGACTTAAGAAAGAACTGTAAATGAGGTATGGAGTGAAGTGCTCATCCGTCCTAAAGAGGAGAACTGAATTCTCCAGAGCCCTTCTAGCTCTCTGGAGAGAATTTCTTTTTGTTCTTAATAAATTCTTGATGCCATAATAAATTCTCAGCTTTGTCTAATGGAAGAGGCAAGGCTGAGAGCCAACATTAACTGGAACAACTGGAATTGGACAGGGAGTGACAAAAGGCTCCCTGACAAAGGATATGTTTAGCTCTTACTGTTGTACACCATGCCCTTAGCCTGTGAAGGAGTTCCAGGCCTTAGCAAGGAGCTCCACTCAGTCCTTTTTGACCAAAACAAAACATCTATCCTGTGGGCTGAGAAGTGGCTAATGTAGGGTGCAGCGGCATGTGTGAGACTTCCATCTGTGAGAGCTCAGTAGGGTTAACAAGAATCACTCAATAATAACACATGCAAATCAGCTTTAAGGAGACTTTCAGGTGCTCTGTATTGCTTGATCAACTGCACTTCTTCTCCCAGTCTCTGACATTTCTCCCCTGCTAAATTCTTGCTGGAGTGGTACAGAGGATTATTAGCCCAGGATCTCTTAATCTCTTCCATGATGTGTCTAACAGAAATGGTCTTGTGGACATTTCCTCCTCCATTTGCAATTGCATAAAACCCCTGTGGCAACCACAGGGTTCAGTGTAATTACTTACACTGAAAAAAGTTAGATAAAAGTTCTGCAATGCATGATAACCATCTCTCTAACAACTTAAGAGATGGAAGTAAGGAAGACAGCAGTCACTACAGCCTACAGTCATCCTACCTATCTTCAGATGTACTCACTCTAGACTACCTATATAGTCAATGAAAAGAGACAGGCACTTCAAAATCTGTCTATCTGATAACTGAATCTCTCCCCCAGCAAAGATGCTTATCCTTCCCTGCTGATTCCCGGAGGATTGTAGGGCAACTATATACATAGCCTAGGGATTTAAAAATATGTAAGTGGAGTGGACCTAGACTCAAGTGACCTGGGAATTGTTACTCCATCAATAGCAAATTCTATGGGAGATTTCTATCTCATGTTTGTAACCCAGTTTATAGACATCTCAGTCAATCTGATTTATCAATGCAAATGGAAGCACAGCAAGACCTGACTGAACTCTCAAAGCTAATAACTGTCCTTTAGCCAAATCTGGGACCAGACTCAGGCCACACTTACCTTCAAAATATCCCCAGCCTGGAAGCTCAGCTCATCCTCTCCCGAAGCACAGAAATCAAACTTGGCGATGGCTTCCATACTGTGTCTTTGTTGCAGAGCAAGACTGGAAAAAAGTGTAAGCTGTAAGTTTGTAACCTGCTCAGACTACTAAGTCTAGCTTACAGCAAATTTACAGGCAATGCCGATTTGTACAAGGGTGAGGATGTACCGACCATTACTAGCCATTAGATGCTAGGCATTGAAAAAGATGTTAGCAGCTAGAATATACAGCATGGCCAAGAAGCTATAACTCACTCAGGTCAGTAATTCAAACAAATCCATTCATGTGCTCATTTCAAAAGATCTCCTTCTCCTCATCAATCTCACGGAAAGGCTTGCACACTTCACCCAAATCAGCTGGTAGCAGGGAAATCTTTCTAAGCAAACCAAGCCAATGAAACAAGTGACTGCATGCATTTGCCCTCTTCAATGACTTACTCTTTATCCCAGGATAAAGGCAAGCTGTGGACAAAAGGAACAGCCTGCAATATATACAATTTTTCTTGGACAGAAGCCACAGTACTGAAGGTTAAAAGAGACTTTTCTGTGTGATGGCTTAGCATGGGTAACCACAACTTTCAGCTACAGAAAGCTGTTCTGCAGAAAGGCTGTATTCTGTGTTTCAGAGAAGGCAGAGTGTGAAACTGTAGCACTGACAAGCTTAAGGCATGCACATACCGTACCTCGTCTTGAAATATGTACCAGACAGCCCTGCAAAGCAAAGCCTGCTTTTCATCAACAGAGCAGATGTGGCAGGGGAAGTGGCAACACAAGCTTCGCTTCTTCACCACTTCCTGCTCACATAACTCGGATGTACCCCCAGCAGGACCACTGCTATGATCAGGAGAGTTACTCATTTCCCATGACTGGTTCATGGTCCCTGCAGCCCAATGGCTGAGGTTGTCAGGGGCAAGACAAGGAATGTCCGGGTAGTGCCACCCTATGCAAGTGTTTAGTGGATCTTCTTGCGGTCCAGTTACTGAAGAACACCAGACAGCTCCAACACAGAAGCAATGTTCATAGTTTCTAATCTAGGTTCACCTGGAAGCAATGATCTTGAAGCCAAAAGCTCTATTACCTAACTTCAACTCTCACAAAGTCCTCCTTTATGCCTAAGGAAGAATTGTCAGCTCGCTCGATCCAAATACTTTTAACCAGAAAGCCCTAGAAAGAAACCATACTGATAACAACTCTAGCTGAGATGCTATTTCCTATTTTTTTTCTGTTAAAACTGAGGCAGGACCTCATATGACACAGAGCATGCTCCAGAACTAGACCACTTTTAAATTAATGGGCTACTGTAACCTCGGCAATAAGCTTCTTTCTGAAGGTAACCCAGCCTTTTAGCAGACTACATATCAAGGATGCAGGGCCCTGTTTTGATATGGTACAGCTGTGTAACCTTGACTCAGACTGTGGAGAAAGAGCTAGGAGAAAATCTATAGAGATAAGAAAGGTAAAAAGTACATACTTTTGTTGAGATTGGATCATCAACAGCTCAAGGATTCCTGAGGGCAAACACCAACATGGAAAGACATAAATCTCAGGGGAAAAAGCCAAAAAGATTATTCAAGATAGTCAGTCCAGCTGGGGACTAGTCAAGGATCATTAGGGTCACTGAGCTGAATCCTCACTGCCGTTGGTGCTGACAGAGTTGGTGGCAGATGGCAACTCAGCACCTCTGAGGATTTATCCCACGGAGCTGTGGAGTTTGACTCTTCTCGTCCCAATAGATGCTTGCCTGACAAGCAAAGATCCTTTGGGTATCTTTACAGGGGTAGTGAGCATGCTAATGCATGCCCAGGCATAGCCTAATAGTTCATCATAGCCTAGCTAGCTTCTGTGTTATGTTAGCCAATAAATAATTGTTTTGTACTGTTAGGTTGTGTATCTTCTGCTTGCAGGCTCCCTTTGCACCTAACCAAAGACAAAGCAGCCTTGTAAGGGGGACCATAACGGCATCAGAGATTAGTTGTTACATCTCAGTTCTAACTATAAAAGGATCTTCCGCGTTTGCTCTTGAATTCTGTTAGTATCCTTTTTCTTTTGGTGTTTATTATAGGTGAATTTGTATTCCTTAAACAGATATGACTGATGGCTGTGACTACGCAGTGCCAAGGCAAATTGATCCATCCAGCATGAACCTATCCCATAGCAACTGTGGTTGTTCCAGTGTAGGGGTCTCCCAGGTAATTTGTGGTACACACAGTTCAGTCATGATGTGCTATAAGCCTGCTGTGCCAGCCCACTGCCTTACAGTTTTGTCAGCATACACCCCTATGGAACTGAACCACCCTACATTTTAACAACGTGCTTTACTGTCATTCTTCAGCAGCTCTTCCAGACCTTTTGTTCCTCTGTCCACTTACAGATGCTTTTGTAATTCTTAGTCTGGATGCCCTGGGTGATCTCATGCAGACCTGCACTTGTAACTTAAGTTTGCTCTGTGACTATCACATCCTTATTCCAGGCCATTTGCTTAACTCCGTAGGTGTAACTCAGACTTGATGTGACTGTTCTAGCAGGGATGTTGTTGGAGCTTCAGTCTGTAACCTCCCACAGCCAACGTGAGCAGCTGGCACACTAATAGAGTGTGAGGGTATTAAACAGAAGCAGGTTTAACCATTGAGAGAGCTAGGCAAACAATGATGCTGTTTTCATGAAGAGAACTGAAGAAAAAGAACAAAGGAGAATTACTTTAATAAATCAGGCTTTTCAGTGTTTTATCTTGCAGTGCTGGGCTGCTGTGGAGGGATCAGAGCCAACAGTGCAAATGAATCCTGGAATTCCTAAGTGCAGAGCATTAATCTCAGAAAAAAAATAAAGCTGTTAAAAGCAATAAACTCTGTTTAAATACAGATCCTTTCTTTGATTTTTCCTCTTAGTAACAGAGGAACAAAGGGGCTTCTCTCTGCAGGGGGAAGATGGGGAGAGTACCTTGCATTTTTCAGTATCCTAGGCTTAAGAAATGATACGGGAGAGCAAACCTCCTCAAAAGTTGGAAGAGTTTGTGAAACGGTTAAAATCTCCTCTCTTACCTCTTTTCAATGTCAGGAATCCCAACCTCAGGGAGAGACCATGAGACAGATACCTCTTCAAACAATCTAACACATGGATTAAATGTGCTTTTCATCGCCAGAGGCTGGATTTAGAAGTGACTCAAATACCATACACAGTGTTGGCTGTGTTGATAAATCAGCAATGCAGTAATGCTGTGGCCTTAAGCTCTTCCCCTACCAACTACTAAAGCAACACTAGCCAATAATCCCATCTTTGAACTCCAGCCTACCACTTTTCATCACCTGAACTTCAAACCATTTCTGTTTTTCTGATCCTCTTCCTCCCTCCATCTGTAACTCAAGAATCCTCGCTCTGCATGGGTCAGTGCTGGGCTCGCATGAAAACTCTCCTGCAAGGGGCCCCTTCTCTCCCTGGCTGCGTGTGCGTCCACACCACCAAGCACCACCTCTGTGACACAGTGCAGTGAAAATCTTTCGGCTACTGTCACAACTTACATTTGTTAAGCACCTTTTCTCCCAAAGGCCAGCACTGCAGTTTGCAGACAGAGAGTCAGACTCTGCTTTTAGCTGCATAGGGAAATTCCTTGAAGCTTCTGAGTAACCAAGCACAATTTTATACTGCACGTAGAGTTGGGTTGGTGTGAAAATTGCCTCTGTACAGAGCATAGCACGTTTATTCTGATGTTATGCTATGCAATGTTTAAGAAGGCTTCTGAGTGTGTGCTGACCTGTACTAATATTTTGTGGTGTCTTTCTGCATGTAGTTAAATTTTCTCTATGGTTCCCGCTGTAAGGAGGTGCGTGTATAAGGTATGTGAGTATTGCTGTTCTGGGGGATGGATGCAACACAAGATTTGCAGAGATGTGAAACACGGCTTGGCTTTGAAGCTACGGAAGAGGTATTTGAGTCTGGCTAAATGCCATTCCCTGAGCAGGAGCATCAGCATCTCTCGGTTGATGAAACGAGCCAAGGTCTAAATCATGTCAACAAGCAATGTGGTCTGACAGCAGCATCCAACGTGGTCTGACAGCAGCATCCCAAAGAGCTTAACATTATTCCTCACATCAAATTGGGTCAAAAATCTGCTATGCCTGGGAGGTCACCACCCACTAAGAGTTTATCACGCAGGAACTGCCCTGACTCAGCCCTGCTCAGTCTCAGATATTAAGATCACAGAAGGGGGGCACGGTTGCAGCAACGTGTCTGCTTAATGGAGCCACACAAACAGAAGTCTGATTTTCATGCCTGCAGCACGCACATCTCCAGCCTGCAGCTTCCCTCAGTGAGGTTTTGCACAGCGCGAGCTGTCGTGCCTTTGCTAGGCTCTACAAGAGCAACCTGCACGACTGATGGGCAACAAGAGACAGAGTTCAGCCCTGAACATCTGTATAGAAACTCCAGACAATATTTCAGCAGGAACAACACAGAGGAGACCTGGTTATTTAGAAGAGCTGTGATAGATAAAAGTATTGTTTTCACCAGCTAAGCTATATACAAGCGGCATGGGAATATTTTGTTCCAAAAACACAAGCCTCTTCCTACCAGGTTAACAGTGCTGCTCCACTGACTGTCAGTGATAAGAGGGTAAAATTTATAAGGGAGAACAAGTCACTGAAACACTCAACACTGCCGCATTTAAGTCTTGGCTCTCCGGCCATGCAAAGGAACATGTAACACTGAGCTGGGCCTTGCACATTGCCTGGACACAATAAGCCTCCTAGGAACGCGTTTGCAGAACAAATACATTTTAAGGACTCCATGACCAACACTAGTTGGTAAGAAATGTGCCAGACTAGGATGGGGATTAGTCTCCCTGAGAAATTTAGGTGTGGGGAATTTTACTGTGTTGCTTCCAGTCATTGAAGGGTAGAGCTGGGCAGCTGGGCAGAAGGTTGTGCAAGAGCAGCCCCGAGTACTGCAATATCACGCAATATGGTGAGACTGTAAAAACATGAATCTTGGCTGCCCTGGGAAGGCTGGTGTGGAGGACTCACGTGGGGAAAGGCATCTACATTTTTTTCTGCTTCCTCCCTGCTTCTAGTCAGTCAGATTTGGCCAAGGCACAGGGATTTGTCCTGTGAAAGTTTTGTCCTGATGTGGAAGCAGCAGAATCAGATGGCATTGGGATCCCATGCTCTACCCTTCCCTGTGGTACTTCTCTGCCTCCTCCTCCAAACCTCCCCCTTCCTCCTGAGTACCTTTTCCCCCACAGCTTCCCCCACTCCCGACTTGGACCCATGTTCACTCCATACCTTGCAGCAGCTTGCTTGTCTGCTCCCGTGCTTTGCTAGAAACCAGAGGTACGCCACCAGCTCAGGGAAGGGAGTGAGGAGAGAGCTCAGCCCATTTCAGGCTCCTCCCTGCTGTGACGGGGTGTCACATTGGTAGCGGGTCCAAATTTGCAGAGGACGATGGTCAGGAGTGGGCATGGAGGACAGAGGTGGAGGTACAGAAGAGTTTGTTGCAGGACAGAGCAAGACACGGACCATGACTGGTCTCTAATGCTGGAAACATTTGGTACAATATATATTTACAATCATGGTGCTGCCCTTTGACACGGCCCATACCCAGCCTGGGTTTAACAGACAAATATAGGAGACTAGTATCCCTCAAAAAGTGGAAGTTCTACCCAAATAAGGAAAACAGAAAAGAACTCAGGTCTAGTAAGTTAAATGAGAAAAAATAAGTAAGTTGGTTGAAAAGCATATCTTGAGTAACAAGTAGCTGAAGACATAAAAACAAGTAATAAAATCATTTTCAAAGCCATAAGAAGCAGGAAGCCTGTAGGGCTGACAGATGATTGAGATGTAAAAAGAGTGCTCAGAGAAGATAAGGATAAGGCAGAAAAGCTAAATGAATTCTCTGCATCTGTGTTCCCTCCAAGGAGATGTAAGGAGGTCCTCACACTGGGACTTTCCTTTTCAGACAAAGCACAGGGAAACTCTCTCAAGAAGCAGAATTGGTAGATAGGTTTTAGGACAAATCAGTAAATTAACAAGAATAAATGCAAGGTTTAGATATTTTAGAAATCTTGATTGAAAAGTAACTTGAATATGAAATAATAAAGGCTGTGCGATTAAAATGTGGCATACAATCTAGCCTAACATGGACGCAGTAGTAGAAAGAAGGGCTTTGGGGGAGGCTCCAAGGTCTAAGAAACCTCACTTCTGTATGCCTGAAATTAATAGGAACTCTAATGAAGAAAAGAATTACTGGGAATAAGAGAGAGAGACGACGTAGCTAGCGCCTCTGCCATAGTTTTTGTAGAGGCAAATCATAGTGCACAAATCTAACAAAGTTCTTTGAAGAAACTGATGAGCATGTGGATGAGGGTGATCGTTTGATATAATGTACTCACATTCCTCAATTGCTTTTGATGAGCCTGCTCACTAAAGACTCTAAGAAACCTCCTAAACTATCACAGAATAAGAGGAAAGGTCCTATAGAGGATTAACAACTGATTAAACGATAGGAAACAATTTAAGGAACAGTTCAACATATTCATAAATCATTTGGAAAAAAATGAAGCAACACAGCTTACTGTCGAGAAAAAAAAATAATTAATTTAGTACAAATTAAATCCAACCATGACTCCTTGCAGATGGTTTTCAGACCACAGCTAAAATGGAAGATGAATCTCAGTGCTGATGATTGTAAAGTAATAAACAACCGCAACTACATAAACACAGGGATGGACTCAAAAATAACAAAGACCACTGAGGAAAGATACCTTTGGGTTGCTGTGGATAACTCTATCAGAGTGCCAACTCAGTGGAAGTCAAAAAGGCAAACACGTTAGTATGTCAGGAAAGCAAGAGAGAAGGAAATAGGAAGCAGTATCATGTCACCTTACAAAGCCATGTGGCACCTGTTTGAATATTTGTAACTTGAATGCAGCAGTTAGGTCTCATCTCTCCATCTAAAAATGTGGGGACAGCACTATTAGGAATAGTACCAAGAAGGTAGTTAAGGATGATCAAGGGAATAGTAAGGTTCTGAACAAGGAAGGGCCAAACTAAACATACTAGGATGCTGGGGAGAAAAAATATGGCAGAGGGGTAAGTGCAAGAGCAATGCTGGAAAAAAATGAGGATCATGGAGGAGGCAAACAAAAATTGTTATCCATTTCTTCTTTTAGCATATGCACTAGGACCTCATCCTCATGCATGCTGGGACCTGCAAGGCCACAGCGCAGGAAGCTTCGCTGGATATGTGCCCTGTTTGCACTCTCCTTTGCCGAACCATCGTTGCTGGGCCCAGATGAGCAGGCAGTGTGGAATTTAAACCTGAACTTAAACCTAAATTGTTTCATCTTTTCTTATGAGCCATGGTACTTCCCCAAACAACCCCTGGCATAATGCTAAGTCTAAGTACTAAGTGCATAGTCTAAGACAAACAGTCCAGAAGCAGGCAGTGGCCATCCCCACATGCACCATCCAGTCCCTCCCTTTGAGGGGGAAATAAATCTCCCTGGATTAGCTGTTAGTGAAAACAGAAATAGCCTGCTCATTAGGAAGCACTTCATCCAGTAAGGGGCAGAGGCCATGAGATTTCCCTCTGCAGTGAAAAATCCCTAACATATTTGACTGCAAAAAATAACCAGGTGCAGCAAACCTTATGGCCCCTGCAGGGCCATAAGAAGATCTCCTCACATTGAAACGAGTCTCACATGTTGCTGCGTTTGTCCACATCAGGAATATAAACTTCCATTCAGGCAGGTGGGACACAAACCCTTATGGCCTTCTTGGATTTAAGCTATGTTCATTTTCATGTTCTGTGCGCAGCCTGACAGATTATATTACATTACACATCATAATGACCCATCTTCTCTGTTTTTACCATGGTGTGGTCTAATGGGCCCCCCCAGCAGCAGACCTGCTGTGATCTGTCACTCGTGCTTGCTGCCTAGCAATGTCATAAAATGCTGCCTCGCTTTCTGTTAGGTAGCCAGAACTATATATTTGTATTTCTAGTGTCCAACCATAAAAGAAACGGCTTTCTATATCATAAGTGAAAGAATTGATGGTGGCAAGCTCCCAACAATGCCAGAGAGCGGAAATTACTCTCTTTTCTTTCTTGACCGTTACTATCTGCTTCTCCCCTCTCACAGTCAGGTTAGCATGTTCACCAAACAGGATGCATGCATCACGGCTACGTCAAAAATATGGAAAAATGAATAATTAAGCATAATTCATGGCAATAAGACCTTGTAGAATGGATATTAGACTCCATGCTTCAATATTACATAAATATGGGTTCATAAAACCCAACCCAGGCAGACACAACTACCTGCTGCAGACCTGCACTTTCTTCAGGGGGTTGTGCGATGGGATAGCTGAACTATGGGTATAATACAGACTGGGAAATCCCAGGTTTAGAAAGCTTGATTCAGATAAACTAGCACCTAGTCTGATGCTCAGGTGAATAATCCAACAGAATGTATCTCCCAAACTTGTCAGAAAACTGCCTAAGAACAAACCATCTCACAAAGTTCTTGTCATTTCTTGCTGGGTTGGAGATATTAAAAGAAGAAACTTTTCCAAGGCACTTTATTTGCTTTGCTTTCTCTCTGGGAAGCACAAGAGTAACCAGATAGAAAAGGGAAAAGAAAAAGAGAATAAAATTGTCTTCAATAGAACATATAAATCAAATATTTTACCTACTCCAAATGGTCCGAGTTGAAAATACATGGAAGATCAAGCAGCCAAGTTTTGTTCATTCTCAGAGTAAACTACTTCTCCACGTTCTTAATTAGTTTGCCCCCCCCAAAAGCAACATTGCCAACATGAGAGACAGAAATGGAAGTTTGCAAACAAGGGAGATTTCAATAGCTATGTTTTGTTGTAAGTAATAACTCAGCAGCTGTAGATTTGGGAGTATCATGGCAGTAAATCCACATAAAGCTGAATGTTATGAATGGAAGCTGTCTAGTCTTTCCTGATCTCCCATCTATTCCTGTCCCACGCTCAGATGTGCTCCACACACAGCAATTCATCGTCTCTCACCACTTTGCCTGCTGCAAGCAGCTGCTTGGCCTGTCCGCAGTGACAGGTCATTAGTGGGCAGTTATTTTTTCAGGACTGAGTGCACAGGAGTGGCAGTGCTATAAAAGCTTCTCTGCAGAGCTTCACGGACGGATCTGCCCAGAACTCCGTCCCAATTTGCTATATTTCTGGCTAGCAAAATATTGTCTTGAAAGCTGTGTACCTTACTGCTCACCTGCAGCAGTGCTGTTTGTTTGTGTCCTAAGATTTTCAAACAGCTCAGCCAACTCTGCACTACTTACACACATAATCACCTCTTGCTACGCTAGTCCCGGACTTGTCACCATTACCCTCATAAACCACATTTTTAGTTGACATAACTAAAGTCTACTGTGCTTGCACATTTCGTAGATCTATTTCAGTTAAAGGTGTGAAGCCATTTCTCTTACAAGAATAAGCTTTGGCTGGAAAAGTATTACTGTAATGCCACAGTTGTGCTTGTAGTAGGTGAATGTACAACTTTAACAATCTGATGCTGTTAAAGCAGGACAACATTTTGCAAGGAGATGTGGCTTTAATCCTAAACAGCTATTTGCTATTCAATTCAGGCAGCCATTCCCCATCATTCTGCTAATTCATCTCCAAAGATACCCCCTACCACTCTGGCTGATGAGCACCTCTGTACTTCTGAGAAATTTTTCTTTGGGAATGGATTGCTATGATCCTCTAGCTTCATCTTCTAAAGAAGTACTGGCAAACTTGACGAGATTAAATAATTTTTTCAAACCCCTCCAAACCTGCTAACTTTCTCTTCCACATTTTCCACCCTATGAATTCTGATTACTGAATTATTAGTGTCCCACGAGCAGATTTATGTATCTAATCAGTTCGGTTCTCCACCTCCTGCACTTGTGGTGTGATTACATCCAGTCATTCTCATGACATCCCAGATGATCATCTTGACAGCAATTATAAGATCACAAGACCTCAGAACTGACTGGATTAGCAGAGCAGCAAGCAGCAGATTACAATGCATAGAAGAAAGTTTTAACCTCTTTTCCTCTACTACCAAACAATTCTCCTGTATATCCATAGATTTCTTTTAACTGTTTCGTTGATGCCTGAGAGTTTAGACACAAGCCACTAGCCTTAAAGCTTCTGTGTTTCCACCTGCCTTGAGGACACATAGCCAGATCACGCCTGCTGGGCTTTGTAGTTTTCTAGGTTTTCAGCCTGATGGCCATGGACTGTTTCTTAAGGATCTGCAAATGAGACCCAAGAAAATCCATCTTGCCTTCAGGGAGGCCTCTGCTCATCACAGAGCAGTCTGTGTCTCTACTAGGAAATCTGGAAGGACCTGCAAGCCCAAAGATTAGGGAGCACAGGAAAAGGTGAACAGAATATGCTTCACATAACAGTACTTTCTCCAAGCCTGTCCTAGTGTTTATCTCAGCTTAAGGATGGCCAGTTACTCAGGCCAAGAGCGCATGGATCCTGCAGCCTGTTCTCCACTCAGGAATCCTCCTCTGAAAGGACCATTCTCTATATTATCCTCACTACTGAGGTTGATCTAACAAAACCTCTTTTTTTCTTTCCTTAGTGCTGCCCCAAGAAAAAGTACCATCTCTGTCAGCCCTGTCCTATGAGTCAATTAGTTGATGCCCACCATCTATATACTACA
Source organism: Crypturellus tataupa (assembly GCA_034781795.1). NCBI lineage: Eukaryota > Metazoa > Chordata > Aves > Tinamiformes > Tinamidae > Crypturellus > Crypturellus tataupa. The sequence continues at coordinate 2,285,919 of JAWLRI010000653.1, forward strand.
CCAAGTTACACTGGCAATAAATATTGCACCTGTGGCTTTATAATCCATAGGACTAATTCTTCTTTACAGTGTTCAAATCCATGATGATGATAGAAAAAGGAGACTTTACCCAGCCTTTACAGTTCCCTTATTATCATCCTTTCCAAACAGTAACAACTAGCAAAGTCCCTTGGTTATCAAGCCAAAATCAACATGTTCAGCACAGGCTGCCAATTTTCTTCTTTCCTATGTGCAAATGGTTGAGGGGGAAAAGCAGCAAGAGAGAGTGAGTGAGTGAGAGAGACTCCTCTTCAGTGATTTGAATCTAGTGCGGGAGCATTCAGCAAAACATTCCTTTCCAGCATTTAATTTCTCCCTTTGATGAGCACCTAGTGACTAAGTGTGCTTTGTTAGACTTCCATTTGAAGCTAGAGGAACGTAATCTCGCTCTTTATTTCCTCCCCCTCTCTGTGTTACACCCCTTTAATCATGATGGATAGATCTAAATACACTTGATTACACCAGGCAGACAATGCGCCCCCCAATCTGAACTGATCAGGACTCCGGAGCTGCCGAAGTGACCCTGCTGTCTCTCTATCAGATGGAGCGATCAGGGGTCTGTAATGCGGCTTCATTAACTGCTTTCCACTGAACGAATTTTCCCTGACTGCTCCTAAAGAGCAGACACTTGAGGAGCGCCGCCTGATGGGAAGCTGCATTGAATGGTCTCTTTCGGCACAACTGTTGAGCAGCTCCTTCTCAAGCCCTCCAGATAAATATCCGAAGCATGAAAAATGTAGCCACTTCCGTCTGTGCTACAGTTCGGTTTTCTTTCTGTATCTTCTCATACCTTATCTAGCTTAACTGCGTCTCAATTTCTCTCATCTTTCTTTGGTGAGTTTCAATACTGGTTGGTATGTGCCTTACTGCAAGTGTGCATTTATCAGAACAGCAATCATGTTCCTGCTGTGCGTATACATACGTATGCACAGGATTTGCTTTCAGGTACAGGTGGAGCTTGTACTTTGTGTTTTCACAGAATTTAAGGCCGAAACAGGCCACTATATCGACAGTAATAACATGTGAACTTACCATGTTTGCTCTACTTTTGGAGATGTTCAGATGGATCAGAACAAGCACATAAATGCAAACACCTGAATTTGTCCTTGCATGTGCCTAGATATGTGCTTACACATCTGTTTTCATGAAGGTGTAGGACTCTGTGAGCTTTATCCTCTGATGTGATCTGCTCTTGGTGCAAGACTGTAATTGTGAAGGATAAAGGATGCATCAAACCATATTTGCTGTGAAATCCTATGACTTCTTGTCGTAAAACTCATCTTTTGTGTAATTACAAGTAACTTGAAAGCTACTCTGCCACACACCAGCTGTGAATAGCTCCAGGGAACCGTTCTGCTATCAGCAACAAGTTGGATGGAGTAGTACATGAAGCTGGGATGAGGAGTAATGCTCTATTTCTGCTGTATTTCCCATCTGAAAGGACTTCCAAAAGCCAATTCAGACATTCAGATGTGCTTTCCTTGTGTATGGGTGCCTAAATATGGACCAGATTCTACAGAATACTCAAGCTATACAAGCTCCAACTTTAAAAGTTACAAGAAGTAACTTTAAAAGTTATAAAAAATACAGTATCCATCACTGTTCTGCAAACAGGAACTCTTGCACTGTAAGAGCTGAGCTCTTGTAGTGTTTGTTCACATCTGCATATGAACATTATAGATGTATATGTGAATAGTAAACTCCCTTTGTCTATATATGACCATGCACTGCACAATGTGAAAAGGAAGCACAGACAAAACTCTGTAATTATTGATGCTAAAGTAGGGAGGAATAAGTTCACTCTGGTCATTTCCACAACAGTGAAAAAAAACCTGCTCTCTTCATGTACAAATGATGATGGATGCAAAAGTTAATTTGGGGCAAAGTTAGAGATTTCGTTACATTATGGCATTAATCTAATCTGCTAAAAATAGTTTATACTCCTATGTTGGATTCTATGATATAGCAATATAGTTGAGCGGCATATGTGAACAAAATTGTATGAAAAAAAGTGCTTGCATATATAACGTAAGCAGGCCCATAGTATTATATTTCAGATCAGCTACTACATATTTCTGTGATTATGCCAGCTGAAGGAACTTGGAGTAAAATGGGAAAAAAGAATGAGAAGTTGCAAACTCTGCAACTCTACTATTGAAATTATGCGTGTCAAAAGATAAAATTTTGCACCAAATAGAAGTAATGTTAATTCAGTGAGAAAACCTAATCATTCTTTGCCCTTTTAACTGTAGATCTATTTTTGTACAAAACTGCAGCTGCCTTAACAATTTGTGTTTTTTACTGAGAAGTTTTTGCCTGAACTCTTTTTCCTTAAATATTTTTCCTTTCCTCTTGTGTTTTACAGCAGGATTAAATAGGAAAGTCTAGTTAAACGTATATTTCAATATCACAATGTAAACACAAACATAGGAAAGTTGATAATTATATTCCAAGAGCCATTTTCTCTTGGCTGTGTTATGTATATTTTGCTAATTTCGGCTTGCAGCTGCATTTGTTCTGAGAATATATACAGATTATATATAGATTACATACAAAGTTTACCATTTAAATAACTAGAAAGAACCTGAAAAGCTACAAGAGGTATGTACCATGTAGCGTAATTAGCACTGGTGTGGTAGTGCCACTGTGCAATGTCCCCAACTGCATATTTCCATTCTGGGCCTCTGTGTTGTATTAACAATGTTTTTTCTTAAGATATCTTATAGGTTCAACGGCTATTTAAACATAGCACCCCCTCTACAGGGGACAGGTGCTGGAAAAAGCACTTTTTCTATAAATTAAAGTCAGCCCATGTGTATCTCACTTGGGATGCTTCTGAAGGGACTTTAAAAGTAGTCAATTACAGTAATTCATACATTTAAAGATGCAACTCCAACAGCCAATCCAATTTTCCTTCTGAATATAAAGTAAATGCGAATGTCAGCTTGTTACTATTCCTGAGGATTGTCTCTGCAAAGACTTTTTACCATTTTAAGTAGAAGTCAGGAACATATTTCATGTTTGTCTATGCATTTTTGGTTCACTTAGATTATGATACATTTGAAATTAAAGTTTAACAGCAGTTCCTGAATGATTTAATGCATAGGCATTTTTTACTCTGAAGTGGGAATGACTTGTTCTTGTTTATCTTAATCCAAAATTGAGTTATATCAAATTGGAATAGGTTCTCATCATCTGGAGTAAAAATATCCAGGAAGTATCATGATGTAGGGCTATGGTTACTGAATTAATGTGCAGTTTAAGACTTAAAACACATAAAATTTCTTTAGGTAGAGCCAGCCTGACATCTTGCATGTCACGTTCCTACAGCAGAGGCACCTTTGGAACAGTCAGGCTAACTGGAACCTCACAGCGTAACCCCTGCACATCCTGCAAAACTAATGAGGGCTCCTCTCCCTCCACAAGCAAGCGATCGATTGCTCCTCTGCAGCAGGAACCGCGCAGCCTCTGGCTTGTCGACGGGATGTGAGTGGCAGAAAGGGAATGCTGCGCAAAGGGTGTGAATGAGTCACTCGACATTTCAGGTTGACTGAAGTCATTCTGTTGCATTTATTTCTAATCTTGATGTGCCATCCACATTTGCATATTAAGTAGGATGGGAAGGGAGAGATTTAAATTGCTGTCTGCAATGCACACAAGGAAGGCAGCAGGCTTGGCATGCATGTGAGGGCTTACCTGTATGTCTCTGTGAATAAGGCCACATGTACACTGACTTTTCTACTCTTGTGTGTGAACAGGCATTCTGTATGCAAGCCTGGGCACGTCTGAGCAAAAGTATGTTTGGGCATGTGCACCCCTAGAGATGTGATTATAAATGAAAGATGCTCATTTGCGCTGTGGCTGAATGGCGCAGCAGAGGACCTGTGAGTAAGCTTCAGGTGATGTGTGGAGTGTTTTCCTTGGCAAATATGAATCTGAGCAACTGTGAACAACTTGGTCAGCGTGCTCTTGCAGAGGAGGCAAGCATGCTGTGTGCATATGGCTAACAAGAGCACGCATGAGCATGAGAGCAAGTGTCAGCTGAAGCAGAGATTTAGGCATTAGTCAAGCAGCAGCAGTAATGAATCACCTACTTAAAGACTTCCAGGGGAAGGATACATGTCTGCCTATTCAAGTAGGATGCTGCCTAACATTATGGCCCTCCACTCCTGGTTATACACCCAACTTAAAGTGAAAGCTAAAGCAGACAGTCTGCTTGTAGCTCACACTGCAGTCTGTGTGATGTGTGCATATTTGGCAGCTCCAAGCAGTAAGCCATTTTAAAACACATACTCTTAAAAGAGGTTTAGGAGCCTCAAGTTGCACTTGATTTGAAATTCCGGACAAAGACACTCACTTAGTCCTCGTTTAAGAAAATGAAATATCTATCAGTATGGAGATGAAGATCCTATTGAAATACCACATAGGAAATATTTTCTGAGGCTTAAGGAGTTGAACAGACTCAAGATTATGGCATATGGAGTCAGTGTTTTAAACTGAAGATAGAAAATCTTGCTGTGAATATGGAATCAGCAGGCCCCATAGCAACTAATTCTCTAAGAGGTGAAGTATGAGTTGGGTTGGGGAAGCAGAGCTCTGGCGTCTTTCCTCAAGCTACAAATAGTCATGTTTAGTTTTGCATGGAGCAAACAGTGTCTTTGTGCCCAGAGCAAGAGACTTACAGCATGCTGCATACGTAGAGGGCACTGTCAAGATCTGTGTTATTTTTATTTGCTAGTAATGTCCAGGCTATTGCATCCTTTAAACTATTAAGACCTATTGCTAAAAGCACTGCAGATCCATCCTCTCGCCTGCCCTGATTCTGCACTTTTTGACAGGGCACTCGATGAACCTTGGTGAATGAATACAGGCTGGACACTGTCTCGTTGAGATTCAGTCATTTTTGCTCCATGCCATAGTTTGCATACAAAATGATGAAAGGCACTACTTAAATCTCCAAGTTGAGTTGCTCTAACGGAAACAAAAGTGCACATTCATGACATTTATATTCATATTAAGTTTCATACCCTTCATTCTCAGAAAAACTAAACTCTGGGCCTAGTCTGCACATATTCTGTCCTATTAATAATTCTTATAAGGATTGAGCACAATTCTGATTCAAAACGTTTCGAAAAAAAATTATTCTGTTTTTATGGATTGCAAGTGTGGACATATTTCTGCAATTGAAACTTGCAGACTACGCTTGTATTGGCATTGTACAGAAGATAAAATGGAGTGACATGGAAATCCAGCTTCTAGCCCATCCCAAGCCACACTTACTGAGGCACACAGAGATCTAACAGCCACTGGAACCAGTGGTGAAACGTGGGAAGACTCCACATACAAGAACTCATTATAGCCCTCGTGGGTTCTGTGTAGATGTGAGGGGTAGCTATGCACAGGAGGTAGCTATGGACATGCGAAGAATACCACAGCACAGGGAATGAAGGCTGAGAAGCACAACATGATCTACAAGAGATGGCTGCAATCCAGTTCAAAGATCCCCTGAGAACTGACTTTGGTCCCACAAGTTTACTTAATTACGACGAGACAGCAATTGTTCTACCTACGCTTTGCTTTCAGACTCAGAAACATGTATGTACACATTTAAAGGAATTGGCTTTTGTGTTCAACAGTATCCTATGGCTTTTGAGGAGAGGAATACAAGAGGTTTCCTCTATAATGAAGCAAAACATCACATACATTTTCTGCAGTTATGCTACTAAACAGATGATGCTGACGGCAGTTCTGTCATCTAAGAATCATCTCATGCAAAAGAGTTGAAAACAAAGAAAAATGTGAAAATGATACAATATTGTGTATTGGATTCGCTTTTGCATTTGTTATGTTACCTCTCATTTCCTTACCCTTTCCTGTCTTTCCTATTTAGAATGCAAGCTCCTTGGGGCAGCGGGTGGTCGCAAATGGCATCCTTCCATATGGTGCAACTTAACAAAGCCCAGTGGGTTAGAACCATTTGTAGAGTCACAGAATAATTAAGATAGAAGGGAATCTGTGAAGATCATCAGGTTTAAGCCCCTGCTTATGGCAGGGCTAACACTGAAATGAGACTAGATGAGATGGAACCCCATTTTTCTACAGCGACTGCTCTAATGGGGTACTGGTTTCATTCAGGCAATAATACACATTACATACCTCTGTAGCTCAAAGGCATACTGAAAATCATTTAGGTACAAGAGCTGCATTAAATGATGTGAGATTTCCTTTCACTATGTATCTTACAAGATTGTAAAAAACATTCATAATATGCTATTGACTTCAGTACTAGACTCCAATTATACAACTGCGTATTATCAAAACACATACTGAAAAGAAGCTAGCATTACAGTTGTGATTTCCTGATTTTTTTTGTGCTTAATACTCCATTAAAAATCACTATTTATAGATAGAATTCAGACTGAAAAAAAGTAAAGAAAAAGAGCAAAGAAGAAAATTCCAGATGGAAAAGAAGTCTAGAGACTAGAAAAAAATTACTTGGCTCTGTACTGCAGGACGGTCTCTCCTGTTCCTTTTACGATCTGCCAGAAAGTTCTCCTCTTCTAGATACCCTGGAAAGCCTGCACAAGAAAGTTTCGAGAGCTGCGTGCTGTACGAACTGTGCAGCTCTTACCCTTCAAGATGCATCGTGAGTGCGGTAAGGCTCTGCAGTGGGAAACCAGCCAATGGCAAGAGTTACTTGTCACAAGACATAAGGTTTGTGCACTGCTACAGGGTTTAAAGCCTCAAAATGCATATTAGAGACTTTTGAGATGAACCAGGTGAATTTTATCCAGAATTAATTCATCTACAAATATTTTCAATACCAAACTGCTGCTTCCCTATGAAAAAAAATCTCACTGCACTTCCAATTTCTATTACTGTTTCTATTACTGTTGCTTCTACTCCTATCTACTATGTCATCATCTACTATATCATCTGCTCATATCATATCTACTTTGCTGCAAGATTAAAAAACTGTAATCTGCAGTTTCAATACTATTGCATATCTTGCTGTATTTGATTATAGTCACTGTTTCTTTTGTCTAGAAGATGAACCCTGCTTTTCAGTTTGCAGCTTTTCAAAAATTGTTATATTAAATAAAGTAATCTTTGTAAAAGAAATAAACTCACAAACATTCCCAAAGCATTCACTGAAATTGGGAATATGTTTCTTGGTTGCTAAGTCTGTAACAAGCTGGATTTTGCTCATCTCTGCAGCTAGTCAAGGAAAACTTAGATGCTCAGTCCTTCCACAGCTCGAGCCAGTTAAGTGTCTGAGATTGCATAGCTGAACTCCATGCATTCAAAGCCACCCCCTTATAAAATGTCGGGCCAGGATTGTTTAGACTGAGCAGGAGAACAACATTACAAAAGAACATTCTGCTCAAAACTAAAAAGCATTTCAGACTAAAAAGTAAAATTAAACATCTTGTACAGAAATTGTTCAAAACAGCAGTAATTCATTAAGAAAATAACCACTGCTCACCCCAAGAGATTTCCATTGCATCTTACAAACCATGAATTAAATTCAGACTCACTTTGTATGTCTCTTTCCCTGATTGGCTTCATCAGAGGGGGATGCTGTAGTGCGGGGCAGGGTGGAGCGGCCACACACTGATCTATTTTTCCCCTGGTGGGTTTTAAAGGATTACATCTGCTCCTTCAGCTTCCCTTGCTAGAACTACCCAGTGATTTAATTAAGAAGCCCTATTATAAGCCTTTCTCTTGCCCCAGCCTCCTTGAGAATAGCACTCCTCCCAACAGTTCTGGTGTGGGATAGTTGAGCTAGCCAGCAGGGATGCAAATAACGATGACTGCATCCTTTGACTCCAGCTTTACCCTGGAGGGCACCACCAGTTTGACTGCCACTTTCCATGCCTCTGTACCTATTCCTTCACCTAACAGTGAAATCCATCCTCCGGTGCTTTTGAGCAGTGCACAGCAGGCTGGGAGCAGAAGCAACAACTGCCCAATTAAAATGAAAATGTCAGATGTGCAGAAGGCAAACTGAAATGTGCTCAGGCTATCAGGGCAAACACCTTTAGTCTTACACAATTACCTGAAGGATAATTGATGACCACAGGCAGTCAAAGCTGTGGTTTTGAGTCTCATGTGCCAGAAATGTGCTAGGGCATATCATTCAGTACTGACTTAGTGCAAAGGGCTCAGTTCTGCCTGAGTCACTAAATCCACCTCTTAAACTGCTGAGTTTTTCTTTAGAAATCTCCCCCAGAATTACTAGATGAAATCACAAGATGTTTAAAAGACTCAAGATGGTGTTTACAAGTGTGCTATCATTCCCAGTTTCTCTGTAAGTTATGGTATACACAAAATGGTATAAGCCCTTTGGCTGGCTGTGGTGAGGAAAGGTCAGCCTAGGGTGGTCCCCCTGATGATTTATTACAGTATTAAAGCAGGTAAAGCTGGGAGCAGGTGTGCAGAGCTTTGATGAGCTATCAAAGATGCAGAAAGCAAAGCAGGAAGAGAACTTTCATTCTGGAGTGCCAATGGCCACTTTAAGAACCGTCAGAAAATGTACCCCAGTACAGCGACACTGAGAGCACTCCTTGTTCCGACAAGTCCTTCATCTTTCTTCCCTTCACTGTCCTCCCTTCGCTCAACTTTCTTTACACTGAGAGTTTGTTGAGGTTTGGTTTATCTTCTGCTATGACCTTGCCTTCATCGCAAAAATTGATGTGTGTTTGTATCATAACACTTTTGGCATGGTAAATTCCCAGTTCCCCTCAGATCATTATTTATGTAGCGATCTGGTACCTTCCAGATGGGGTATTCACCCTACTGAGTCCCAGTGACATAAAAGTCACTGATGCTTTCTCTTCACTGAACTTTCACATTAAGGCAAGTACCTGGAAGAAATCACCTCAATATTAAAGCATACTTTTTTTTTTTTTTTTCCTTAACAATGAAGTCCTAACCTAAGTCAGTGAAGAGCATCCAGTGTCAACAACATCCAAAAGTCAGCTGAAGTCTTGCTGTAAAAGAACTAATTAATAATAGAGCTTTGGCTGCTTAAGACATTGGCCTTTGGGGGCTATGGATATTTTTGCACAGAAAATTTGGACAAAAGTGCTTCTGAATCCATTCTGCAGTTACAGTTATTATAATGAATGATTAACCTCTTCAGACAACATCTTGTACTTGCTTCAGTCTTATTTCCCACAGTGGCCTCAATAGCCAAGAAGTGCAAATCAGAACGCTGAAAAACAGTTTTTTAAAAATAAATCAGAATAAAATTTATTAGCATATATTACAGAAGCACTTGTCATGTCTGTAACTTGTAGTTACAGCTGAGTGGAGTTTTCTATTTGAAGTAAGAATTCAGTGCCTTTGTCACGCATGAAAAGCACAGCATATAGGAAGAATTACAGCACTAACTATAAGAGCACACTTGTAAATTTTACTTGTAAATTCTAAGAATTTACAAGTAAATCTACTAAGTAATTTATGAGGTAAAATTACTTTTAAATATGAAACTTAAGGAACTTATTGCTTCATGTTTGATCTTCTGTTTGTTTCTATGATCTCAAAAATGGAATAATCCAAATCTTCAGACTACTTAAAAGATCAGTAAAAACCTGCATAGGGAACATTTGAAGATTTTTCTGAGATTAATAGCCTTTTTTCCCCTCTAACATACTTCTTATTGAAAAATTCCCCTTCAAAAAAAGCCCTGGTGTTCAATTTTTTCCTTCAGAGAATACTACAAAGTGACCTTTCAAGATACTCGATCTGCCCACAGTTAGGATGGCCCTTTCAAAATATTCATCATTTCACACCAGGATTTTCTACTGACAGCAGCAACTCTGCAATCTTTCAACAGGAACACTTGGCTTCACTTCTGCTGGAAACAGAGAGAAGTAGTTGCTGCTCTGATGATGAAATTTTAACTACGGCTGTCGGTATCAGTCCCACTGAGTACTACCTCATCGAGATATCATGGGAAAGAAAATATATTTTCTTAAACATCATTCAAAACTAATCAGAGACCACAAACATTCAGTGGCTTTGGTTAATGCATGGGCTCTTTACATGAAAGAAAAAGACAAGATTATAACACTTAGGCATGTAGCACAGATACAATTCAGACATGGGAGACAGTAATAAATGCTCTACCAAATTAGTAGGCAAAGGAGCCAACTGCTGTATGTGGTGACTATGGAAGGTAATGACATGATTATGACAATACCTATATAATCTTCAGTAATGTGATACCGCATCTCTGTTCATCCTCCTCTACTTAGCATCTCAAAATACTAATAACTTTAATTAAGATTCAACTTCTGTTCAAGACAGAAGTAGTTAGAGACTACATTTATTTCTCCTTTACAATAAAAAGTAAATCAAGAGAATTTCTTTTGGATTTCATGGATTTAATCTCAGAGATCAGTTACACTGTCAGGATTATTCCAAAAGGAAATTCCTAATACATAATGGTTAAATGAGGATGTTATTTCTGTGCATATTTACATAAGTATAAAACAGTCTGATACTTTCAAACTGTAAACTTCTCACCCTGTTAAAGTTAGGAAGGATTTGTTCCACCCCCATATAGAGCTCTGCACACTTGCTTGATAGAAGGTTGGGTCACCTTTCCCAGAATCATTATGTTTTGACCACTATTTGGGTAGCATAACTGGATGTAACAGATGGATACATCCTGGTACATCTGGTACAGCAAATCCTATGTACAAACAGTCACATAGAATGCCTTCAGTATGGTATCTTTAGATGCTATACCCTTCTATATGAAAAAAAAAATTACCAGAGCATATTCATAAACACAGACAATTTTAAGATCTTGTCCATATCCTGAGATAATCCGTGTTAAGACTGCAGGGGTTATGGCATATTTCTGCTGTGCCAGAATTTATCTGTAGTTTGGAGGTGCTATGACCTGGGAATATATTTAATTTGATGTTGTTCTTTATGTTGCTAGTTTTTTAAAATAAAGGCATTCTAAAGCTGCAGGGGTTCAAGTTTACACTCTAAGAGTTACTGGTGAATTTTGTCATGATGAGAACTGGAAAGGCAAATCTAGAGCATACAAGGCATATAGTGCCTCTGGAAAAAAATTATGTCAAGTAATTAGTACTGTACACTGCTTTGAGAAGATAAAGCAGTATGTAAAAAAGGTTACACAGCAGGGGAGAGGGAAAAAGGATGGATTTTGGAACTCCAAAAGAGAAAAGGAAGGATTTCATCATGCATTGGTACATACTGTTCATTTAGGCATTCTAGTCACTTTGTTTCATCTAATAATATTTTGCAGTGCTGACCTGTGATCTCAGTGCTATAATAATGTGGCCATTCTTAGCAATCTTATTTCTCAAATGTTAACCTCCCCTGCTTAGATGTTATTTAGATGGTGCTTTAGCATGATTCTTTAATCAGCAGAATGATTAAGAAAATTTAAGGCTACAGGGAGAACTGAGAGCCTTACAAGATCACTTTCCCTCATTCTCATCTTGAAATTCTCATCTTCACCTAGAAAGAGTATTTACAATGACTATGCTCCAGAGTCAAGGTGCTATAGCACAAAGAACTATGCCCTTCTCACTCAGATTACTCAGATGGATATGCCTGGTACCCCTGGGACATTAGGGGCAAACATCGGAGGCATTTAAGTGATCCTTCTACCCGCTACTGTGCTAGTATGGTTATACCATGGTAAGAGTCTTTACCTGAAAGCATAGAGTGATTAAGGAGTAAGATGAAGAATTGAGGGACCTGTTTCCAGCCCCAGAGCAGCTAATGCTTTGCTGTGTATCCTTAGGCAAGCTATTTCATATCACTGGGCATGTCCACAAAGGACAGAGTCACTGTGCATGGAGCTACTTACGCGGCTGGGATACCCAAAGCTATAAAGCTCAGTTCTCCAAAGGCTAGCTTGTTTTTGTAGATTGTCCAGTTAGTCAAGCCGATATGACTAGAGTGCTTCTGTCATCCCATGTAACTCAGTGATACCACATCTATGCTCATAGGCCTGGCCACTTAGGTACAAAGTGGGAGAATACACATTCAACAGTCTTAAGGATAAATGGGCAAAATGGCCCTCAGTAAACAAAAATGTGTGTAGATAAAAAGATGAAAGGTCTACACAGGAATTACAAATTTACCTCCATATGAGCCTCGAGGGGATTGTGTTATTTCCTTTGCTGATGCCCAAATTTACCAAGAATGGTGGAAAACTAAGCTGAACTAACCAGGAAGTTTTCTCCAAGGGAGCTGAAAAGTAAAGATTTTTGAAGATAAGGGATTTATGGATGCCATTTGCGCTGACTGCAATATGGCTTGCAGCCAGCCCTGAGCTTTAAATCAAGTGTATGACAATCATTATATTCTGTATAGCATTTTGAGGAACTGAAAGCTGGCAGAATGGCTAAGCTGCTCTTAAACCAAAGCCAGGCTCTGGAGGCAAGTGAGAAAGGCAGAGGAAGAAAATACCTTGTTATATGGAGAGAACTAAAGAAACAAAATCATCCCAAACACGTAGGCATATCAAGTGTTGCTAGAAATATTTAATTACCAGAGAAACAATAGGCATTTTCTCAGCCTCGGTGGTTAAGTCCTTTTGACTAGCTATGTCAGAGACTGAATGAAGATCATTTTCATTATGTGAGGCAGTAAAAGCAAACCAGAAGAGACAGCGTATAGCAGTAGTTCCAGACCTGTGGCTTAATAGCAACCTCTTGCCTGCCAAACTTTCAGATATTGCTTATGGCCACAGAGAGCTGCTGTCAAGTTGCAAATTGATGGCAAGGGCAGAGTCTAACATTGTATGCATGGCATTACTTCCACACTGCTGTCGCCCTTGAATCAGCAAAAATGGAGGGCTCTGGCCTATGGCTGCAAGATTAAAAAGTAAGAAGCGTGGAAAAAAGAAAGAAAAGAAAAGAAATTCTGTGCAGGTAGGCAGAGGAAGAGTTTGAAGGGAGAAGTGATTCCTTTTATCATTTAAAATGATAAGCTATAACCTCCAAAAAAAGAAAAAAACACACACACACACAAAAAAGTAGATAAGCTTCCAAACACACTTCTGCAAACTTTTGTGAAAAGCTGTAAGAGATTAGCTCAGACAGCTAACTTGAGTATCAGAGACCTGGTACCCTGGGAGTTGTAAAATGTTGTTATTCTTTGAAGGGCCAATTTTTGCCCAAGAAGTTCTCTCATTTTGGACAATTTTAAGAGATGTATATGGAGAGGAGTGAGAGATAAGAACCTCCCTCCCAACACAATACAGACAACATGGCTAAGCTGATTTTAGATGGATCTGTTTTACATAGCCTATCCCTCCATTTCCAGGGAATGATGAACAGGGCCATTTTGTATGGTACTGTCAAGTTTGGATGTAAGAAAGAAACATAATTAAATGCTAGTATACATGAAAGCATCAGCAATTACTTCAGTGGGACACCAACAGCTTTCTTTTCCCTGCTGCTAAAGAAAAATATTTTCTATATAACTTTTCCCCCACTCACTTCACTGTCATGACACCTCCAGGGTTTATGGCACGTTCAGAGCCTGGGCAGCAGAGGCTCAAGTGTTGGCCTCTTCCTCTCTCCTTCTGCAAGTGGATGATTGTGCTGCTAGTTAAACCAATGAGGGCCTTCCATGCCTAACTAGTGGACAATCAGTTAGCGTTTCTCACCACCTCTTCTTTGCATGGCCGTTTACTAGACAGCCAGCCATTACAAAATGTTTCTTCTCCAGACAAATCTAAATATGACAGTTTCTCCTGCTGTTGCTGAAGAAAGTTTAGCTGACTAATTTTCCTACGAAAACATTTACTAATAAAAGCTACCAAATCATGTCTTGGAAGTGGATGTCCTTTTGCTCCTGGATCAGCTGCAAGACAGGTTAAGCAGCATGAGCCTTCTCCATAAACAAAACTGTGCACAAAATACAGACCTTGTCCTAAGGCTGTGCATCACTCTGTCCTAAGGAGACATCTGGCAGCAAGAGTTCCTGGTACTCTTACAATGCATCCAGGAACTCTACTAGCACATTACGAAGGAATGATACAGTCAGGCCTTGCCTCTGGAGACCCCAGAACATTTTGCAGGAGACACTAAAAAGAGGCTCAGTGATGCCAGGTCTGCAGTTGCCAGAAGCATTTTCTCTTCTAGGCATCTTGCCACAGTCAGTACGATCACACAGGGTGTCTCAGAGACACAATAGCCTGATCCCTGTCAGAGTAACCTTAAAGTTTCTGAGGGATCTGGCTATCTCTCTGCTTTGTGCTTCTGACTAACCAAAAAATCCCCATCTATTATTTCCCTTGCTCTGTTCCCACAAACACCCTCCTTCTGAGCACATTCCTGATCCCCCATTGACAAGGAGAAAAGCTCAATGCAGCAGCAGCGGAAATGAAAACACACTAAATCTTGAGCCTAGCAGCTACGACCTTGTTTAACTGCAGAAAACGTAATGCTAATTTAAACCGGCACTTCTCCCCTGAAAATTCACAGTGCAAGAAGCACGCAGCTGAGCACTTCTGTACCTTGGACGGCAGGTGGTTGCAGTCTGCTGTCTCAGGACCCGTGTGGAGATGAAGCAGTGGTGAATGGCATCGGTTTCGTAACGCGGTAATCAGCTCGTCTCCCGCCTTCAGCGCGAGCGCTCAGAGAGGACACGAGTCTGTGGAGCCATTTGGGACACAGAAGCCTTGGCGGCCGCATCCTCACCTCTCCCTCGTGAAGTGCAGCCAATCAAGCAGTGGGGAGCAAACCGCAAACCACGCAGGAACTCGCAGGCACGGCAGCTCGCAGGGCTGCCTGCGCGACGCAGCCGAGCGCGGTTTTACTCGCTTATTGGCAAGGCTTCTCCTGCACCAGAGCTGTTTCTGCGAGCCTACAGCGAATCTCTATTCTGGCTGCATTTCATGCTGCGGTGCTCCTTAAAATTTGAGAGGTGCTTGGAGATTTAATGCACCTCTCTGCACAGCACTGGTCCCTGTCAGCATAGGAGCAATTAGTCCAGCGTGTCCCAAAACAGGCCCTCCTCACTATTTCGGGGTGGCCATATGGCCGTATGGCTCTGTGTTTAAGCTCAGAAAGCATCTCTCTTGCCTTATGTGTCTTCTGACAGCGTCCATGGGTGCGCACAGAAAATGTTTCTACACGCGTGAGGACGTACTTGCATCTCTGCAAGAAAACATGAACGAATACAATGGCTATTTTGAGCTGTGCAATCACAGGGCAAGAGAAAGGTGACGTAAGAAGGGCTCCAAGATTTTAGCAGACCCTGTGAATGAACTCAGCATGAATTGGGAGAGTGTCTTTAAACTGTAAAAAAAAAAAGAAAAAGAAAAAAGGAGGGGGGGGGATGAAAATCAGATCCTCATAAACATCAGCGTACACAGAAAAGCGTATGTTGCCTGTTGACTGCTTCCTCAGCGCAGTCACAAGAAGGGATGTGTTGCAGGAAACCGGCAGCCTGGAAAGAGGGACTGCAGTGTAGAGGAAACAGTGACGGTTTATCTGGCCAACGTCTGTGCTACAGCTCTTCCCCATGGCAATTCTTTAATGGATCACACATGCACTACAAAAAAAAAAAAAAAAAATCAGTGATCAGGGCTTTCTCCTAAGGCAAGCAAAGCCTGAAAGGGCACTGCTCAATTCATGCACTGGCCTTTCCCCCTTCTCCTTGGCGGCCAAGTTTCTCCTGCCATCGCTGAGGAAAATGGCCGCCATTGCGCATCACCTAAGGCAGGTACTCGGGCTGGTGCGAAACCTGATTGGGAGGTAAGAGAAAGGGGTGGGCTTACAAAGGTGATTGACAGGTCCTCTTCAGGCCAGGGCCCACAGAGGGGGAGGGATGGCTGGTAGCGAGTGTTCTGATTGGATTAGAAGAGAAAGGGGGCGGGTACTCACAGGTGACTGACAGTTGTTTGAATGTGGCCTGGACACAAGTTTCTACCCGCAGCCCTTAATCGGAGGCTGCCTGAGGTCGTGGCCTTGGAGCAGTGTCTAAAATTTGCCTGCTTTGGTTGACTGTTAAGCCAGGAGAGGGTCTTTGGCTGAAGCTGAAGTGGATTCACAAACAGGTAATCTCTTGAGTCACTGAGATCCCTGCTCCCTGATTTCTTGAAGCCACTTTTCTTCTCTTTGCACTGCCTTGAGGATCCAGAAGGGATTCCCGCTTCTAGGATATGGTTCAGAGCCAAACAAGCCATCGTGTTTCCAGCCTGCTGCTCAAAAAGCAAGAAAATAAACCATTCTGTGAACTCCTAGTTATTGTTGACTTTGATGAACAAGCAGACAGATTGCTCAGTTTGAATCTGTAGCTGTCAAGCGAGCACAGATGTTGCAACAAATGGGCAATCTTTTATTGATAATGTTGAAATACCAATACTATTGAAAACAATGTCTTATTAACAATGTGTTTTGCACAAAACAATACAGAGAAGGAGAAAACTGTTTTGTGGATGTCTATTAATCTTCTGGCATTTTTAAATGATTTAAGAGATGAAGTGTTCTGTTCTTTTCAGTGTAAAACAGCTCTTTATCTCAAAATTTGCTTTGATTTGAACAGAGAACTGGAAACACCTCAACTCTTTATGCAAAAATTTTTATTTGGGGATGAAACAGATCTTTTCATTTGGCCTAAGGTAATAAAATCTCAAGCCTTCAGACACAAAATAATTTTTTGTTTTGTTTTGCATTAGAAGTACCCATCTTGCTTGCACACAATGCTATATGCAGCATTGTAGTACTAATCACAGAGAGCCAGCTCAAGGTCTTAGAGAGAAAATACAATAATCAAATGTTGTTTTCTTGTCTATTGACACTAAGAGCTAAATAATACTTAACTTTATTTATATGGGATGATTATGTGACATTAACTGAAAAACAAAAGACAGGAAATTAATTCATGGCTATATCCAGGTTTCAGTACTTAAATAATGAATTAATAATGAATTCCCAGGCATTATAGCTCAATTTGAATTCTATTTAAATGTAAGAATCTGCCACATTTTATATTTCTTTCTCTTTTTTGTCATTAACCTAAGGAGAATCTCTTAGGCTAATGACTGATTTATGATTCAACTTGATTCAGTTGTAGGTTACATGTTTTTTTCCCCTACTATATCCAAATAAGAGTATGTGATGTAGTATATAACAGTCTTATGTGGTATTGCCCTTAAATACCTGTAGGGGAATATCATGTCACTGCAGCACAGTTTTTGTGCTGCTGAAGTGTTTCTTAGCTCTGAAGTGGGGCAATGTTTATACTAACATTGTTTATGTGGCCCTTGTTCTGGACATATCGAATTTCAAGCTGTTACTCTTGCATTTTTCATCATACATTAACAGCAAAGGCACATAATGGCATGCCCTCCTTATTGAGAGCACCCATCATCATAATCCTAGACCTACAAAAATCAAAGTGAGTGGACATCAATTAAAGAAAACATAGATTCTAAGATTTCCATTCAAATTATGATTGCATGGGGATTATCTGACTGATTTGTAGAAAAAAAAAAAGCAGATCAATGTGTGCTGCCATATAACCAATGTCACAGTGCAACTCCACCAGAGAGGGAGAGAGAAACATATGAATGCAAACCAGAAATCTCATGATTGAAGTTTTTAATAGCTTCATTGAAACACATGATAATATCAGTTTCTCTCGGCAGGAGAGAGAGAGAGAGAAAAGCGGACTCCATTTGAAGTGCAAACAACAAAGAGACTCGGGGCATTGTAAAACATACAGCACCCTCCTCATAAAGATTCCACTTTTTCTCAGTTCCAAGTATTTGCAACTGTCTCTCCCTGTGAAATCTTAATTAAACTAATACATTTTCCATCTCAGACATTTGAAGATGTGTGTAGTTTGGTAAGAAGGTTAATTAACTCCATTCTTTAAAAAATTAAAGAGGTACCATTTTGATGTTTTGCTTGAAATGCATGCCTATCCTTGCATTAAAAATATCCTTCAGTCTGGACTGTCATAGTTATCAGACAGGAGAAGTGGGGGTGAGATAGTGAGCAGGGGGAAGGGACTGAAGTGGAAAACAAACATTTATTATGAATTTTGATATTTTTACCTTTTGTGCATATAAAGTACCTTACAGATTGTCTCCCTTGTTGAGCCTGGGTGTTTGTCAGGGTTTGAAATCAATTTGATGTATGATCAAGGCGGACCCTTCTCTGGTGACTCAGTTGGGAATTGCACAGAAATCTACCCAGCCTGATGCTAACTAATAAAAGGATGGGAGGGGAACAGGAACATCTCATAAAGCTGTGAAATGACAATTCACAAGCATCATTTAAATCATTTGAAGGCTGCATTCCCTTTTTATGCTATTACTGCATTGGCTAAAATGTGCCTCCTATTGAGTATACCAGCTGTGAATGCTGACAGATCTAAGCTGATCGGTCTAGAAATGCTGTTGCTACAGTTTAGCAGAGCAATTCACAAGCAAATGGAACCCCTTGTTTTAATTCCTTCATCTCTCTGCTCCTATTTAGAACCCATCAGAAATTACTGAGGCAGAAAGGTTGCTACAGACCGCCATGAGACATTTCCTTCCCTTCTCCCTAGTTGCATATATTGTCCTTTTGGTGTAATGTAACTTTTGCTGGATCTGACATTTGCATTTGGATCTTGTTACAGGTGTGTTCAAAATGCTAACTACAGTAGCACCATAAAAGTCAGCAAAAGCTATGGTTTAATAATAGACTGTGTTGTACTAGATTTAAACAAATTTAATGCAAAATAGAAGTCTCAATTTCTTCTTTCACCTCCTTTTTCCTTGAGCTTTCTGTGTTCTTGGTAGACATTTTATACTAAGAAACCTGAATATTGTGCTTTCAGTCTATAGATGTAAAAGTACTTCATTATTATGGTATGTGTTTTTGCGTAAAAGCAAACACCTTCCTTGCAGTTTGATGTCAAGCTGTAGTGTCTCCAAAAGGAGATTCTGTATATATTCTCCTTAGGTCTGTTATTGTATTTTTTGTTAGGGACAGTTGAACGGGGCCAAAATGTTACTGCAGAAAGCAGTCTTTTCCATCTTCCCGGTTTTTAATTTTACCACCGTGGAATCACAATTTTCCTTGTCCTATGTAGATGAGAAATGGAAAACAAAGTTATATCAATCTCTTCTAGAATTGTATCAGCCTCTTCCTCCAAACCTTTAAGTGAATGATATATCATCTTTATGCATATCATATTTGTGCAGTTATTTTTTCAGAACTGTGGTGGTTTCCTGAGTTGGAGATTAGAGTAAGCAACATGAGAAATGACTGACATCATTTACTGACTTTAGAAACATCATTTATTGACTTTAGAGAAGAACTTGTTACCCAAGAGAACATGGCATTCAGGAGGCACATGAAGAACTTTATTAAAAAATATCCTGGGACTGAAATAAAAGCCTGGGAAGCAACCTCTAATGATTTTGTGGCCCCTCAAGTTTTTGGATGCAAGATATTAGTATACAGTGACACAATGCACTTTTTTCCAAGATTATGGAAATGATATGGCACAGGATGAATGACTATAGAAGGAACTGGAGGCATGCATGCAGGTCCCTCTCACTTCTAGGTTATCTTATCAATAAAGGATCAGAAAAGGTAAACCATTATTGTCAAGATGACTTCTTCAACATTCAGACATAGGAAAAAAAATCATTATATAGATAGCAGAGCTCAAGGTAAAGGCAGGTAATTTACGTGGCTGTTCCCTGCTCTGATACCCCAGCTCAACTTAAATTCCTAAGGAGCATCCTGGATGTACATCAGTTAGGAGCAAGCGTTGAAGTGATTCTAGCCAGCAGGTGTGCTAATTTTGCAGTTCTGATGGATCTCACTGCTAGAAATGAGTTGGTTTTGAGACAAATGTGATTGATTGAAACACTAAATAATACTAAAGAAACCATAGCATGCATAAGAACCCTGGAAGTGTGTACAGGATCAGACAAAAATCCCATCTAGTCCAGTGTACTCTCTCTGATAGTGCCAGTAAGATCCATTGATGGAACGTGAAGAGGAGAACTATACAGAAAGAGAAGAATTATAAACTGAACCTTTTCTTGGCATTACTTCCCAGCTTTTGGCCATGATAAAATCTAGGGATTTGTTGAGCTAATTGTATTTAAGAGCCACTTATCCTCTGTAAATTTGTCTGTGAATGTTTTTGCCCTTCATTATACTCTGGAACAATAAATTCCACAGTTTACTTAAGGCATAGTCTGAAAAAAAACTTTTCATTTAAAATCTACTGCCTGATAATGTCAATAACATAATTAAGTGTGTTGCTATTGGAGAGGATAGGTCATGATAGCATAACAGACTTCAGGTCAGTAGTCAACAAAGATTATATTTAAAAACTCATCGTTTACCACTGGAACACCTTTTCCGCTGAAATTTACATAGCTTTATTTCAGGATTAATGAAGTCACTTAGGAGACTTTGTAGTTTAGGAAACCTCTAATGGCATATAAGAA
The DNA here is from genome assembly GCA_034781795.1 of Crypturellus tataupa. Classification (NCBI taxonomy): domain Eukaryota; kingdom Metazoa; phylum Chordata; class Aves; order Tinamiformes; family Tinamidae; genus Crypturellus; species Crypturellus tataupa. The sequence continues at coordinate 2,306,431 of JAWLRI010000653.1, forward strand.
TGGTTGGCTTTATTAGTGATATCATCTCTAGACACTCCTTTTAGCCTTGAACCTGTTAGAAATTCTTTTAAGTTACTAAGAACTCTTTAGTAAAAAGAAATGGAAATGCCCATCAGTTCAGAGTAGAAATGCATCCATACTACAAAGGCGTTTATCCAGATCATATCCACTGTTCCACCTGCCATCAATCCTTAGAGAGAAACTGAATGAGACAGAGACTACGGTGAGTGAATTTTCCCCCATATTACTGACACACTGATGATGGTCTATCCTTGCCCATATCGTAACTAATATCTATTAGATAGAGAATTTAGACATGTTAACTGTTGTTCATTTGACATATTATAAAAGATACTTTTTTTTCTAAATAAATTTTCTAAGCAAAGAGTGAAACACAAGGAGAGGACCAGAGGTTTTTTTTTTTTTTTCAAAAGGAAAAGGAAAGCAGCTGTTACCTTCATTTTATATGTGATACTTCCTTTTTTTTAGTGAAATACCCTAGAAAAAATCACAGAAAACCAAAGACAGAGAAACAATCTTCCTTTCCCTCTCCCTACTTCACTGAAAGTACAGCAAAATGAAGGTTATTTACATAGGACATAGAATTGCCCATCAAGTCTATTTGCATTCTGGGGAACAAATAGATGGATTATAGTATTATGTATAAAACTTATTCCTGCTGTCATGATCCATGAAATTACAGTTAATTTTGCTGAAATGGACTATTATATTTTTAAGTAGAAGAGAAAAAAAAAGAGAAAGAGGTGGTAAACTACTAGGAACTGAACTTCAAATATGAGATTAAATTATCAGTAAGAGTGCAGCACTGCTGGGAACAGCATGAGCTGCTAGATGAAGCCACTGACCTGTTGGCTTTCAGACACGACCATGTATCCAACTTGCTGAAGTAAATTAAATGAATTATTGGTGGTGATAGACCTGTCACATCACACAATTCATATCCCTAAGTGATGTATGCGAAAGTGCATTCCAGCTGATACAAGCTCTATGCAGCTTCCACTGGCTCAGAGATGTCAACAGCATGAATCTGTCCTGTGCGACAAAATAATTGCACTGTGACACTGCTGTAGTTCAGCTTTCGTGTATCGATATTATAGCCATGCATAATAATTTTGCATCATCTTGCACTGATATTAGGTAAAATCAAGACTATTATGTGAGCCTACAAAAACCTAGGGGTCATGAGACCAGACTAGACAGTTCTAGCTTTTCTTAGTCTAGTCTCCTAACCCCAAGATTTTTGCATGACAACCTGCATTTCAGTACCCATTTTTGCTGTTTCAGCAAAAGATGACATATGATTCTACCTCATCACTGCTTAATTTATAAGTAACATTTGATTTAAAAGCTCAAAGTCAGGAAGAGCAACTGAAGTTTGGTCACTCAACTTTAAGAGGTGATGTCTTGACTATTAATCTTAACTAATGTGATGTCTTAACTATTTAACTATTTAAGAGGTAATGTCTTAACTGTTAGTCACTGCCTTTTTGTTGCTTGAGTTTCCATTACCGGCAATACGCTCAGTCTTTGTTCATCCTATTTGTGAAATAAAATGTCTTAAAAGGGCCTCTGATGACCAGTTGGAAATGTATTTACTCATTAGTGATCAGAAGTAACCATCTGACCTACTAATTGCAAATCCAATTAATTTGTCCATCTGGTTCACCTAGTTAGGACACACCAGGCCAAATATTAGCTTGGAGAGAAACGCTAGAGAGAGACTGACAGTATTACCAGATTCAATGCTTGAAAAAAATATCAACAGCAGAAAAAACAGTAATACATGGAGTATCTTAATACTGAATTTTCAGGTTTATAATTTTAAAAGAGGAAGAAACTAGAGGTCTGTCAGGGTCTGTAACATGTTTCTTGGGGGATTTAGTAGCATATGTCAATGTTTCTGCTGAGCATGCCAAAATCAAGAAAAATCTGCCTCATCTTCCCTTAGCTGTGTTTTCTGACAGGGTCAGAAGTAGTGATTGACAAAAAGGCTTCAAGTGAGCTAAAACATAAAGTTGTCTCTGAGTTTATTTGTCTGATAATTTCATATGCAGAATGGGAAAGTGTGTCCTCTCAGCCACCAAGTAAAACCAAGCCTATGCTTCTCCTATGATAAGCAATTTAATAAATTTACTCAATTTAAGCTAGCAGTTTGGAGGTTGCCCTTTTTTTTTTTTTTTACCTTCTGTTGCACACAGAACAAGTGCAGTATTTAGAAGAAAAATATTGAAAAATTTGACTTTTTCTCTTTTCATCGTGAATTAATGTCATCAGAATAATTTATTTTATTTTATTTTTATTTTGAGATAAAACTTTAATTCTGGCCAGCTTCTTTGAACTTTAATAATTTCTGGGCAGACACTCCTGCCAGAAAGAGAAAAGGAAAAACAGTTTAGCAGCTTTCCTTTTCATTATCATTCCCGTTGGCACCAACCTCCTCCTGTCACTAATTTTGCTGGACACAACATATGTCCCTGGTTCAGTATAATCTTCTTGAATGCCTTCCTGACAAAACCAAATCAAACAACGGTCTACTGCAAAACTGAACCTTTGAAAGAAGGGAGTGGGGAAAAAAGGGGTGGTCTTAAGACCATTCCCTGAAAGTATTCTTGCATGTATACATGGTGAATGTGCTATTTTAGCTTTCTGACATTATTTAAAGCACAACTGCTTATTGAGATTTTGGCTTCCTGGTTCCCTCTATTGTACTGAAAGTAATTCAGCATTATTAGCTACTTAAACATATTGTAATTAGTGAACGCTCTGGCATATCCAGCTGGGCTTCAATATAGAATGAGATAAAAGTTTTCTTATTGAATAGGTTATAGAGGGTTGGTTTGTTTGTTTCTAAAATAGATCTGTTTTTTTTTGTTTGTTTGTTTTACCATTTATTGAGTGATAGGAAAATCTAAGCAATCTCTAAGAAATCCTGCTTAGACGACCAGCCTCTCCAAAATGATCAAGAGGTGACTCAGAGAACTAAATATTGTACCATGCTGTGCCCACAGCTCCTGTCAAAAGCTGTTTGCCAACATCATATTCCTCTCAGCTCCTCGCAGAGTTTTCTAAGTCAGAAAAAGTTCAACATAAGCACTTAAAGCTTAAATTGTAAGAGTATATGTACCAAAACTCTGAATTTAAGAAATGTTTTACACACTAAAATGGGATTTTCATTAAGAATAATTTTTAAAAGGCCATACAATACCAAAAGCAAAATCTCCAGGTTAGTGTTTCCGGAAGAACACTGAAAAGATTGGAAGCATTTAGCAATTAAGTAACAGGTCTCTCATAGAGACTCTTTTATGTCAGTCACACATAGAATTGAATTCGGGTGTTTAAAATCTAGCAAACATTTCTCTGTCTCCACTGGACATCATTTCATCATTTGGTACAACTTCGTTTACCCAAAAGATTTGATACCGGACGGGTATACTAGGATCTATTGAGGCTTAGTTTTAAAATAATTTGACAAAAAGTGCTTTGGAATCACACAATCAGAAAAAAATACATGCTTTGGGTCAAAACTGAGGTGCCTGTGCAGAGTTACAAAGGGAGAGCATTCCAGTTTTATGGATATGAGTTAGAACTGTGCTATAGTTTTGAGACTGAAAAGTACAGATGCTAGTAGTAGAATAACAGAAACACCGTAGAAAGTAGAATAAAATGTTCAGATGAGTAAGGAGTGATTGAGTGATGCTTTGTAACTTTATGCTTCCTCGAACTACTCATGTCACTTGCATAATTTAGAGGCCAGTGATATTCACCCAAACTATATAGATAGGCAGGAAAAAGGGGAAATTGAGTCTGCAGTTTTTAGGCAAAAAAGGTCTCTAGTTTCCAGGCAGATCACTGCTTTCAGACTACACTGTCAGATGGCATTCACTGTGAAATAACACGAGAATAAAGTTATGGCATCCTAGTATTACCTAAGCCTATGTGGGTCTATGCCACAAAACAAAGGGAAAGGCCACAGGTAGAGTTATTTCCAGTTACTTTAGAGTAGTCTTTATAATACAGAGATCACAGAATGATTAAAGTTGGAAGGGACTTGTGGAGATCATCTAGTAAAACCTGTCTGCACAGGCAGGGTCACCTAGAGCACATTGTATACAGGATCGCATCCACTGGGTTTTTAATATCTCCTGAGAACCTCCACAAACTCTCTGGGCAAAACTCCAAAGCTATTCACAAGCAAATAGTTCTAAATAACATTTAAATTAACAAATGAAAGAAGTGAGAACTTATGAATAATTAATATTGCCAGGAGTTAATTTTGTTCAGATAATCTACAATGCTGTAAATTTCATTTGAACTGAAGTTACCCTAGGAAACCTAACTGAAGAAGCCAATGTTTAATATCAGGAAAAAAAAAAATGGATTTTTGGCTTTTTTTTTCTAAAACTTAAATGCCATATATTGAAAACATAGTTACAGGACACGACTATTTGTGTTGACATATAGTCCAAAGCAACAGAAATCATTATGTCTGTATGTAGAGTATTTAGTTTGCTGCTGCACCTTTCACCCGGAGCCATCACTCCTAAATATTTTTGCAGTTTATATGCAGTCAGGATAACATAAAAGATATCATGCTGTCTAGTTTCACCAAGAGAAAAACAGAAGTACTGTAATTTTTGGACAGGGTGACAACAAGTATGGTATGACATTGTGTGATGTGACAAACTGACTTCAACCAGACAGACAAAAACATCTATTTTTACTGGTGGGGATATATAGTCCACCTGTTGCAGTTATTGTGGAGAGAAACTATACAAAGTCCCTCGCCAGACCTTCCTCTGCAATAACATCTAAGAGTTATACCCACAGCAAATGCAGGTGCAGGAAGACAGGAGGAAATTCCATTTCTGTATCTGCAGTAGTGTATGGCCACCAGTTGGTAAGCATGCTGTGTTTAGGCATTGTGAGGTCTTCAAACACAGCTTAATGTTTGCATACCATATGTACTGTAATATCTAATCACCATGGGAGCAGAGTTTGGAGTTTCAGCTTGATTTATTTGTTGATTGATAACAAATCAACTAACACTCAAAACACTACACAGTCTTAGCTTTTTTTTAAACCAAGAAAGAGAAAACAACTATAATCTGAAGATTTTTTACTTTCTACATCCCAAGCTTGCTTTCCTTCTTCTCACTATTCAAGAGTCCCAACCCAATCCATCTTCCAGAAAACTTAAAACTCTTCGGGCAAGTAAGTTGCAGATGATATGTTCCTCCAATGTTCGGAACATCGTGAGTTCCTAAAAGAAAAAACTTGGATTAAGTTAGGAATTAAGACTGATTTTTCTAAGGGCAACTAAATCATTCTTAAAAACCTAGGTTCATTGTCTTTATGTTTCATCAGTTCCATATTACAGATCTACCTTCAGACTTCCATGTGAATCGCCAGAATATTTAATGTGATTACATTTTTACAATTAGCTGGGGAAAAACTATAATCATACCAAAATTAAGAATCTGAAGAATCAAGATCTTGTCCAAGAATATGCTTTGCTTATAGTCACATAGCTTTTCAAAGTAAAATGAAAGAAATGCTGAAAGATACACATATTAAACCCTTCACAGTACAGCAAAAGGAGACAATTTTATTTTCATTATGATTCTTACCACTGCAAAATATTCCAAACATTCAAATTTTGAAAAGGAATCATCTCATTTCTTCCTCTCATCTCCAACTATGCAGTTGTGCAGGAAGTATTACACTCTTCTAACCACAGCGCAGAAAATAATGACCTTTTAAAAGTATTTTTTTCAGCCTTAATCTCAGGGTTAAAACTCTGGGGAAGAGATGGGTAGGATGTGGTGGAAGGAGGAAGAGGAGGGAAGGAGTAAGACTGTCCATTTCAGCAGCTTCCATCCATTAAACTCATTTAGTTGCATCTCAAAATCACATCCTTTTGCACAGCCCTGGCAATGATGAGACACTTTAAAGAGAATGTAAATTTTACAGTATTTACATCCACTCTAAGAATATTTTACATTGCCAGAACAGTGTGAAAAACTGTAGAGCAAATAAAAAGCAGACCAAATGCATGAACTGTTGAATTCAGTTACCTGTAGCTTCCTTTTCTATCAACTGTTTCTATGGAAAATATGATGGATAAGGGCAATTTTATTATGTTTACTGAGAAGCCCTAGAAGGCAATGAATTTTGACTTTTTTGATTGGTGGAGCGCTAAGGATCATTCAATAAAATTGCAGATTCCTAACTAGGAAATGTAAATATAATGACAGTAGTCTTATTTTTCTAAGCTTTCAGATCCTTTAGAAGCAGATTGTGGAATTGATGGATATACCTTGAAAATTAGCATAAAATCCTGTCAATCCTTTATTGTGATATTAATTTATTTGTAATAAAGTTGCATCCATTTCCATAAATGTTCTACTGCAGTTACATATGGATGTGCGAAGCAAAACATTAAATAGCTGACTTAAACCAGACTGAATGTGGTTTCAGAAACATCTGCACTGGCATTAAAATAAATAAATATTCAAATAACAGTGCACGGCAACTGTCCCCCTAGGTGCTATGCAAAAAACTTGGCCAGTTCACCCAGCTATCCCAGAGAGTAAAATTTTAATAATGATAATGCTTTTAGATATACAGTCTTAACAATATATTCTTCAAAATTGATAGAAAGTACAAATAAGGCATGAAATATGGTTTGAAAAACATTCAATTTTTGTTACTTAGTTTTTTAGATATTTAAAATACCAGTTTACTTTTGAAGCAATAAAGATAAGAGTTTTTTAATTTTATTTTGCATGTTAGCTATATCTGTATTTTATCACTAAAATGCTGTAACTTCTATGTAACATAGGTGCTACTATTTTCACTTGCATATAAGTCTTCTGACTTTTCATATAGCCATCCTGTCAAAATCTCATAATTTATTACAGACAAGTAAATGGTTCTGATCCGCCAACGAAGATGCCCATCAAGAGTCATATGAAAAATACCTTTATATCCTACTATATTCTTGGGTAGATTTTCTTCACAAAAAAACAGTACACTACAGTACTCCCCAACTATTGCAGAGATCTCTCCCTGACTTCTCTCCTTTGGCCATGGATTATACCAACATCCTTCCATTATTGCATTCTTACCCTGATGGTGAATTGGATGGTTTTATCATTGATTCACTGTACTGGATAGAGACCTATATTATTATTTCTGTCACAGATTTCCTGTGTAGCCTTGGACAAACAATCTCTTTATGCCTCTAGTGGTAAAATGAGGCTAACACTTTTCAAACTCATAAGGATATTCTAAAGATCAGTTGATTAGTCTTTGTGAGATACTCTGATATTAGAGAACAGATGCTTCAGAAAAGCCAGTAAATATACAGCGATCTTTGATTTCTGGTCTTCCAGCTTTTTTAAAAAAAGAATTGCTTTTTACTTAATAAGTCCCAGCTGGATGACTGTTTTTTTTTTTTTATTTTTTTACTCAGCAGCTTTTGCCTTAGTTTTTTAAGGTGGAGCCAATTTTCTTCTCTTCTTTTTGGGACTCTTTATCCTTTGCTGAGTTAGTGATACATATGCTTTCTAAGCATATTTATTTGCTGCTTTTTGTCTATTCCCAAATGCCTTTTAAATGTCTATATACAAAATTTTTCAAAGAAAGAAATAGGATTACTGCAGGGATATCACATAACAAATAGATAGACAATCTATTAAATACTTAGCTACATGGTCCCTTCATGATCATATCAAAATACCCACAATGAGAGGTAGAGGAGAAATACAATATATTCTATAGAAACTGCAGAGAGGAACATTTGCTTGTATAGAATGCAGTATGCTTAGGACACTAAAATTAACCTCCTGTTCTTTTAAGTGTATTTTGGGATAATTAACCACTCCAAGCAATAAGGACTGTGGTTTTTATATCTCATCCATAGATGACTGCAAAATCAGCATCTTCTGTGCATTTGGTGTAATACAAACTCAGAGAAGCGTTCTGCATACTAAATTACCACAACCCCCTTTTCAGCAAAGTTTTGCTTGGAGATTCCTATCTATGAACTAACAAGGCACCATGGGGTTACATAGGGCGATAAGATCCCAAATTTCTCTATTGAGATGGCACATATAATTTACATCTATTTTGGAAATGCTTTACACTGCTGTGCACCCTTTCTGCTGAACTGGGTTTTGCACTGACAAATTCTACAAGGGTGTTCTACTTTCTGTAGGAAAGATGAAGACAGATTCGGGACACTTGAAAGCAGGAGATTGTCCATACAGAAAGAATGACTAAAAGCTTTCATAAAGCGTAATTTAAGGTAGCTAATAGAATAACACATATACACTCAAAAAAGAGCAACCTCTTTTCACTCTTCTTTCATATTTTTCACATTTCTCTCAGAACATAGCTTTCCTTCAGGAAACCACAATCTTTTAAGTTTGCCATTAGTTACTCAACTGCTCCCTGCTCTCCTGTTTTGCTCTTTGTGTTATGGTGCACACAGCTGACATACTGCAGTAAAAATGTTCCCTTTTAAAATAAGAGCCAGAAGCAGGGAGGGTGTTGATCCAGCTTGGCTGGTGTTTGCTCATCTGTATAATTTTCACTTAAATGGTCATAACGACCCAGCTTCTTATATTCATTTCTCCCCTGTTAAGAAAAGGAAATATGTTTCAGACATTGGGGATATAAACACAGAAGGTAGCAGGTAAGAACAGGAGGGCTATGATGAACAGTGAATCTGTCTGGCTTTGTCAATTATCATAAAGAGTTATAAAATCAGTTAGTATTCAATCCCAGTCCCTGCCAGTTGGCACTGCAGTTAATGGACTGAATGATGCCTCAGAGGCATTTTTCTGCCCGATTAACTGCAGGAAATTTAGCACCTGTGTAAAAAGTATTTTTCTTCCCCTCCTCACCCCTCCAAGTAATTAAAAAAAATCTTAACAGAATATTTTTCCAGGGCAGCATCCATGCCACAGCAAAAAAAGCTTTCCCTACCACTTATTTGAGCAGTAGTGACCAAAGGAAGAAAAATTATGGTCAGCACTACTAAGAAATTGCCTGAGGCAGATTTTTTAGGTAAAAATGCTGCATTTAGAGGAAAAGCGTTAATGGATATTTAACATTTATTTTTATCATCATTCTATTCCCCCACCTTCACAATGAATAGCAGTTAGAAAGCAGTTGGTTTTAAGAATCAAATATTCCAAATGAAGATGTGATCTCAAAGCCAGATTTGTGGGACCCATAAAACTGAAATGAAGGTAGTCATATTTTCCTTCTAGCTTAAATACTGTAAGAACTTGATATTAACTCCTCCCTGAGTCTCCTGTACATTCCCAAATGGAAGAAGTCCCCTGATAGTTTCTTGTCTGGCTTCGACTGATAGGAATCAAAATTCTGTCGAATCAAATGCACAGACTGCCATTTAAAAATTGCATTAGCCATCAAACTCCACAGTTTTAACATTAAACATTTCAACATTAAAGCATCTGGATTCTCTCTGTGATATGCAAAGATTGACATGCAGCTGGGACTACTTGAGTATAGTTTTTATGAGGACATTGTGGCATCTTGGGGTAAAGTTCATTTTATTTCTGATCGTAAAACTGCAGTCTGAGGTCCCAGTGAGACACTCTTTTTGTATTAAGTCACGTACTCACTCACATCTAACACTGGTGTATGTCATGAGTAATCCTATTTAAATCAATCAGGTGCTACCTAATGTGAATAAAAATATTACAGTTTTACTCAGCCACATAGATGGGGGATTAAGATAGCTGGCTAAATTAGCTTTGGCACCTTGCCACCAGTCAGAAGAAATGAAGACCACCCCTCCAAAAGTGTTTTGGAAGACCATTTATAAAATACTGTTTAATTTACAGGAACAAGTTTATTAATAGTGAAGAAATGCATAAAAACATACCTCCATAAAATTGCAAGGATATTCCAGGTCAAAACTTGTCACCCTCCCAATGTTGTATTGGCTGTCTGACTGCTGGTGACTTCATAAAAAAGAGATTTTCTGAACTTTTTAATTAGTATGTGGATTATCACAATGTTCTTCCTCTGCCAAGTTTCTGCAGTATAATATACCTAAATAGTTAATTTGGAAGCTGTTCTGTACATGAATACAACATCCATCTTATAGAAAGTATAGTAAGAAAGACAGAATACTGAAGGTTTCAGAGCACTAAGGAACCACCATTTTTTAAGACTGGGTGAAGATACCTACATTCTTCCCTTACTGGCAGAACATAAGGCAGGATACTTCTAAGACCTGCAAACTAACTGGCGAAAAAGTGTATAAAAATATCAAACCCTGGCTGAATTCCGGAGTTCTGACATTGGGTAAATGGAGATATACAGCAATTCTTGAGTTCCAGAGCAGCAGGAAAAGAGAGATGGAAGAAGGAAGGAAAAACAAACCAAAAAGATTACATTTGCCATCAAAAAAGCACTTTTAGAACAAATTTAAACTGGTTATAACACTTTCTATACTGCGCAGTTCTCTGGCCAAGGTAACTAATGTTTTGTGCACTCAGGATAGGAGAAATATTCCCCCAAATCTTTTATGACATTCTGTTATGAAATAGAGGGCTGCCTCATTTCTGTCTATTCCTACCTTCCTTTGACTACTTTTTCAATGCATTCTGTGAGACTTGCTGTAACCAATTTGCCTCCTTTCTGATTCCGAACAATTTTCTACAAATTGTGCCCCCTGCTCTTCAAAGAGGCTTGAAAATGAATATTTTATTGTTTTAAAAACAGTATTATAGTAGAGCAATATTCCACCACATCCTTGCCAATTTTTTTTCTCTTATTAGTATCAGCAGCATCCACCACAATCCAGCTCTTCCTTCTGCTCAGTAAGCTGCTTTCTCTGTGGATGATGAAACCTGGCATGGATAAACAGTAAATCTTATTAGCGATGCCCACACGTGCTGCGCAAGGATTTGTATGTGATCTGTAGCACTGAAGGAGGACACAATCTGATTACAAACGGAGGTTTTAGAAAGGGTTCATCTCTCTGGTTGCTAAGTCAGCACAGGCAAAGCTTGCACATCTCATTTTTAAGTGGTTTGAGATAAGATCTGCTTCAATCTCTTCTGATTTCCATGCATAGGCCACAGGAATTTAGGAAAGTGGGACTTTCAAAGTCATGGCAGTGCTTTTCTTTAGCTAGCTTTTCATTTTTTGCGATAGTAATATTTGGCATTTAAAGTACTCTGCTGTTTTGTGTTACTGTCTAAGTATCACTGTAAGGTACTAACTCCCCTAAGAAGTCAACAGATATTCACACACACCATTGCACATGGATAGCAGATATTTTGCACTTATTTCTGTTCTAAAAATAATGAATTGCTGTGATTCCTCACAATATGATAGGGGCAGGGGAATGCTACCTTTTAATGGTAATAGCAATAGTTGATACTATCCCCAATATTACTGATCCCCCCAATATCACTGTAAGGTTGTGGAACTGATTCTTAGAGCTGCTAGCACCACTTTATGGCCATTTAAAGAGGCTTTAGTATACATGAACACCACCAAGTTGTTTTATTGACAGTTTTGCTTCCTGATCCTTGTTCTCCTGTTGCCTTTCTATCAGAGCCCTGTTGGACCCCAGCTGGGAACAAACCAAGAACTTCTTGTGAAGAAGCCTGGGCACACCTGAGAGTCCGTCCTCCACAGATGTAGCTGCAGACCCTGTCTAATGCAGCCCATTCTAACATATCCTGATGGTCCTTCATGAGCATACCTGAGCTACTTGCAGCAACAAAATATCAAAAGACAGTTTTGGTAAACTGAGTATCAGCTTTAATATTATTTTGCCATCCATCTTTTTCAAAAAAAAAATATAAGAATAGCACAGAAATAAAGAGAAAGACTGAAGAAGGTGTAGGCCTTCATCTCTATTTGCAATGATCTGGAAAATACCTCACTACAAGTCTTGGAACAGCAGTTAGAACAGCAGTTCAGCAGTATTTTAGCCACTGCCCTTAACCCTGACATATAATACTTTAAAAATTCAATAGTGAAGCGAGTTCTAAACCACATGAATGGTCTTCTGGGTATGGTGCTGTGAGGAGGGTCTAACAGGCTGCTCTCTGCTCTGCCATTATCCTCCTTGGATAGCTCCAGCATCTGTTGGCGTTCTCTCCTCCAGGATCTTTCTTGACATCATTGCTTTCTTGGTATCATTTCTGGAGCTGTTGGCAGAATTCTGCAGCATTGGCAAAAGACAGATACTGGTAAATATCTGATTTAGCTTACGCTGTGAAGCATGTGAAACAGATTGTACCTAACGAATACATACTATGTACCAGAGGACAGCCTTGGCTAGAAAGGTGATGGACACCACTGACAAGGCATGTGATCCAAGGTGTGGAGCTACTCATAGGCTTCCAGGGCTACTCCCTTCCATGCTTATGCAGGCCAACTGTAGATCTTTATCTGGAGCTTTCATGTGGTAGGTGTTGACAACCTAGCACCCAGGTAGAGAGCATTTTGCCTAATAGCCAAGTACATCATAGTTCGGTTCACTGTCAAATGCCAGTATGTGAATATTCTTCTCACAAGGCTCACCCTCAGGGGCACTTGGGTGCACAGTCATGCCCTTCCCCATCAAGAGATGACATGGCATTACTTAGAAATGGTGTCACATATATAAGAATACAATCTTCCTCCCACCTCCATGTGTAATGAAAGTAACTACAGCTGACAGTAAGGATGTCCAATGCTTAGGTTTACATGACATCATTCTGTGGAAACAGCGTTCTTGATTACCAGTTGATCTCCAGTTATCTGTTGTCATTCACCCTTCTTTACACCTTGTCGTGTTCAAACCACACTTTTCCTAATGTCCATCTCCCTGCTGGCCAGTTCTAGAAATAACCCCCTTGAAGCTTGTCAGGCTCATTGCATAGTTACACTGCAACACATGAAGTTGTTCACCATCCTTCAGGCCACTAGGTGAGAAGTGAGCTACTGGCAAAATTCTCAGGTATCGCATTGCTGGGCTATGCAACACGGTGAAGGAGATGTCTTTAAGGTCACTTGTAATACCTTTTTCTGCAGTTTCTATAACAGATGTTGCAGCGAGGCACAGATCACAAGGGATAACCCCAGAACTCTACCATGTTCCACATATTTTGGATTACCAAATAGCTTGTGGGTCCTTGTCCTGTACAACTCCTCTCCAGTCGTTCAATTACAACCCAGTAAGGTATGAGGTCTTACCTGGGCATTTTCATGCTAAGTTTTAAAGTTTGGGATGCAAGTTTCTATAGAAACTTTGTTTAATACATAATATTTTGCATGTCCAGTTCCCACAAAGCATCGACCTAAGGTGCTTTATTGTCTCCATAGAAATGTGCCACTTTTGCAATGAGCTGGATTGATTTTTCCTAATTTACTCCTCTAGGTAGGGGTTGCTACAGTAGCATTATGCTACAGTAGCATTGTTATTATGCAATTGCTACAGTAGCATTATGATAAAATGACAAAGGGATAGGAAAACACTAGATCTGAACCTGGTAGATAAGTCAAACATGGAACAGATTAAATGATATTGAATATGCCTGCAGGCTTTAGAAGCAGAGATGGAAACCACATCCTTGTCTATTTCGAAAGAAAATGAAAACGTGGGAGCAAAAGGCCTTTTCTACTAGCAACTATACAACTTTATAACAGGGGCTACTGGAGACCCGTGTTCCAGACTCTTTATGATTCAACTACATTTGATTAAGAAAAAAAGAGGTGAACAATTAGAAAAGAAACACAGAAATCTCAGTGGAAAAGGTTTCAGCAGGAGAATTATTACACCAGGAAATAATATAGAGGACATTTTGGACAGATTGTTTATATGACATTATACATTGGAATGCATGCACCAGGTAGGGTATCTAATTAGCTGTTTTTAATTCTGTAATAATTTCTGTATTTCTTCAAGCTTAATCCATGAAAAGAAGTCCAAAGTCTATACTACTGGAAAAGTGATATTCAAACAACACAAGGCATGAGCAAAATTATAATGCTGCCTAACCTACCACCTCCAAGACAAGAAATACATTTTGAGATCTAGTGGAGAAGCTCATTAATTTTGCCTGCCCATAATCCTCCACTTCGCTTGTTGTGGAAAAAAAAGCATATGAAGAACAAATCTTTCAATCTAAACATTGAGTTCTGAAGCAATACATTTCATCTCCAAAGCTGCTCAGACAACATACCTATTCACAGAATCCAATATCACCCATGCAAATGCTATATTTTAAAACAGATGAGCCTTTTTCCTTACTCTTTTGAAAATGCTTTTTTTTTTTTTTTTTCTAGAATCTTTAAAATTAAATGTTCTGGGAAATGATCTTTGTCAAAGAGGGCCAGCCCTCATCTTTTTTTCTCAAGTGAACCTAGCATCCTTACCAACTCTGGTACTTTTTGCAGATTCCAATATATCTCCCTAATATTGCTGCTGAAGATGTCTTTGAAACTGAATTAGAAACTTGGATTGGAAGAGGTTATTTTGTCACATACCCTGAAATAGCAAGGGATAGATGAGACATCACTGTAATTAACTGCTTTTATCAATATTTTACTGGCTTGTGGTTATTTTAGTGGTCATTGTGGACATCTCAGAACATACATTTGTGCTGCCTAGATTTTAAAATGATGGAGTGGCGAATCAGTAGTCCAAGAAAAGGAAGAGGTGGAGGGAACATGGACATGTGCGGAAATTTAAGCTTAGACTTAGCTTTTCTCCTTAAACCTGAGTAGAATGAAATGAGCTTATCTGAGAAATACAAAAGCTTGAGGCAGGAGATCAGATATAACACGAGGAAAGTTATAGAATGAGAGAGAAATGCAAACACTCACCAGGCAGTTCCAACAAAAGGCAGTTTCAAAAGACACTGCGAAAGACACTGTAATATTGAACTCTAACAGTTCAGTTGCTGTTCACAAACACTGCCAAATGCATCAGTCTAAATGAAGGAAATACTACTTAATGGACTGCAGTGTACTCCTTAGCTCTTGACAACCATTTCAGTCCTTGACAAGATTCTGGAAAGAAGAACTGAAATTGCAGCAAGATGTCCTTCTGAAGACTGGAGATAGCATCACTATTGATCTTCATTGTTTACTTTTGTAGTAGGCTTGCAACTTTATTTGTTCATGCTTAAAAAGCTCTGAGAATTCTTGTGCCAGCCCACAAGAGTTCAGAGAGACAAGTTAGGAATTATGGATTTAAAATCTAGAGGGATGAGTAACTGCAAATATGCAAGAGAAAAGGTATACACATTGGGGAAGGTTTCAATTAAAAGCATCTACCTTTCACCACTGTTCATTACTGCATCAGTTCTTTTGTCTGATTTAACTATTTCACACTGATGTACTAAAATAGACCTTCAATAGGTGTAAGACCTTAAATAGATCCCCAAGTTGTTAATTTAGATATCAAACATCGTTAATTTACTTTCTTTAGTTTTTCATAAAAGCTTCAGTCGGTGTCTTTCAGCTTTCTCTATTCCAGCTGATCCTGCTGTGATCACCAGGCATAGCTATTGGAATAATATGTATACCAAGTGCAGCTTGCTTCTGATTTAACAATAAAACAAAAACCCAAGCCATTGTCTCAGCTTGGAATTGAACATAATTTACAAATTGGAATTGAACATAAATTACAAATTTTAGAGATTCAAGAATGGTCTGTCAGTTTTTCCAGTCATTTTTCATTTCAAAGTTCTCTATTTTCTCTTCCATGTGCAACAAAATGCAGACATGCTGAAAGGATTTTATTTTAGTAATTCTGGTCTGTTTTTGCAAATCTTAGGGTGGTAGGGGGGACACCAGACATCCACCAAACTTTTAGATGCTTACAGGAATTAAACTACTAAGACTTTAAAGTTGTGCCAGCTTTCAGCAGCCTAAAAGGATTTGGATTTCTGTGATATGTTCTTTCTTTGTTGTGAGTAAAAGAAGAAAATGTGGATGTGGGCTATTCTTTTTTCTTTGTCTGCTTTTCTTGTTGTTACTGTAATTGTCTTGAAGAAAGAAACAAAGGCAACAGAAATACCAATTTCAGAGTCCTTCCTGAAGAGCTTTGTGTTCAAACTTTCATCCTGTGCATCATCAGATACTGCTTCCAACTTCTGCGAGTCTGTTTCTGTTCACCCACTCACATTACAATCCTGTAAGATCATACACATTTCTGTCACTCACAGTCCCGGCTACCAATCTTATGTCAATCACACTTACTCTGGGTGTACCCAGGGTAACTGTCAATCTGTTATCGGGGCAGAATCACTTTAACCTTTTCTAAGAATTTATGCCTTGTGTCATGACTGTAGCACAAAAATATCCATTGCTAATAACAGGTGTTGACAGTAGATGCAATTAAACTTGTCCTGACATACTCAGATATTACTCACCATTGTTTCAACTATCTTTCTTTCTATCACTCTCCTTTAAGCAAGTTACTTTTATTCTTGCACAGACAAAGCCCAAGTTCTTTGTGGAACTGCTTTTTGCAGGGTGCTGATAAATCTAGCCTATTTAAATAACTGTCATTCTGCAGTTGTTTTTAGCCTGTTCTGTAAAGAGAAAGAAGCATCTGAAATATTACAGGTTTGGATACTATTTTTATTTTATGTGTATCAGTCAGTATGCAAACAGAAAAGCCAGTTAATAGCTTCTCCTTAAAAATCAGACCGAGTTCGGGGGAAGCCAATTGGAATTTTGGAATTTTACCATAAGAAAAATCAACAGTTTCACTGACTTTACTGGAGCATTACTAACTCTTTCCATGTGAAGACCTGGCCTACCATCTGCAGAGTCAAGAGGTCTAAATCCTCTCCCCACATGACCTCAAGATAGATTTCACTGACTTATGGCAAAGTTCCTGTATACAGAAAGAAATTTCAGCGTGAATTTCATGATACAGGGCAAGTCCAAATAGGTGGCAGTCGCCTCATTAGTAATATAGGATGTTCTGGCCATGGATGTGCAGCAATTTCTCTCCATTCCAGGGTTGTCTAGCCCTTTTATATCCTATTACAGGATAGTGTTATGCAGCTCATTTAATTTACTCCTTAAGTGCTTGAACACAGAAGACATTATAAAATATAAAGCATTAGAAGCACTATTAACAGAAGTAAAAATGTCAGCTAGACAGAAGAAAGCCCTGCTTTAAAAGTATCTTTTCAATAATAGTTATGAAAATGTAATACTAGTATCTTAAAAAAAAAAAAACAGGCAAAGATTGGAAGACATCCAGATCAGGTCTACTAAATATATCCCTTGCTTTTTTTTAAAGGTGATCCCAGAAGTCTGTAAGAGGTCATTAGAAGGTTCTGCATAAGAGAATTCAAAGTTGTGACTGCTCTGGCTGCAGGAGAAGCACCAGTAATATTACCACCCAAAGCAGGAGAAAATGGGCTATTCCCACCATATCCTGTTGCACAGGTGGGAAGTAAACATACTCCAGTCTTCAGCTTTTTGAAAAATATTGTCACTTGGATGGTCAAGAAGCTCATTATGGAGAAATACCAGCCAAATAGGTTGCAATTTTTAACCACCCAGCCCTTCTTCCTCCTTTTTCTCTTAAAATGAATAAACAAACAAATCATCATCCTAATGATCAGTGGCTTGTGAACAAACTGCTCTTCAGTTAATCATTTCTGTATTTCCTCTCCATCAGGGCTTGATAGTGCTCAGTGGAGATAAGCAGATTCCCTCTACTACCAGTTTACCTATTTTGCCAGAAGCTCTGCAGATGGACAGCCACTAGTGGTTATAAATGCTCTTAGCAATGCCTAGAGTAACGAATGTGATGTCTGAAATGCTCACAGCTAGAACAGAGCAATCCTGGTTAATACAGGATCTTTGATCTCCTAATGTTTACAAAAATCAGTGTTTTGCAAGTTCTTGCTTAATGGAGTATTAGTACACAGAGCAAAACATTACAGGCTTCACTCTACAGATTACAATACACACTTAGAAATGAAGTTCAGCCCACCAGAAAGTTTAGGTAGTTCAGAATAGGTTTACTTTGAGTTGAGTTGAGTAGTATTCAAAAGCACAGATGCACTTTGCAGATGTCGGCTCTTTTTCCTTTTGCATACAGATTATCACTCTCTTTGCTTGTTCTTAGGCATCTGTTAGCTTTACATTTTCCAGCTCTCCATGTGCATTGCTTACAAAAATAGAGAACAATACAGTGAAACCCCAAACTTTGACACTAAAGACAGTACTAAAATGGGTGTTTTCAAATGATACTGAATAATAGATGGAGAAGGATGTGTGGGAGGGCAACTCTTGGGATGTAGTCAGTGCTTGTAAGGGAGGAACCAAGCACAGAGAAATAGAACTGAGGACCAGAGGTAAGTGACCTGACTGAAGAATTCTGGCCAGGAAATCTGAACTCAAAATTCTTAGGTTTATTGAAGAAAAGTTGTTCTTAATATTTTTCAAGTCCATATTGTATAGGGCTAATGTAATGGAAACAGTGCTTGATACTGAGTTTTCTGTATATTGATTTCAAACAGCTGACACGAGCTTAAAATATCTTTTTATGTAGGAGCAGTTCAACTTCTTCCCCCTGTACGTTCTGTGCTTTCCTTCTTTCTAATTCATTGGGACTAAAATCACCTTATATGGGAATAGTCCACCTCTTCCTCCCGCTGCCTTGTGCCCTGCACCTCCAAAGAGAGTTCCCTATAATGTCACAAGTGGTATCACAAGTAGGGGTTAAGACTGGAAATATAAAGAATGGGAGGAAAGGAGAATTAGTGTTGGAAACACGTGAAAGCTCAGGAACCAGGAGACTGTTTTCATGGCAATGCTTGTCTCCTTAGAGATGAAAAAAGAGTCAGATGAAGATAATCTCAGTGATTAGAAAGTGGTGAATGGGTTTAGATTTTTTTCTTTTCTCCTCCTCTCTCTTTTTTTTTTTTAAGATGTTCAGTTAGATATTAAAAAGTATTTACATCTGCAATGAAGATATGAAATTGAAGACTTAGTCTAGCTGTAAAATGATGTCTGCTTGTACACATAAGGAACCTATACAGAAGAAAAAAAATGTTTAATTTTATTCCTTGCCTTTATTTGACTATAAAAACACAGAAGACTGTGGTTCCTGTTAGTTATACCTGTGAAACAGGCGATGGGGAGAAACATTATGACAAGAAAGTTCATTTTTTCTCCTGTGAATGCAATAGGTTGCCACAAAAGCAGCCGACAGCAAAAGTCAACTAGAAGACCGAAAGAATGAAAAAGGTTAACTACACAAAGAATTGCAGTCCCCTTACATTCATTCCGAAGAGAAAAAAAATCATTATATCATATTAGAATGCCTCAGATAGATGAGAGACTGGTACTCCTATGAATATAGGGTCTGTCCCATGAACTTTGAGATAATGACACAACCTTTCAATATGGCCTTATCAAGCTCCTATCTTAAAATGCAGGGAACTTAAAATTCCCATTCCATTTTCTAAATTGCTGCTATCTCAGTTAATGTCAGCTTGGCTGCATCACATGCACATCATTGCTCTCCTCATGCATAGGAAAAGTACAGAATAGAACCTAAGTACAGGAAGAAAGTCAAACCCAAACCCAATCTAACTGAACAATTAAAAACAAATTAGAGAAAGCTGTGACTGAAAGCATCTGCATTAGTTACTCTTCTCATACATCTCTCATCTACTTCAAATTCTGTATGTTGTCATCACTCAGTATTCACTGAATAACATGATCATATATTATTACCAGTATCATATTATTATCCTTTAGAAAGCAAACAGATCTGAACCTAACTGCTAGGTATACATTCATTAGGCAATAATATGGAGTAATTTAAGATATTAAACTGTCTTCTCTAAGCTGCATTTCCCTGCCTTTCTGGTGGAGATTACAATCTCTGCAGTTAAACCTTGCAAAACAAATCATGTGAACTCTCTTTGTATTCTCCAACATGAAGTCAGCTTGTGACTTAAGTAAGTGAGAAAGGCTTTTTGAGGTAACCTATGAATGTCTGCAGCAGGAATGTAAGATGATATTTGCCAGCAGAGAGATTTTTTAAATATCAAATTTTACTTTTTGATGGGTTATTATAAATTAGGTTACTCGTTCTATCTTTCCATCCTGATTGTCAATAACCTTTTTTTTTTTCATATCTTCTGTTGTTTTTTACCATTCCAATAGGAAAATAAGGACTGTAGGAAGAGGACTGTTGATGATGAGGACCAAAATGCACTTTTTAATAATTATTTGTGGTGTGATAGCACCTAGAGACTTAATTTTGCCATGAGCTACGATTTAGAAAGCAGTCCTTCAAGAGCTCAATAATTTTATCTGTGAGAAAACAACAGGTAAATAATAAGTGGGGGAAGGTTTTTGATTAGCTTAACGAGCAGTAGAATTGTCTGTGGCTGTCTGAACCGTGCTTGCCTAAGTTGCACCTAGCCACCAAGCACTTCTTCATGTCACTTTCAGGAGCAGCAACACTACAAACAGGACTGCTGCTTCTTCACTCTGACTTTTCTTGCTGACAAAATGGTGGAAAGCCCGCAGTGGTCTCCGAGTCTTTCTAATTATATAAAAGCACACTCCCTTCCCAGCCTTACTTGTGCAGTTGAGTAAATGCCATGTGTATTTCCTACTTCCAAACTCAATTTCAGAGCTGCTCAGCACCTCAGCTATATCCCTTAAGAACAGAGAAAAGGTATAGTTCATTTTTTAATAAGCAGCAGCAACCTGAAATTGGTGCAAGCTGCTTAGTTCTAGATAAAGCAACGGCAGTTAAACCACAGTTAAAACCCCAAAGAGAGAATGACTGAGAATTAGGAACACATCCAAAAAACCTGCAGCATTTAATTGACTCTTGTGAAATACTGTAAGTCAGGTATGACTACAGCCATATGAAACTCAAGTAATTTTCCTCTTGCTTCCTCATTCTTCCCTTTCTCTGCAAACGAAGCTGGTTTCATTGTTCACATTTCTCATCCTGGAGCTCGGCTATCTGCAGTGCATTGCAGTAAAAGTTGAGGGTAGCCTCTTAAACAACAAACTGGGGTTAGATCTAAGGCCATCATATTTCCCTGGGGTAATCTTGGAGATACATCTAGCAGCTGCTCTTTGACACTGGCTACAACCAAAAGTGCTCCAGAAGGGAGATATGCCCTAGCTCAATATTAGAAGAATTTCTTCCCATTTTAGAGCATTTCCCCTGTTATTCCCTTTAAACCACCCTGCCCCACAAAAAGACAGTGGGTACAGGACTTGGTAGGCCACAGGCATGGTACAGAAATTGTATTTTTTGATTGCTTATATCTAAAGAGGAAACTTTTCTGCCTCTGAAATCTCTTTTAGTGTCTTCAGTGATTGCTCTGTGAAAATAGTTCTGAGTTTGCCAGTAGGCATCTCTTTGAAGGGTGAAGAGACTTAAAACATGGACCTTAGACTAGAGAAGTACAGAACTGCAGTGAGAAATGGTTTATAGATCTTATTTTTCACATAATGGTTTTAACACTAAAGCATTGTGCATTTAAGTTATACCATATCTCCACTCATGGCAAGTAAGGGCCAATTAGACCCACACGATACTATAATACTACTGTAATATTGTTTTTAGACAAGCATGATTGAATTTTATAAGTAAGAATACTGGTCGGTTCTTCCGACATTAGAGGAATTTGACACAGGTGCTATTCTGTTCAAAGTAGACAGTGACATTCCCAAGAGATTGGATGCCAACATACTAAATCAAAAAGAAAAAAAAACAGTAGCTATATTTGGCAAGCTAGCTAATTATTTGTTTGAGGAGTCCTGAGATTGTTTCATGGCCTGTTTGGAGTACATCAGACTGAAGAAGTTATTTGCATAAGATTTAACATCATAAAACAAACAAACAAACAAACTTACTCCTACCTTCTTTCACACTGTGTGAACAAGAAGAGTTTTTCATTTCTAAGATACAAACTACAATAAATTGTCTTCTCTCAGGTTGAAAGCAGTCTCCTGTTTTCTCTTCTATAGATTTGGCTATGGAAACTTACAGGCTGAATGAAACCAAATGAATCTGCTATCCTTCCATGCTTTTTGAGCTTGTTACGCTCTAGTTATCTATCCCTTTAAAAGTTGGCAGGGACATTTTGGCAATTTATGACAGATTTGAGTATGTCCCCTATACCTTTTCTTATTTCATTTTCCTAGCTCATGAAACAGTAAGCCTACTGAAGATGGTCAACATTTTAGGATGGTGAACATCAAGTTCATTGTCCCTCACCTAGGAAGTACCAGAAATGCTTATAGATTTAGGAACAAAGAAAGTAAAAGGAGATATTTTGATGTATTTCAGCCCCCAACTACTTATACTGGCCAGTGCAAGTTGCCCAAAATGTAAAGTTGAACTATCTTTTTGCCTTTTTATTCCCTCTGAGGGTTTTAGCTCATGTTTGAGAGACTAAGGACCTAAATATCACGTTGCACTGCTCTAGTGCAGCAATACCAAAACTGCATAGAGAAAAGTAAGATTACATTACTTTAAAACTCCCTATGTTGTCTTTCTGGCACACAGTCAATTTCAAAGCTATGTCAAAAAACTTCTATGGGTTAGTTTTCCTTGATGTCAGAGCAGCAGTTGAGCAATTAATTCCTCTTTATTTGTTTTTGAAAATGAAAAAAGGCAAGTAACAAACCTTTTGACTACATTACAGGCAATTTTTCCAAGCAAAGTAGTCAGATCTATTTCAGTTTAGATAAAACAGAATGCATTTCTTCAGAGACGCAGCAGTGAAAACAGAAAATAAGTGATTTGTGAACACTAGCTGCTTGACAGGATGAGCACAATGAGATGCTCTGTAACTTGCACTATGAAGCATTCAGAATAATTCTCAGGTATCTTTGGAGACACAGAACTGAGAAAAACTTGTGTCTGAACAGCCAAACACTTCCTTTCTGAGCACTGGGGCCAAAGATGCAGTCTCAGGTCACATCCGCAATGTCATGCTGCGCTGAGAAAGACACTCAGATAACCTTTCGGCAATCCCTTTGTCTTTAAAAAAGTAAAGTCTAATATGCCACAGAAAATTAGTACTGGGAAACACTTTGTAGGACAAGGGCTGAGCCAAGACTTCATTTAGCATTAATAGGTTTAATAGATCTGTTAAACATACTGCTCTGGTCTGCAGAAAACATTCATTTGGCCTGCTGACTTCCTGTGTGTTTGGGTATCTGCAACAGAGCATGACGTGGAGAGCTGTGAACTGGTGCCAAGTCAGGATAAGTTCACAGAGCAAAATACTGCACCGTACAGACAAACTAGTTAAGCTCCAGCAGCAGCACAGTCACATTCACCCAGAGCTTTTTTGCATCATGCAGTGTAGGGTATCAGGGTAACAGAGCAGATAGAATGGCAAATAAAACCCATATGTAAGTACCAGGGAAGTTTGTCTCTATAATCTCCGTGGCTGCTGTAATGAAATTTTGCTGCACAAATGCCAGACCGTCTGAAAAGGCCCAGCTCCTAAAATGCATGTGACACCATGGATCATGCCAAGCCGTGCTAGCCAAGGATTGAGAGTCACAGAGGCTTTAGATTACTAAACAGGACTAAATCCTGTTTCTCTCTCTCTCTCTTTTTTTTCTTGCTGGGTTTTCATTTGGGTTGGGTAAACAATTTTTTCTCCATTTGTTTCAGTGAATAGAACAAAAGTGCTTTCCTTTATCCAATCCATACTATTTTTTTTCCTGTTTTCAAAACAGTGTTGAATCTAAGACAAAGTACTCTTCCTGCATTTCAGGTTTCCTTAATCAATAAAAAAGCAAGGCAAATGAAGCACTATGAACCTTATCAAAGGCTTGCAAAGCAGCACATAACCAAAGATGAGGGCTGCAGTAGTGTATTGTCTAAAGGCTACCATTTTTAATGGGATGCCTTAATGATTAGCCTGTAAAAAGATTGTGTAGAAAAGCTGCAACAGGAAGTTTTGAAATGCTTTTGTGGGACAGTCTCATAATGCCTCTCCCTCCTATCCAAGTGTTCCTTATTTGACCTGGTGATTAGAAGATGTAGGTTTAAATTTGCTCAAGTGAAAGATGGAACTGTCTTTTTTCCATATTTTTTGGGTAATCTTTTAACTTAGTATACTTAGTATAAATAGAAGAAACAACTTCATTCAAATTCCCTCCTAGCAAATTTAACAGTAATTCTCAAGTTCTCTTGGGAAGACTGAATAAATCATCCAACATGAGATCACCAAGCCCTTATATCTATACCAGTTAGACACCAAGAAGAGTCAGCATAGACCAGAAGCATCCAAGACCTAACATTTTTAATATACACTATTGCTACAACTAATGTCATTACGTACAGAAATACAGTAGTTTATGCCAGCAGACCTTCAGATTTGTATTCAAATAGTATGTTAGTAGCTTAAAGAGTAACTTTAATTCCTGGTCGTGAATATGGAGGGTTGTGGCAGGCATCCAGAAGTACCAGCAATCACAATTATTGCAATTTTTACAATCACAGTTTTGACGATCACAATATCCATCACAGTTTATCAACAGTATCAACCAGTACCCACCTTTCATAAATAAAAAAATGGACCTTTTTTGCTCCTCTGGATTACTACCAATGGCTTCTGCTCTGTCTGATCACGTTGACATTCAGTTTCATGTTTCACAATACTGATCTCCAGCATTATCCATGCTGTTAAAAAGACAGTGCTTCTGTTGAGCTTGAAGAGGGGTGAAGAAACTGATTTTGAAGTTTTTACTACAATAGCTCAACACTGTGACCTCTCTGTTATCCTTTATACCCCTTTGCCCATCAGACAACCTGGCACAGCTCAGCATCCCAGGGAGCCTCTAGTTCCCTCCTTGTCAGTTGGCAAAGACAAACTCGCAACAGCTTCAGTCTGTTTGCTAACCCAGCACAGCGCATTGCTAAAGAAATCCTTTGATTTATGTTATGTTGTAAGAATTTCCATTTTTGCCTGTGGAGGCCAAGGTAGCAACTCGGGGCATTTCAGAGATTGCTCCAAGTCTCTTAGGCCCTGTTAATGTTTGCATCTGCGGCCATACCAGAACTGTTCTCCATGACATGGGGAACAACACTGAAGGAGTAGGTGCTGGCAAGGCAGCAGCTAGAGTGAAGGAGGTGATGCTGGTTAAGCCCCTGCCCAGAGGAGAGAAGGTCCCATGTGGATGAAGCGGGAGTGCTGCATACAAGCACTTTCACACTCTCAGTTTGAGATGAACAAATTAACTTCTGTTTTGCACAAGTCAGGAGCATGTGAATGTCCGTGAAGACAAAGTCTGAGGCTTCACATACTACCGTAAGCTGGCAGTGACTGAGGCGAGCAGGGAAACTGCCACGAGCGCTGTGCAGGGTGCGACAAACTGCCGTTCTGGTGCCTGCCCTGCTGGCTGCACCGTTCACAGGGCAGCAGGGCCCCCAGCCCTTCCTTAAAGCTCTGACCTAAGACACAAGGACCCTTCCTGAGGAAAGGGCCGAAGGATGCTCTTATCTGCTTTGACAAGAGCTCCTGTATGCCTTTGAAACAACCTATATTCTTCCTCAGTTATGTGCTTTTTGCTCCCAGGAGAAGATTTGTCTTCCAGGTCCAAATCATTAGATATTCTTTCCTGATACATATTTCTTCCTGTTTGCTATCTACTCTACATATTATATTAGTAAGACCAAACACTTTTTTGTCTTTCATTGACTACAGTTTTGTTATCAAATGCTTCATTTTGGTGGCTTGTGCAAGTTGGCTTGAATGAAAACAAGTAAGTTTTAATTTGATAGTCCATTAATCTTCCACTACAACACTGTCCACTGAGTTCCAGAGAGGCAATAGTACTTCTCACATTTTTATGTTTATACTGACCATGCTCTGCTGGAGTGAAGCCCTTGCAAAACCAGGGAATCTGTGAAAAACATGTTCTTGTATGCAAGACCTTGTCTTGACTTACTTTTTATTACAGCATAAATGGCTTTATATTTAGAGGGCGTTTTTTTTGATGGACTCTGCCTTATATGTATTTTTTATCTCTGATATCTTTTCTTACAATTTGAATGTTTTAGAAGTGCAATGCCCAGCCTTAGCCATGAGACATTATCTTTGTGACTACTATTGGACATAGAGAATATAACAAAGCGGTTTCTGCCCCCTTGTGCTGTAGATGTCCATCTAAGCCTACCTAGGTTGCTGTCACAAATGCCATCAAATTTCAGCTCAAGCTTAAGCTGTTGTATGGACTGTTAAACTTCTGCTTGGTATGTTATTCTCTTTCTAACCACTAGTATTGACTGCATTGACTGCTTTAGTGATATTTATTATTATTATTAATAATAATTAATAATTATTATTATGGTCTCAGAAACATGTTGCTCCCTGACATTTTATGAAGGATTCATCCCATATATTAGGAGACAGCAAAAAAATTTGAAAACATTGTTTGCCTCTTCAGTGTCATTTGCAAGCTATTCTAAGTTCTCTCAGACATATCATCTTTATATAAATGCAATACCTTTCAAATTTCTGTTACATGGTTTCATAACTGAATTTCAATGTTTGAGTTAACTGAAAAGTATTTAAAACATGCAGGGCTTCAAACCCTGCTTTTGTCAGAAAATACAGGTAGATTCTGATTGCCATCCTTTTTCTGGCACTCATTTCTTGCAGTTACAAAGGTATGTTTAAATCTCTTGCACTGTCTTCCATAATTCCAGAGAGAAAAATCAGCTCTGATGAGGCTTTTAACTGCATCATTTTTTCATTTGGAATATTTTTAAATTTCATTTAACTCCTAGTACCACTGTGGTTCAGCAATCACTTATTTGAGTCTGCTTGTCTGATACAGCCTTCATTTACTCTCTGATTAGACTTGCATACACTGAGCTGCGGCACAGGAATAAAGACCTAGCTGCTCCAGCTGGTTGTGCCACGGCTTCTTAACTCACTACTAATCAGGATCAAAATACATCAGCGAGGATTTACAAGAAAGAATAACAGAATACATTGCCATTTCCCCAAGTATTACCTAAGATCACCCAAGTTGAATACATCAAACCCTAGTACTTCCAAATTTGGTGGTGATTAAAACACAGCTTTTATTCTTTTTGTGAACATTGCAGACAGAACAGAAAGTGAACAGCAGTTAACTCCACCTCTCCCCCTCCAAAAATCCCATAATCTTAAAACCATATCTCTAAGTGTCTAAATAAAGGCAGTAATTGACAGGACCTTGATTTTTCAAGTGGTTTGCAGCTGGTTGCTCACACTGGCAGGGTACATGTGCCATGGTTATCTCTGCAGTCTGCTCCTTACAGAGTATGGCCAGGCTGTGTTCTGACAGCGGCAATGGTGTGACCTGGGGCATCGGGCACAGTCTGGTCCCTCTGGTGTCCAGATCAGAGTCCACTTGGTGTTCCCCTGCCAGGGCTCCCTAGTTCTCCTCCTAACATGCAGGTGAGTCAGGCCAGGGGCTTCTGCACAGGATGCAGCAATATGAAGTGCATGGAGGATCTTGCCTGCTTCAGTACTGCCAAAAGTATCCCATTCAAGGACCACCAGTACTTTTCAAAGCCAGGCAGTGTATTGCATCTCCACAGACGAATTCAGTATTCAACTTTAAAGCATTGATTTTTAAGAATCTTGATATTTCCACAATATTTTCATAGCAGACCTTCTCTACTGTGGGTAGAAAGTATGGTGAAAACCTTCCCCACACCTCATTTTGAGGACAAAGTTCAGGAAAGCAGCAAAGGCCCAGCACAGAAACTAGAGCCAACCCTTCACATTCAAGTTATGTTATTTTCAGGAGGTTTACAGAGCTTTTAGTAATGGCAGAATTTTGGCCAAAAGCATGTTTGCCCGTTCAACTGTCTTTCGCCTTCTTTGATTTTTCAAAGGTGATGAGTGAACTTGTGGGAGGGAGAGTTGGAGGTGGAAGACGGGCGGGGGAGAGGGAGAGGAAGGAGAGGAGAGGTAGGTGAAATGAGTGATAAATGCAGCGCTTCCTGGTATCAGATCTTCTGTGGGTGACAAGGCCCGTGTTCACACTATAGTGGTAAAGTATCAGCACAAGAACTGGGAGGCCAGTGACAGATTAGAGCTACTCAGACTGAAAGAGAAGAAAAGAAACTATGACATTTCTCAGATAAGCATAACTTCCAAAACGCAAAGCCCCATCAGCTTCACACCATGTTCTAATGTGAGAAAGCCAGAAGATATTACTTGGTGTGTACATGTTGCTTAACTAAACTGCCTCTAAATGTGTTTCCTGATGAAACTGTAGCATGACAGCTTTGAATGAAAATGCCTTGCACATTTGAGATGCTTAAAACTTTCTCAAGATGTATTCATTTGTACAGATAACTCATATTTTTCTGCTTCTGATATTATTGCCTCATCCATGTACAAAAGGAAGAACAGAGAGAGAGTGTAAGGAATTAAAGGCCCGTCTCTCAGATGGGTTATTTAGAAAAACATACACTGTCACTGTCAAAAGACACAATATATCTGCCTTTAAATCAGTTCATTAAGCAATTCAGAGTTCTCTACTGTATCAACTGGTTAGTACCACAAGCAATTACTACACTGGCCTTTCCATTATCTCTGAGCAATATTTCCTTGAGCAATGTAATTACTGAAGGCCAGATTCTTTCAGTTCTTTCAATCGTACAGTCTCCAGCCAAGAGATACATTTAAACTTTTCTTTTTTTTTAATCTCTTGTCATGCTTGCTGACTCTCTGCTTTGAAATCTTTAATGGACTATGGCATATCAAGCTAACGGAGAAATTGCTTATAGAGACAATCGCTGCAAAACATAGCTTTCTCAAAGAACGCTGCAGCATAGCAGTGCATGGAGAACATTACAGTATATATCTACAAAGAGAAGCTGAAATAAATCAGCAATCAAGAAGGTAAGAGTAGTAGAGATCTCCCTAAATAGCAGATGCAGGGGCTTACATGGAATTGGCTTGTGTAGTGCAGAATCATATTGCAGCTATTAGAAGACCAGGAGCTTTTCTGGGTCACCTGAGGGGCTCTCTCCCTTAAGTAAGACTGTATTCATACACAGAGCTCATTCTCACACTTCCCAAGTGCCCTTAATTTCCTTGTAGCTGTAATCACAAAGTTGCAATGTACACTCAAATGGTTAAAGTATATTGTGAAAATGAGCAAACTGAACCAGAGTACATTGCAATAGTGCATGTACTGAAACAGAAGGCTCCAGGCTCAGAGTTGCCCATGGAAAATTTGGAAAACTCCTTGCACTAGAGTATTCTGTACATCAGTCATGAAGGGCAACTGCATCTGTTAGTTTGGCTACATTATCAGAAATCTGTTATATAAAAGTGACCAAGAGAAATTAATAAGGGAGGGAAAGCACATCAACAGACTTTTCCTATCACTTAAAATAAAAATATTACCATATGCTATATGGCTTTTGGATTTCTGCAGATGGTACTTACATTCTGCTGTATAACAGAGAAAAGGAGTTTTACCCACTTTATCTTAAGTAGTACAAAATTTGCACCTTTCATTTGTATGCCAAGTAGACATGTTTTCTCCCTATTTTTGATTTTGCTGCGCTTCTACTGCATACCTGCCAGCTATGCTTTGTGTTTTATACTCTATCACAGTGAGACAGCATGATGCCATATATGTGCAGCTCTTGAGGCTTGCTCTTTAAGTGAGTTGCAATGATGGTTACCGAGCATTAGATATTTTGGGAGGGTTTTCCATGCATGGAAAACTATCTTCTCCTCCTTATGATCACATTTAAGACCATTTGGTGCCAGAAGGTAACTTGTAGGGCTACTCAGTGAAAATGCTGCAGGAATGCAGGATGAGTGGGTGGAATGTTTTCTACTATTTTCTGTTTCTCCTGCTTCTACTTTTTTCTACTTTTTATGAGAAAATAGAACTAATCTGGTGTCATTAACAGTTATGATTTCACTTATACAAACATACTGATAAAGAATAAATTGTTCAGTCTTTACAAGATCTGCATCAGCAACAAGGAGATTGCTCATTAGATTTCATAGCGTACTTATTTCAGCCACATTCTGTATGTCTCTGCTACTGTCAGCTACTTAGGATTATAAAAATATATATATACACAATATATATATTCTTTGATGTTTCTGGGTCCTGTGTAATTTATAAACAAACAGGATCTTGAGTCTTGACACATTTTAACTTATTGCTAATGCAGAGAATAACTTCCTTTGATGCACAATCTCTGAAATTCTGACTGGGACCTAACTGATGACAGTAGCTCTCTTAAGAACTTCAGAATCCTCATCAGACAGGTCTCAGTGCCAAATTACTTCTTTTCGATAGGTTGTGTAAAAATCAGTTTTAATAGTTTATTTTAGTTTATTATTTTTAAACTAAGATAAGCATTTCTTTTCAGACCAAACATTTCTGTAAATATATACATATTTATATATATATATTTATTTCTGTAAATATATATTATGATGTGTTAAAGCATATGCAATTTGGCAGTCAGTATTAGGAACAGACAAATAACTAAGTAAAGTTTCCATGCTACTTCAAATTATATTATTCTAATTAACAATCAAGCATTTTTCTCATTTGGTAGTTATAATGGATCGGTTAAGTTCATGGGAAATTCTAGATGTTCTTCCTCAACACTTGCATCAATGCATATATGAATAGCAATCAATAGGCCTAACTGTAGATGAACAGAGAACTACTATTTTACAAATACTTTCAAATAAAGAATTTGAAAAGTCCTTAAAGGTCAGAACAAGCACAGGAGGCAAGAAATCTTCCTCTGATGTCATGAATCAAAACTTAGTGTCTTACAAAAATTTTCAAAGCTCTGGTCTGAAGGAGCAATGAAAAATATGGTCTTTACTAAATAATACAAAGCATATTTTCTGACCCTGTGGGCACAAACACACCTTTTAACACGAACATGTTTAGGGAAAGTAATCAGCTCTGAATGACAGATCTTCTCTTGGGATTCAGGTGGCCTGCTGTCATTAAGCCAGCTACCAGCAAATGACATTACAACAAAGTGTTTTTTTTTCCCTAGAGTTTCTGGATAGGTTCATTGCTCTCTTTTTTTTTTTTTTTTTTTTTGCCAATACAGAAAACAAAAACAAAAAATTGTCATCTCTGTTGTTAGACCAAGATTAAGGAAGTCATGTGTTTCACAAGATCACAGGAAAATGAATCATAAAGCGATATGAGGCCCCATAAAGAGATATGAGGCAGGTGTTAAGAACCTGCAGATTTATTTCCAATAACTTCATCAGTTGACCTCTCTTTATAGGACACTGATCAAAAAAAATCCCCAAGACCTGACACCGTATAAGGGCTGATTATTATTTTCCTCATATCAAGATGCCGAATTAGACTTCCTTTGGAGATAAGTGAGGAATCTTTTTTTCAGAAAAGCAGGCATCATATCACACCACCATAATGGCAACACTGTTTTAACATCTAATGAAAAATATGTCAATATGTCAAGATTCATAAAGAGTTATAACCATATTAGATTGTCAGTCTGATGGAAACCTATTCTTTTACAGAACTCAAGTTAAAGTCTCATTTGCTATAGGTGCCATGATAAGAAAAAATTTTCAGAGTTTTGGTGGTCAGGAATTTTTAGCATCAAGTTCTTCATTGATTCTATCAAAAAGATTGTTTTAGAACATCTTAATCCACCATAAAAGGATAAAGAGTTTTCCTCATTTGGACAGTGGCTTTGGTTTATAAAACCAACTTCAACATTTATAAAGTCTTTAAAAAAAACTGCAATCAAAAGACATAAAACTATTTTGTTTTTCAGAAATCTTCTACTATTCACATTTTATAGCTGTGTTGACTTATTTTTTATCCTTCTTTCTGAGCTACTTATAGTTAGATAGGAACCTTTCAGCAACCTCATCTCCTAGACAGTATTTTCAGTTTTATCATAACAAAGATGATCATTATCGTCATTGACATAATCTTAGCACAGTTCTATCCTGTCACAAATATAATAAAACCATCATGGGTCTTTCTCTATGCAATAATTTACAAAAAGAGAAGTCTCCATTCTCAATATCTCAGTAGAGTCAATTCAGTAGTAGAATAAGTCATTCTAATCAATGAGAACTTAATTATCTTAAACACAGATGTGCATATATTTTCTTAAGTAAAGAAAGAAAATCTTAGGGAGTGCTAAGTCATTCTTGACTTCAGAAATCACTAAAAACATTCTTTTTTGCTACACTGCCTTGTTTGAGACCAAACTAAGAGAGCTGGTATGATAAACTGCCTCTATTGCACTCATGTCACCAGCACTTAATTTTACCGAATTGATTTATCCTAAGAAGCATAGCAATTACCTGAACACAATGTTTCCCATGTTGTTATGGATTGCTAAGCAGGTTTGAAAGTGGTGCCTTCCCCCTTCCACCCTCCCTTCTTTTTTTTTTTTTTTTTTTAAGTTTACCCTTTCCATCAATATTATTACTTCTAGGTAACTTTCTGGGAACAGAGCTCTTCTTGAGATAGTACAGCAGAATGAATATTTTTGAAGTCTTTCTAACTCTGTTGAATTATACTGTAATTGACAAGACTTAGATAATTTCCCCGTACTAGACAAGGAGATGGCCTTCAATTAATTTATCTAGCCAAGTCAGAAGGGACCGTGTCCTAACTTACTGAATATGTGGAGCTTTATTGCAATACCCTGTTCCAATGTCAGACAACAATAGACATTAACAAAATTTCACAAAGCTCTTTATTGATAACACTGGCACTCTTACTGGGGGATAACTTTTGTCTCATTGAATACACTTGACTTTTCCCCCATGGGGTCAGTCTCTCAGGATGGCAAATCTGTTTTGCAGCTGTATTCACACCAAATATAAGCCTACTAAGTGATCTAACACCGATCAGCAGAGAATCCTAAGAGATGTGGGTTACTTAAGATGCTACCAAGGTCGCTTGGTGCTGAGAAATGAGTGCTTAACATATACTAGAAGGATATGTAGGGAGAGAAGAGTGACATCATTATCACATAACACCATATAGATTATGAACATGTCAAGTTTTATGCTCTGAACATCGCATTCATAATTCAACAGTGCATTATTGATCACAGAGGGATCATCCTAGTGAGGCAATGAAACTTTTCCAAGTTTAAGATCTTAGAATGCAGAGCCCATTGTGAATGCATAAAATAATAAGCATGGAATTAAGAGTATAGCTGCAGTGCAAACTCTATGCTTCTGATCAAAGTAGCTTAGTAGTTAATGTTTACAGAACAACAACCACCTCCCCCATGTTTCAAGTACATCAGTATGACTTGGCCTATGCATCCAGCACCAAATCTCATTTTCTTTGGCTGATCTAGTACCAGACTAACAAGACTGTAACTTCCTTTCTGATTACTGATATTCTAATAATAGAAAAGAAAGATTTAGCAGCTTATACTTATTTGCAATTTGATATAGTGATTGCAATTTGGTATTCAGCACAGTTTCCCTCAAATTATTCTAAAGAACTACTTGATAGCAGTTGATTCTCCCTCAGTTGTGGAGAGACACAGCTGGAACTGTCACTCTCTGTGAGAACATTAGCACTTCGCTATAAATGCAAAGGTATTCAACAAAATTCTCATCTAAAGTTTTAAAGAAACTTATCTGCCCTGGGATAAAGGTCTACAAATGATTATTTATGGAGCTGAAATATGAGAAATAAAGGGCTCAAGTGAATGGTCAGATTTTTTAGTAGGAGGAGGTCACCAATAAAGTCCCTTAAGGATCTGTACTGAGACATGTACTGTTCAACATACTCATAAATGACCTAGAAAATGAATATGTTTGAAAAAGCACTTTGCTGAGCCTTTAAGTTATTCAGATTAATAAATATAAAAATTGACTACAAAGAGTAGGTAGAGAGATGGGCAAACTCCTTAACATCAGGTAAAAAGAATAAAGAGTGGATACGGGATGATTCTAATACGAGAGCAAGGGAACAGCAAACGTTACTGACAGATGCAAAATAAAAGAGAGGTACTTCAAGTAAGGAATAGTTAAATTATGGAAATCCTTACTAGAGGATGCTGTTAATACCCAAGGCTTTCCTAGATAAAAAAAAAAAAAGTAACTGAACTCGTTTATGAATAAGAATCTGTTCAGTATATCTTTAAGCATCACCTCTATCTGAGGAAGTTTCTGAGTGAGAAATCACTGGAGGCTAGGAGAACATTTTTGGAAGATGTCATTGCATTTTCCACATCCTAATACACTTCTCTAGCAAAGTAGTCTGCCCCAATTGTCAGTTCTGATGTCCTAATGGCATGTATACATGTGTAAAATACATTGAAATACATGATACTTACATTATTACATATTTACGCGTTATTTACATTCTAATCCACTTGATTACAACCTCCTTTTTCCTCATCCATGACCCGTTCCTTTTTTGTGAGGTTGTTTTCACGTGTTGCTTTGCAGGTGGTGCTTCCTGCCTTTCAGAGACAAACCAACCTGCTGCACAAACAGGGGGCTTCAACAGGAAAGGAGAAGATACGGTCTCAAACCCTGCTTCCTGTGTTACCCTGAAACCTCCTTCCAACAAACAGGCAGGTGCAAGCACTCCCAGAACTGCAGATATCATGTTGCTTTATCCTTGCTTAGCACTCCCAGAAGATGATTCCACAAGTAACTGGCAAAAATTCCAAAGTAAGATCATATTTTAGCCAGTAACGAAATTTGTGGGGATCTTATACCTTGCTCCTACATTCATCTTCTTCCACTCTTTGGGAAACCCCACAGCAAGTGAGGAAATTATGAAGCCAACACCTCGCACATGTGACAGCGTGCAGGCAGCTAGCGTGACTCTCTATCATTCTCCAAGGCCAAGGTGAGGCCACAGTCCATGTTATATATATATATTCCAATTTCTTTGCTCCCCCCACACCCTAGTGCTTGCTGGATGTGAATCCTGTGAGAGCGCAGCTAAGCACGTTAGTCCTTCACAGCTTAATGGGCGTTATCAGCTTCACTTTTTGTGCTGCAGACAATTCATATTGTCACCCCACAGGAGTACAATACTGAACATGCCAAGCAGCTTCAACAGCATTCAAGTAAATACTGTCCCAAGTTTAATTAACAGTTTAAATGTGACCATCATATTCAGCAGTGGATGTTACTAACAAAGGCATAATTCTAGCAGTAAAAGCCAGACCATTCTAAGAGAGCATTTCAAAATTGGACAACACATTTGTGCACATTCATTTAGCTGGCTTTAGACCTGACCAAAAAGAGACCGTGATTTATCGATCACAAGAACAAAAATCCTCCAGTTACTCATAAAACAAGAATGGATTTGTCAGGGACCACAGCAAGGTCTTCTTTGACTTTAAGGGAATTCAAACCTTAAAGTTACTGCTAATGATCCTTAAGTTCAAAACTGTCATATGCAACTTTCCTTAGGGCCATAGTCAGAGCGATGTTCTTGAACTGAAATGAAAACAAAGATACTGTTTTTGGGGCAGCTGAGCCGAAGAAACGATACTTGTTTTCACCTTGCCTCACTGTAGCATGGTTCAGTACTAGAGAATTGCAGTGGCATTCGGAGCACCCACCCTGCCGGAGGAGATGTCACTCAGCAGGATGAATTTCAATATTCTGCACAGAGCTGCTCTGTACAGTGTAGAAAATAGCTGAATAGCATCCTCGAGTCCAAGTGAGCACTGTGAAGATGCAAGAAGACTGTATTCCAGTAGAGAGTCACTACTGCCAGCAAGATAATACTAAGTATTTTCTGAGTAACTGAGAAGTCACTCCATGGAAGTAGGGAGAAGAGAAGCTTCTTCCTCGGAGACCTTTTTGAAAAAATACATCCTACATGGTCACAAGCACTTGTAAAGGAAACAGTCAAAAATCCAAAGCTACTGGTTGCAAAATATTTACAATGCAGTTTAAATGTGCTAGCCCTAAAAATATTTCTGATATACATGAAATGATTTCAATTTAGGTAATATATCCATAAAAATTTGAAAGTGAAATACTAAACAACTCCCTCAGACAGAAAACTAAAGCTACACTCCGTGAAACCCAGGCTTATTTTTGTAAGCATAGTAGCAATTAAAACCAGTCATATAAAATAACAAAATAATTGTATCTTATCTGAAGTGTCATATGAGATAGAGGAATGCCTAGTTACACATTACTATCTCACATCAGCATGGTACCATGTGAGAAGCAAGAGGCACATCATTGGCCACAAGGACTCTTTCTGTCATGCCTGCCACCAAAAGAAAAGCCAGAAAACTCTTCTAAAAAAAGACTTCAGTGTGTTTCCTCACAAATAGGGAATTATGCCTGTCCCATATGTACTCCCAGCACGCCTAAGAGGGCTGGTATCGGACTCTAGTAAATGGCTGCCAGCATTATTTCAAGCCAGCATAATTTATCAGCTAGGAGGTTGAAGACATCTGCACCTGGCCTGAGGAAGCAAAAGAAGAATATAAAGGTGGTGTTCCCACTTGTGTAATTTTCCCCTCAGTGTAAACCTGTCATCAGGTTGCAAGTCTTTGCTCATGGGAATGGTGCAGAAAATAAAACTAGGATCTTGAGAGGGAGAGAAGAGCAAATGTGAATTTTGAAACTAGTAGCCGGTCTGCCTGTAAATCTGCACCTTGACATGTTACAATGCATCGTGCTGCAGTCTGTTTTATTAAGTGCTTTCTGGTACATAGGTCAGGCCAACGTCTTGGAACTGTGCCCAAAGCACTGTGGCACTGCAACGTGACATGCAAGACTTTGCATTGCACTTAGACTTTCTAAGCATACATTTTTTTTCCTGTAGGTGAGTGGCTCTTCTGGGAAAACAGAACTCAAGATAAATCTATCGGCAGCTTTTCCGACAGTATCTCGTGGTTAACTTTCATTCCTCCCCTGCTCTGCCACACCCAGGCTCCCCTCCTCTGGAGGTGAATCCTTCACTGCCATCCAGTGACAGTCAGCTCCATAACTGCTGCTAGTCAGCAGAGCGACTCCACCTTTCTCAGGCTTTAAACTCTGCTTTACCCTTGTGCTTTGAGGTTGCTAAATTCACTTTGGATCATGAAACTTTGGCAGGAGACTGAAAAGTGCAGAGCTAGCTCAAACTTCTTCTTCTTCTTTTTTTTTTTTTTTTTCCCCAGGAGAGATGCTTTATACCTGATAGTTATTTACTGAAATCTGCCATTTATTTCCCTCCCTGTTTCCAGAGCTGTGTCCTGAAAGGAACAGTAGTTGCAAATGCTGTTACCAATTTTTGCAGTGTGAAATGATTGTTTTTAAAGAAAGACAACTCCTCAATTTTTTCTTTTCATGTCACAACCTCATCTTTAGTTTAAATAAGTTTCCAGTCTTTAATTTAAGTTAAATTTTCCCTTCAGGGAAGAGAATTTAAACAAAGCTTTCCCTTCATAAATGCAAACAACAATGGCTACAAAACCAGAAGCAACCCATGAAGTGAATTCAAGATATATCTTTGTATATTCATAATTTTTTAAAGCTTGAACTTCAGCTTTGTTTTTTAATATCCTTGTGGAGCAATGTTTTGCAATATTTTATCTATAAGAACAAAAGAAAATGATTTTCCTGCTCTCTCTTGATGGCTTTGAAGGGCTATGTTTTGCTAGCATCACCCCTCCATATGCTATGAGAAGACTCACTGAGCAATGAGGAGGAGTTTTTTCCATCTTGGTCTATAGAACTGAATGATCCCACAGCAGTATTATAGGTCAATGAGCAGCATTTGTGGGAGAAAGCTTAGGGCTTTTAAAATATGTTTTTACTGTAAAATAAATGCAGTCATGATCAATCCCAACCTAATACAATAGCACTCGCTGGAGATTTGAGGTTTGCTATCCACCTCAGCCACAGTTATATGGGATTTCTTGCTCGTTTTAAATTAAACTTTTACACTTATCTTTCCTTGAGGATCCAAAGACATCCCAAAAAAGCATCATGTAACCTCATTATGTCCTAATTTGTGGTACCCATATTTCCCCTCTCTCCCTTTTGTATGTTCAAACTTGTCAAAGTTTTAAAATACCGTCTTTTAATGAGAAAAGAGATCAACACAAACAGTTGCAGCAGATATTTGCTAGCATACCCCTTAGCAGATATCTGCTGTAAATATCTACTTTCTCATTTCAAAATGACTATTTTTGGCAGAGTTTTTGGTTGCTAAAACATGTACAGTTTTAGACATGTTCAGTTCTAGACAAAGAGAAATACGCCTTTGCCTTCTTGCCATTTTTCATCAGATCTTTTTTTTTGACTCTTAAATCAAGCCTGTGGGGAAAAGGTTCGGTGCTTTTCTCTGGTTACCTAGTTTTCTGCAAAATAAAGCTTCATTTAAAACAGAGGCCTTGAGGAGCTATTTTAATATGGCTAATTTATTTGATTCTCACTGCTAATGAGCACCGAGGAATTAAAATTTCATCCTATGAAAATATGACATAATATTCATTTCTATTTCTCTTATGTATATTTTAGATTGAGCCATTCCCATGGCATCAGCTTCCTCTTTTTCATATCTCTCATGTCCTGATTCAGTTGCTCCAGCAGACACAACTCCTTCTTTCCTTTCTCCTGTCACAAGACCTTCCTGCTTGCCTTCACTTTGACTTTCTTTGAAGAGTTTAAGGATGAGGTCATAAACTCTGTTTCTTTCTGCCACATGTCTGAATGATTATGCTGTCATCTTCACTTTCCTATTCTCCTTCCTAATAATTCAAGAGATAATGCTGGAAAAGCAAATAGTTTTGGTAGCAGAACTCTCCATGTCTCCAGTGTGAGGGTTGAAGGACATTTCCTCTACAGAATGGTGCCTGTGTACTCAGCTCTACTATGCGTTCTCTTGGAGCCCCACTTGCTATGGATATTACGCAAAATGTTATAGTTTTGGAGGCTATAGTAAGTACAGTTCTAGGGCTCCTAGGAAATATATATACTATGGCCCAGGAGCTTCAAGCCATTCTTAGGGAGGTGACAAGCGTGGCTGGAACCATTTAGGATCTGATCAGATTATGGGCAATTCTCTGTACGTGTTAAGGATGGCTCTAGTAACTTGTAATTCTCCAGCTGACTACATCAGCTCCACTTCTTACAACTTTATGTGCTTATTTTCTCACAATGTATGTCATACAAGCCATCAGAGTTCATTTATAATGCTCAAGTAATTACAATTAGAGAAACAGAACTGTTCAAGTCTGTCTCTTCTTGGAAAATAAATACACTATTCACATCTTATGCTTTGTGTTTTGTTACAGTGTAAACTACTATCACACCTCTGTTGTTCAACAGTCCAGTGCTCCAGAACTCACTGCATGCATAGGAGAAAGCATTTGTGCAATCGTATCTACCTGGCTGCTACTTAGCTATCTGCATGGTCGTCTGCATTTGCATCTGGGAGATGTCTCTGCCTTTCCCAATCCTCTGGTCTGCTCATTTTCAGAAAATGAAAGACGTTTTACCAGCAAAGTATCAGGACAGGACTGGGGAAACACATAAAGGAATAGCATGGAGGATGCCTGTGGGCAGCTATAGCAAATGGCAAGAAAGAGATGGAAAATTTAGTATGTGAAACCAAAACAAAGACTCAAATGAAAAATCTATAAAAATGGTTATTATATGAGGATAGAAATCACTGCCCTAAATTTTCTAAGCAATACAAAAACTGATTTATAGCAACTTGAAGCTGGTCTTTACTTTCCTAAGTGACAGACATCTTAAAGCATCATTTTACAATACGCTACTTGTAATGCAGACTAAATAGACTCAGAAGCACTGTGTTTTATAATACGGAGCCTCGCCTTCCCTCTACAGCAATCAGAAATTTGCCTCTTGGCAGTTTGCCAGTCTGTGTCTTCTGCCTACCTGTGTAAAGTAGCTGGCAGCTTCTTCTCTGGCCACAGGATCAAATCAGAATAGATGAATTTGAAATTATCCTCAGAGTGCGCCAAGGACAATGTACTGATAGAGAAGGAATGGTTGCTAACATTCTTTAGGAACTGTACAGTACCTAGAGAACTGGGCAACTAATGAAAAAGTATTTTGCTATGCAAATCACAGCAAGTCCTCAAACATAACTAAAGTATACGGATTAATTTAATCCTGCCAGCATACTTCAGATGCATATGTATATGTTTGTATATAAAATATGAGTGTATATAGGTATTTATATATATGCAACAATCTTAGTATTATAGAAACAAGTGTTCTCTGAAGTTCTCAAGATGATTTTACTTACAGTGCATCTCCTAAGCTGACACTTAGACTCTGCAGAGCCCTGGACAGAATTTAAGACCTTTCCTTATGAAGACTCCTAAATAAACACAGGAAATCTGACCTTCAGTGAGATAAAATTCATCTGTCATCCAGGGAGTCTGCAAAACTGTACTGAGGGGGAAGCAGCAGATGAAGTAGTTGCTGAATCTTTACAGCAAAGGGCACCACCAATATGATTCACTGGACTCAGACAGCTGAACGGGTGACTCAGAAAGCTCTAAAATGCATACTGAAGAAAACAGAGGTTGTAATTCATACCTGACATCCTTCCTTTTAAGTTAATATTTAGCTGATCAACAAGATACAGAGGAAGCAAGGTTTCTGTGCACTGCCTAGCACAGGAGGCACACAAGATAAATTCTGAACACTTGACATTTTTTTTTGTGGTAACTGTGTTTGCAGCAAGTCTTTACGAGTAAAAGGCCCTCCTGTGTTCTAACCGCAGCTCCAGTGTGTTTTACGTATTTAAAAGTTCTCCTTGCTGTTCTCTCTTGCTGTTCTGAAAGTATGGTTCATTCCCTGCCATGAACTGTTATATAACATTGTTGAGGGAAAACTGAATTTAACCCTGGAAATAGCAAATTTCAAGTTACTGCACACATATTTCCTGGGAACAATTTGTACAGCCATTTAAGTACTTTAGGATCTATAAAGAGGGGAGATGTGTCTGAGTAACAGACTAAGAACATCCAGTAACATGGGGCTTTTATAGAGAGGTCTCTCAAAACCTTAATATAAATTCAACCTCAAAGCCACTTGAGAGGACACAAGGTGTCCTTTTAGTTAGGCAGCTTATTTTGTGAAGGTGCCCACTGTGCTTAATACGAAACGTAATGTGTCACGCTATATTTTTCCTTATTGCATATACGGCCGTTCTCTCAAAGGCGTGCTCAATATGCCGAGGCGGCCACAGCTCTTGCTGTGTCACTTCTGAAACGGCCTCTGCTTCCCCGGGTGCTTCACTCGCACATAAGGCACCGCAATGCCTGCGGTTATTTACTCCCCGAGGCTCTGGGACTGCGTCACGCCGCCGGGCACTTCTGCTTGGACAGAGCGGCCTCTTTGACTGATGACTCCTGCCTGGTTCCTTGGAGGGCAAAGAAAACCTCAAGCGGAAGGGGAGGGAGAGCAACAAGAGGTTAATAACAAGCTTGGCGTGCCAATGCAGAAAGAAGAGGCTGATGGCATGGAGGCAGCCGAAGAAGAATACGTGTGATGATAACAGAGGTTCATCGATTGGAGAAACTAAGAGCTAGGAATAGAAGTTGAAATGCCAATAATAGACTCCATGTGGCTGATTTGGAGTGGCGGTTTAAACACCGTCTGATAAAGGACTAATGGGAGAATAAGTGACTGGTGAGGTTTGTTTGGAAGGCAGCAGGAGGGAGGATGGATGAGCTCCGATCGTCATGCTTCGGTGAAAGACACAACTGCTGTTAATCAGAATCTGTCTGGCAATGATGAATATATTAAAATCCACTGTGGGCATGTTGCCTCCTCTCCACCCAGGCAAGGAGCTGGAATATTTCTGTGGTGGCTGCTGCTGGTGAGGTGTCTGAGGCTTTTTGCCTTTATGAGATATGACCCCTCTGGAAGGCTGGTCTGCGGAGAATTGCCCTTGCTTCTCCCAAGCTTCCAAGGTATCTGAAATAAATCCAGGTAACCCTCATCAAAAGGGCAGGACATGGCGATCTGATGTTGTATAAAACATGAAGCTGAAGGGCAAACAAGCACAAAGAAAATTACCCTGATGCCAGCTCTCTCTCTTGATTCTCAGTTAAGGTAATGACGCAGTAGCAGTTGTGTAAAAAAAAAAAAAAAAAGAACACAGACACGGACAGTTCTTCAGCAGCAGCACACAGTTTCCCCTTTCTTGTCTTAAAGTGCTGGCAAATATTTTTGTTCAACTAAGTCTTTCTCAATGACCCAATTTCTACCTCCTCCACAATTTAGGATATTTTGGCAGATACCTGTAATTTTTATGAATTAAAGTAAATGTCAAAAAGGAAACTGCTCCTCCCATTACTGTCAAAGAGCTGGAAATAAAACCCAAGCTCTGAGTTTGTGAAGCTCAGTGTTTTACTTTGGAACATTTGTAGAGCATGTCCACCTAATGATTGTACATTAAAAAGTGTTTCCAGAGAAGTTTCCAAACTTCCTCAAACCAAATTAAGGGACAATACAAGCTGTACCCCAATACCATCTTTTCAGATGTTTTCCCTACCACGAGTTTGCGCCTTGCACGTTCATTTTGTCACCTGTCCCGTAATGTTTTTTTACTTTCACAGATAGATTTGTAACTACAGAAGTTTTAAAGAAAAGATGGTTTCAGACTGGACTAACTATATGGCATCGATCCCAAACCTCAAAGCTGGCAAAGAAAAGAAAACTATTTTTAATGTGCAGAACTACAGAAACAGATGCAACTTTGCACTTATTCTTAGGAATGTGATAGTGGCAGAAATGAGCTTTCTCCCACCAGCCCCATTATCCTCTTTTTTCCCCTCTGTTTTTAGCTTAAACTGTAGGATGTATCTTTGTCCATTTCTCCAGACCACTCATGCCCCAAAACACAAGGAAAATGGTTTTCCCCAGCTGGACAAGAGCCTTGCACCCCTCAACCCCTAATGGCAGCAGATCTCTCCCTACAAATGCATCCGGGCTCTGTAAGGGCTCTGTTCTGATGCCTACAAATAATCCCCTCAGCCATACATCCAGCCTTTCTGGTATGAGAGAGGAGGAAAGACTTTGGTCCCTTGGCATCACCCACCTTTTACATAGCCCCTGATTTAAGGCTCCCAGAGGAGCTGACCACTCGCAGATGTGCAAGATTTGGCTACAGTTCCTGAGCACATCTTAAGCAGTGCAACACCAGGGGACTCGGACTGCTCCACAGATGCTGTTTGGCCAATTCAGAAGCCAGGGCAGGAGTAGCACTTTGGGATTCCTCAGCAAAAAGGACACTAAAGAGAAGTAAATTTTTGCAGCAATGAGATATTATCTTTCTTCTACAAATCTGCAACCTTTATATGCCTTCAAAGAACAGATATGACCTTTTTAAACAAAATACATAGTTTGATTTTTTTTTTTTTTTTTTTTTTTTGTAATTTTGGACTACAACTGCCTTAAAAAAAATGTCGGCTGTAACTGAATGAGCATTTCTAGTCTCCAGATTAGTTTTGCTTGAACCACAAACATAATTAATCTCCTCTAAGTCAGACAAATTAGTTTTTCCATGTGGGCCATTAATCCCTACCTCTTCATCTGAAGAGGCCATCCTTCACAGCACCAATGTATATAAAAGAACAGCATGCAAGGAGACTGGAAGGGCTAAGCATAGCAGAAGCACTGCCTGATTTTAACTAGACATTTACAGTGGTGTTTTGGGCTCTCTACACCTCTTGCTTTTTTTCCTTTTTTTAAAGTAGCCCAGGGCAGATTACTAAACATGCTGCGATCTGCTGCAATCCTATTGAGACTAGAATTCCAAAATTACAGAATAGCTCTGTATTGAATATGTGCAGCCCAGCACAGAGTTCATCTTCTCTTTCATAAAAACCCTGTCTACCCTTTACCTCTTAAAACTGAAGATGTGCTTTGATGGTAAAAGTCTCTGGGGTCAATACCAAAGCAAAACATAAGCACAGACCAGTCAAGGTGCTGCTTTAACAGACGCAGAATTTATATCGTAGATAAATTATGCTTGTGATAATTTTAGGTTCTCGTATATGATCATGCCCAAAACCTATGACAAAGCAAGTAACGGATTTGTCCACTATACCAGGCTTAAGGATCTGGCTTGGG
The DNA here is from genome assembly GCA_034781795.1 of Crypturellus tataupa. Lineage (NCBI taxonomy): Eukaryota > Metazoa > Chordata > Aves > Tinamiformes > Tinamidae > Crypturellus > Crypturellus tataupa. Next base: position 2,350,587 of record JAWLRI010000653.1, read on the forward strand.
GTTTGTTTTCTTCTCCTCATAAACCCTTCAGATTTGAAATGATTTTACTGCTCTCTCCAGGTATTTGATGCCCAAGTCCTCCGTATAGGTGCCACTGCTCACAGATCAATTACTGCTGTCATATCTGATATCGACTCCTGCAGTGCAGTGGCTAGCAGCAGACTAAAAAACGCCAATTTCAATTACAAAGCGAAACAGAAGATTTATGATTAGATGAGACAAGAAGATGACTGTTAGCTACACTGTGGGGAAAAAAAAAGAAAAGAAAACAAATGTTCTCACTTTGCAGAAGATACAGAAATACTGGATATATCCAGCTACCTCATTCATTTTTCCACTCTGTTCAAATAATTGATTTTGTCTACACATACACTCAGAGGCAGTTGTGCCACAACAACATACCCCTTTGAATGCAATTCAGACTAACAAGATAAGTGTGACAGATTTTCCAGCACTCCTTTGAACTCCACTGTGCTACACACTTTTTCTTTTACAATATTTTCCTTAAGATTCTCCTTCACTGCTGTGTCTGAGTGCTTCACTGATTATTGCATTTAGTCTGACAAAACACTCTCGTGTGGGAAGTATGCCTCATAGTAAATATTGGGAGACACATGGAGCTGAAGGGATAAGCACAGGAATTGCAGAGGGATCTGTCAGCAAAGACAACAGTTAAGTCTAGATGGCCCAGGCTGCTGACCAATGCTTACACCATATGGTTATGCTTCTTTCTTAAAGGGCAATGCTTAAAAAAGGACTACATCATCTCCTGGCAAAGACCTCAAGAGTGATTTATCCTTTTTTCCTCTGCTTTGATCACTGTGCTTCCAGTGACACATTTATTCCATCTTAGCGCTGCTGGCAGCAGTGACCTTCCCTTCAGGGTCCTGCTTTCTAATGCTCAAGCTGAAAGGACAGTGTTACACCATGCATTTCACTCACTGCTGCCATAAGGAGTTCAGTGATCAGCAGACCTGTAATTCCTGCGCCATCCCAGACATGGTGGCAGCAGCAACACAGAAGAAAGAGTATGCTATGGCCCCATGCAGACTCATTGACTATTCCTCCTTATTTCCACTCTCAACACTACGTTTGAGAGCAAAGCCCAACTGCCTTTGGCCCTGTCAACACTCTTCATTCATACCACCACAAGCAGCAGGAGCAGGAAGCCTTCTGCTGATGCAGTTCAAGGCTTCCAGCCTCCCTTCTCCTCCAGAGCCACCTGCGCTGCAGCGGGAGCTGCGACTGCGGCCCCCACACCAGCCCCGGCGCTGTGGGAACCGTCGCAGGCGGCAGGCAGCACCGACGCCAGGGCGTGTGGTCAGCTGCACTGTGCAGCACCTGCAGAGATGACTTGGCCTCAGTGTTCTCATCATAGTTGTTTCCTATCTGTGGTTAAATCTGTCTTGAATATGCCTGTGTAGTTTGCAGATTAGCTTCCTCACACCATGTAGAGAAATCTCGGTTATGTTAAAGCGAAAGAACTGGCATGGTAGTAGGTCACGATACTCAGAACACCAATGACTTGCTGGCATTAGTGTATCCACCACTGTGTTCATCAGCATCAATCCGTGAGCAAAGAACCAGTCAGCAGAAAGACTGCCAGCAGAGATTAGCTGTTGACCTCATGACATCTGCCATCTGCATCTTTGGCTCTAGGGTCATATTTAAACCTTTTTCTATGGTCCCCTGTTTGATATATTGGCTGTTCCCATATCTAAAATGAGATTGATGGGTGGAAGAGTGAGAGAAACAGACCCACTTAGGCTGACCTCTCCCTTGTGCTGGAAGGTGGCATAGGGAAGGTGAGATAAAAATAAGCTAGATATGCCTCAGGTCTTAAGAGGAAGGGAGTACTCCAGGTAGCTTTCACATGGCTTGTGGTTCACCTCTGACTAGCAGAGAGGAGTTGCAGGGATGTGATGCTGTCATGGGGTCACAAGAGATGCAGAATACACTCGGCACGCCCCCATTAGATGCCACTCACCTCTCTCCAATTTACCCAACAATTTTTGACTGGAAGTTTTTGTAGAGGAGTGAAGGGAGATGGATTTTCTGCAGAATGAGTTCCTACTTTAAAATAATGTCTTCTTGTGACATCAAGAAGTTATGCCCGTCAATACATGTAGGAAAAGGACAATATTTCAGTGACATTAAAGTCACATGTTCACCTTGTGCTGGCTCTTGAATGGCAACCTGAATTAAGGATATCTCTGAGCCTGTTAAAGCACAACAAACATCTTGAACCCATTTTGCTTGAATACTAAGTGCAGGCCATTACTTTAGAGAATTAATGAAGACTGTATTTAGGCTGCAATTTTTCCTCTTAAGATGTCACTGAAATTAATTAAGACTGAACCTTACGTGGAGAAGGAATGTGATTTGCAAGTGGAATAGGCCAGACACCATTCCCAGTGGACCTACTGACATGATTCATACTACAGTCAGCAAAGGACAGAGGAAATCCTTGACCGTTTTTAGTCATAACCCCATATCTAGCTCTAGAAGGTGTCACTGACAATACTTTTAGAAAGGTAATTCCCACATTTCTGCAGCTGGTCGTGACTTCGGTAAAAAAAGCTAAATTGTGTGTTTGCTTCCTTGTGTGTTTTGTGGGGCTTACACTACTGTGCAGGGGATAGTCAGGATAAGTCACATAGATCATACTTAGGCTGACCTTAGTAGAAATCACCTGTTGAATGGAATTAGGTGACAGGAACAAGGTAAACCCGCAACCCTGGCTTCATTAGTGTCCCCAGGTCAGCCAGTGACATTGCAAAAGCGGGCAGAACAGACTAAGAGCATACCCATGCAGTGGGGATCACTGGACACTTACAGAATTGCCCTCACAGACTCACAGATGACACAGATGACTCAGACCTTCTGCCCTAGGGACACAAGCCAAAGGCAGTTCAGGAAGCCCTGGCTGAATTTTGAACTACCTCACATCCCATCCCTTGCTGTCCTTACCACCCTAACTGATTTCAAGCAGGCTAACAGGAAAGAGTGTAGGCTTCTTGGTTTTGCAGAAATCAGCCAAAGAGCCCCCAGCTGTTGCCTTAGGAAGCAATCGCAAGAATGCAGGCAGGATCAGAAGACTCTTAATATCTTAAATGTAAATTGGAATATCCTGGCTAATGTAGTTTACAAATGTCACTGGCTTCTTGGACAAAGTTTCTCCTTTCCCTATCAAAGAAGGTCTCATCCAGAAAATTAAAAAAAAAATAAATAAAAATCACGAGCTGTGTTAGGAGAGCACATAAGCAATTTGGACACAAGCAGTTCAGCTTGCAGAATTTAATGCTCAAGCATCTGTAAGGAGGCAGAGTTAACAAATGTAAATTCTCTTAATCCAAGTGATGGGGCTTATGGAAACTCAGTCCCTCCTCCTTATCCCTGCCCCACTGGTCTATGGAAGACTGGTTAGGCTCTTGCTGTGGACTTTGTGTTGCCCAACCCTTGCTCCTGTAGAAATCCAAGCAGATTTTGATTGAAATAGGTGAGTGCTAGATACTTCAATAAATTCTACCTCTGCAGTCTACACCAGTGAATTTTAAAAAACAAAATCAAAAAGATTTTGCCAAATGCAAAGAATCTTGCAAAAACTGATTTTTTTAGGCCAAGCCATTTCTGAGATACAACATGATGAATAAGCATTTGCAAAAAGCAAACTGCCCAGTTGGTATTAGAGTTTAATTTCTACAAAACAGCTCTAAATTGCCAGAAATATGGTTTACTGGCCACACATCACACAAACAAACAATCAAGAGAATGGACTTTGTTACTGAAGAGATTTAGAGGGCTTCAAAATTGGATGCAAACCAGTTAAAATCATTACTGCACAGACACTGCCAATTTTCTATGCTATATGCACGCGCATATGAGTTGTGTTGTGATTGAGACTAACTTAGTATAGAAGAGTATAAGAAAATATCCCAATTTTACTGAAATGTTTACTTCAAAGGCACAATATTTTTTCTGCCAAAGTGGAGTCATATTATACATGATTATGATTCTGTCATTATACCAAAATCTGGCATTGCAGCTCTTATAAAAACTGGACTCTGATAGCATTGTGATTATTTAATACCACTAGGCGTATTAGTAACACAGACGGTATTACCAAGAGCATGACAAAGTCATTGCTCAGTAATCTTTGCAGCTTCATCAGTAAATAAACTTTGCAGATGCATGGCAGCAAAATTGTTTTATAGCATGTTTCACTATGGGAGCCTGAATAGTATTTTCAGCCTCTCTTTTCACAGCTGTGTTATCTCCTGGCAAGAAAATGGACCTGTCTAACTTGGGAAGAACACTTTTACGCTAAGAGGAAAGGTTCCTTGTCCTGTTAGCTTTACTTCTAACAGACTGAGCAATATTCATTTATAACACGGTATGCACTTGTTCCTATCTATACAACCTTAAGAGAGAAATTAAACACTATGTTCTAAAAATCTCCCACTTGCAAGGTTGCATAGCTTCAAGCAAAGTCCATCAGAGAGACATTTGCAAAGCTCACTGAATCAGCATTCTTGCCTAAAGATCTGCACATTAGTTGTCTGACATACACATCTTGGTAGGTTTAATACATACATGATAGAGAGGCATAATAGTCTATTCTTTTTTTTCTTTCAATTGCCACTGGGAAGTGCTCCACTAAGCAAGACTCGAATCTATTTCCTTTAGCCTAAGGACAGTCTGAAGCCCGCTTCTACTCTAGAAGATCAGATTAGGTTTTATTTGCTGGGGCAGTAAATATCTTCAATTCACAGTGTCTTCCCAGTAATGGCCAGGCTTGCTGTAGATTGTAGCACTTCATCTTGACAAAACTGACATCTGCATTTGGAGCTTTGAAGTCATTAAGAGGCAAATATACCCACTCACCTAAAGCTATCCACAGATTAAAAAAGATAAAGTGATGTAGAAGAGTAATCACTCAGTGAAAGATGCAACATTTCAATGGAAAAGGCTTGTTTCTTAGTAAGACTTCCCGGGTAATCTTCACGAGTTGGGGTTCAGCTAGATAAAAATTATGCTTTTTTTTTTTTTTTTGTCACTTTGTCTTTTTGTCTTTTTGAATTCTTGTGAATACATTGCAGGCAAAACAGAGCATTTTGATTCTGGCAAAGGTAAAGAAATGTCCTTGTCTGACCTTCAAAACCTGCCAAATATCTAAACTCCATAAAAAATTAGCCATGATATTTTCAAAAGGGAATTCTTAGTGGCTGTTCCACAGCCCTGGTTATACAACAACGTAGAGTTCTCTGAGTATCACTGGAAATGCAATGCCCCATCATTTACTCGAACAGTGGTGCCTTGGGGTATGCCCAAGGTTCATATCTGATCTCCTTGGGCAAGTCAGCCAGTGCCCTCACACAGCGGAGCAATAGCCCTTGTGCATTGGAAGGGGCACCGATACCAACACGTGCAATCAGCTGAGGTCACTTGGGGCTGCTGTACTTTATGACAGAAGACACGATGATAGAACTACCTGTGGCTGAATTCAGTCTCACCAACCCAGACGGAGAGTCCCAGCACTGCATTCCTCAGTACTACTGATTTGGGGAAGCCTTCCCATCCCAGGACTCCAGCCACAGGAAAAGATGGAGCCTGTTCAAGTCCCATAAGTGGGACAGCTGCGTTTGTGCGGATCAGTTCAGGTTGGAGCGCAGCTGCAGGAATAGCAAACATTTCTATACTTGCGGCCAAGGGAACAATGTGCCGTCTGAATGACAGGGCAAGGCCGGTATGGTAAAGCAAGGACAAGGGCAATACTGTGTTCTCCTCCTTGTCCAACAGCTGAGCAGCAGTGTAGACCTCACCTCTGAGAACTCCAGTCCAAAGAAGTTGTTCAATACCAGCCTGCAGCAGTGAGTCCTTTAAGAGAAATGAGAAATTCAGCATTTCCTTTGCCCTGCTGGCCTCCTCTTTCCCTCCCTCAGTAACATGGAAGGACACTCATCGAAGACCAGGTGCTTCTTGACAAGCAGTGACATAATTTACATTTCCATGGCACATTTCATACTAATGAATGCCAAAGAACACTTCAAAGGAAGGACACTCACATCCAGGCCATGACAAAACACTGCAGCAAGGAAATACTACACAGTAGCCTTATGGCAAGTAGCAAAGACAGATATCAAAGGTATCTGCCAGGGACTTTTGAAGAGCGAATGCAGTTTCTCACACTGGTATTGGCCAAAATATCAGAACCAATAATATCCTCATTCCTTCAAAGGATAACACGGAATTCTTCATAACTACAAATTATTATATCTCAGTCTTATATTTCACTGAGAGGATAATGTGTCCTGGGGTCAAAACCATACCGAGAAACTGGAATTAATAGTAAATCAAAAGAAGTGAGTTCCACTTATTGGGTCAGTCCTCACCATGACCTATCATAACCTATGTCTTCCTTTCAGCACTCTCTCATCAGGCTCATAATGATTTATGATGAGATCCCAACCCAGCTCAAGGCAACGTGTCTGGATTCAGAGGGCTAATCCTCTGCTGATATAAAGTGACAAGATGCCACTGAAGTTGATGAAGCGACATCAATTTATAACAGCCGAGGATCTGTCACATAAGGTAATCAGACTTTAAAAGAAACAGGATGGCAGGAGTCCTAAACATTTTCCAAACACAGTGCTGTCAGAACAGATCTCAAAGTACAAAACCCTTCTGTGATAAGTTGTCAGAGACTCAGATGGGTTGCTGGATTATTTTATTCTGCTTGGAACACTGTGTACCAGTCTCTCCCTTTTCCAGTTATTACCCCTCTACCCTAAAACCTTACGGACAGGAGTCTCTGGTATCATGTCAGTTTCAAAGCTTGGCTTAGAATTGGCCAAGTATTTTACTAAACTTGCTTTTGTTTACTTTTTTATTTTTTTGGCCACTAACTTGGTTGTTAAAACTTTAGCTTGAGACTTTTTTTCATTATGGCTGAGATGTGTGGAGTTTCAAAAGTGGCAGAAAGGTTCTATAAAAGGACAATTAATAAAAATATGCCAGTGCTCTAAAAACTACTCAGAACACTTCGATCAACAGGGCATTGGAATAGTACAACAGCAAAATTGTTAAAAAAGCCTATGACAAAGCAAAACCCAGGGAAAGGCAAAATAATAAAACCCGGCATTTCTTAGCATCTTTTATCCAAACTGCTTTTCAGACATATATATGCATATCATTCATCTAACTCTGAAAGGTATCTGCCTTCACATCAGAACTAGGCAGTTATATAATAGGACGTAATAAAACTATATAGCAGAGTCAGAGAGAGGAAAATGAAGAGTAACTGTGCTAGCTGAATTACAGATAAAACATAAAGTCAGCAGAATACCACTCTCTTTAGTGAAATTTACTGGAACATCGAGGAATGCATCCAAACTCATGTGGTTAAATATAACAAGATCACTAATGATTAAGCCATTACTTTTATCTCTAAATGAAAACCCAGCATTTCTTCTACCTCAGTATGAGAGAGGACCTACGAGTTACCCAGTGAGTCATCAACATTAATTTCTGTATCACCTTCATTTCCTCAAAGGTCTCCCAGATGAGTAGCAGACAGTGAAGCCCAGTGAAGCCTATTTCTCAAGAACCAATATGACCATAGTCTAGATATAAAACTTGTTCTAAAACTTCTCTTAGGCCAGGAGTGCTTAGTATAGCTTCTTAGACATGTCAGATGGACCACAGAGTGCTCTAATGACTATGGTTAATGGTATGATGGAAATGAAAATCTTCACGTGGTGGAGTTGTTTCACAGAGGACAGAGGCTCTATATTTCTGAGTTTGAAGCTAGCTATTTAGGGTAAATAATCCTTTAGGCTACTGGAGCTGGGAGATTGCACACAGATTGCTGGCAGGACACCATTCTCATCTCAGGATCTATGTTTTTAATTATTATAACTATTTGTAGAGAGACTCACTACTGCACTCTACATCGCATAAGGCTTGTTACAGGCAAGAACCTGGTTGTTAAGATGATCTTTGTTTTCCTCATTGCCTGTAGTGTCCACTTCACACTTCTTTGCATCATAATGAATTTTGTACATTTAGATAACCAGCAATTATTCAAAAACTTCTGTGGATGACTGGGGGACTCAGCCCTGCTCAGAAACTAATTTCTGGTTGTTTACCGTTTCAAGCCTTCAAGTGCATGAAGTTGTAATTGGTTCACGCTTGGACGCTCTCCTTTGCAAATAAAGGCATTACGTTAACATAAACACAATCTTGGACACTGCAGAGCCTAAATCTACCCAAGCACCAAGAACAATACTCCTACAAGAGGAATTTCCTTTCTTTCTTTATTAATTTTACAATGCACAGCACTACTTGTAATGGTCTGTCACAGTACTGGAACCATAGCTTCTCTTGTAGATAGTTTGTGCCTTACAGATCCATAGCTTACTGGCTTTGAAAGCAGCAGAAGTAAAGCCACAAAATCAGCCCCCTCCTATGCCCAACATCTCTGACTTGCTGATGCTCTGACTAGCTGTGTAGCCACAGTTCTTCTTGGCAACAACTCCCTTTAGGAGTAAGAGAGTTACTGATACAAAAGAGATCTGAGATATGTGGTAATCTCAGATAATCTCCTACCAATATTCATTTCCAATATGGTAACAGACACACAGAATTTTCTTTTCACTGCTGTGAAATGTGAAGCATATGGAGTTCTGGATCAGAAGGCAGACTTCCCTCCAATGGGAATGCTTTTAGGGCTTAGCAGGGGAAAAAAAAACAGGAAGGCTGCATCTTCAACAGAAATTTTCAATGGGCCTGTAAAAAACCAAAGTGTTATTCACCCTTCCCCCCAACTAGAAAATGGTCAGGCACCCTAGCTTATGTCCTTTTCATAAAGAAAGTTGCACAGCATCTTTAATGGTGGGAAGTGAAAAAGATCCTGATGCTTTATCCAAAAAAGAGAATCATCATGTTCACAGTCAGTGAGGAACTGCTGCTGGCCTGGAGGGAGGTGCACCCCCTGCTGAAGGAATATCACCTGCTGCCTCCTCGGGCTCTGTCCTTGCCTCCTCCTGCCTCACAGCACAAGCATAGGAAGCTGCAGGTAGGCTTGTCCTCTTTTCTCTGCATAGTCTGTTTCTCTGTTTTGTGTGAGTGAGAATTCACACACACACACACACTAATAATGTGACTGCTTTCTGGTTAAAATGATATTCCCAGACATTCTTGACCTGTAACCAAAGCAGATTTGACTAGTCTGAATTTCAGCTTTGAAGAATAAATAGGAATGTGAAAAGGTGCTAGAATCAAAGCTCATCGCAATCAAAGACTAGAAATCTCCAGCTATGTCTTGAGAGACTTGATCTGGAGATAAGAGAGCCCTTCCAATTTAAGGAATAAAAAGGGTACATTAAGCAACTATCGTGTGACTCTTTCACCCTTTAGTCCTGCTAATTTCTCATCTCCATGTGGATTTTATATGCCTAAATGCTGTCTCTTTCTGAGCTCTTTACTGTGGCATGCCAACTTGAGCACAAAAAATACCTCTCCAGACAAGGGAGCTTACTGGGACAGGTCCTAGTCAATTCATAGCCACAAACAGATAAAGAATAATTCAATACTGTCTCTCCTGCAAGCTCTGGTCTTGGGACACTAATCCAGGGGCTAACAAAGTGGTAATCCTTTGCTGATCCACAGGTTCCATTTCCCCAGCTCAGCCCCAAGCCATTACTCCTGGTTATATCTGTTCTCACCTCCCTCACCAATCCCCTTCCTTCCCTACTCACCCATCTCACACTCTCCTCACTGGTAGGGGCTCATCAGAACCTTAGGAACCACCCATGTCACTCATATTCAGTTATTTTAGCCTTTCCCCCTCAGTCTATGTTATCTCAATACAACGGATACTTTTTCTTGCATTTTGAGATGGTGGAACTGGGCTTGTCTTGCAAAACACACCTTGTGCTGGAGCATAGGGGCTGCGCTGGGGGCCTGGGAGAAGCTGAGAGCTTGGTGCAATGAGCACCAAACATCCTAAAAAGGCTGGTGAGCCTTCCAGGCACCTCTGCCTGCCTAAGGAAGGGGATGTACAAACGAGCCGACAGGAGGTCCTCGTTATTACATGACAATTCCTGTTTGTACTGTCAGCTGCTCGTTCAGCTGAAACGGGGAGCCCTAAGTCATACCACGGATCAGCCAACATTCCAGTTCACTTAATCTGCCTGTAAACACTGCTGACGGCTCTAGGTAAGGAAGGGGGCAATTCAGTTCCTTGGCAAAGCGCAGGACTGTTGTCCCAGGCCAAATACCTCTCCAGCCAGATCTCCCTATGACCGCAGTCAGACAAGGTAAAAGACACAGCAGAACTTACCTGCAGTGTTTGTCTTATCATGCTCCTAATAAATAGAATTTGGCTAAGGAACTGAAGCCTAAGTTTTCACTTACCATAAACATCATTGTTATTCTGAAACCTCTGGCTACTCACAGGTCCAGCCCAAATGAATCTTCCAGAGTTCTTGCTTTCTATGCTGTACTGGGTCAGTGAATTTTAACAGTGTGCTTCTAGCTAGCAATGATTTGGAGCTTAGCTCCAAACTTGCCATCAGATGTCTGTTGACTAAGGAGCTGTATTTTAGGAGTCCCAAAGACTCCTAAAGAGGCTAAGCTGAGATGAGCTGAGGTCCAGTTTCTTTCCCACCTTCACAAAGTATGCCTAGAGCCCACCGCTGGAGTCCATCTCGACACTCAAGAGCTAAAGGGAAAAGAAGGAAAGGAAGCATAACAGAGAATAGGAACACGGATATGCTCCCAAATGCTCCTAACATTCATGAGCTTGAAAGCATGGGTTATTGCTTTCAACGAGTGTCTCAGGATCAGAACATTTTTACTGGGAGAGAGTATCAGGGATGTGGGGCATATTGCTGTGTAGGCTGTCAAAAAGCCATGAGCTCTCTCCCTTGATTTAGGAGACAAGAGAGGCTCCTCTCATCTTCCACATGGTTTTCATTTATTTACTGGAACTTTCAAAAACAAAGCAGTACTTAGAGATCTGTGTATTTCAAATCATACACTGATTTGCAAAATACAATAAAACTGCAGTGATCTGTAGCTGGTAAAATGCCATTTAAAGAAGAATAAGAACCTGTCTATAGTTCTTATTTTCTGTTTGCCCTTCCTTCATCTCTTCATCCTCCCCACTCTCAAGATACTGAGGAAAACAAACCTACTACAAACATCAACAGGTTGAAGTGTTTCATCTGCTTTTTTTTTTCTGCTTACAAAAGCAAGTACACACACAAGCCATGAGTAAGCTATTTGCCCCAGAGATGCCTGAAAGATCTCTATGCCACATCCATCATACCTCGTAGTTCCTATATATAAAAGTTACCATAACAGTAAAAGCTCTTACCTAAGAGGCATGAATCCCTGCACGAGGCTTTTCAGAGCTGTCCATTAGAGGTCACTGCTACCCAGTCACAGTAGGAGTCGAGTTTCTGTGGATGAAATCCCAGGGACCAGACCTCCAGCCAGAACATTTTAGCCGTCTCCTCACATCAAAGAGGCAAACCAAAGACAAAACTCAAGCCCTACTTCAGCCTATTAAAAATAAGAGAGGAAAATCTTAGGGGGAGAAACAGTGCTTAGGAAAATGGATGCACACATCTTTACTACTGCTTTGAAGAGAAGAACCCAGTGAACCTGCTGGCAGTGGGGAAGAGCCAACATCTTCTTGTGGTAAATGAAGCAGCCTCATCCGACACTCCTGTGGCAAGTTCGGTGAAGTCATAACTTCTTAGACAGAGGCACTGCTTGGACAATGTCTCAGGTATTAAAACTACCAGCCAAGACTGGAATAGTTTTCAGCTGCCAAGAGAAGTACAATGGAAGAGAAGCTGACTGCCAGCTCACGTATGGGAATTAGAATCTGTCTCTGCTCCCCTTAGAGAGATCTAGCCCCCTGTAGCCCACCTATCCATCCTACATCCCTCCCCAAAACAGAGGTAGGGCTCCTAATTCATCCTATGTGCAATGTACAGAGAAAAGCACCACAGCACTATGCAGGATGCCCACCAGAGCTTTCAAGCAAAAGCCACTCTCCTGGCTCAGAGGGTCTTGCAGTGCTCCCAGAGTAATGATGTGAAGCATCCCTGCTGGCCCACAGCCAACTCTATGAGGAAGCCTGGTGGCCTGGATCAGCCTGGGAGTGTGTGAGGGGATATTGTAATGTCACACAGCTCTTGTTAAAAAAAAAAAAAAAAAAAAAAAAAGAAAGCCAAAAGACCAAAAAATTACCCTCAATATTGGTGCCTATTTGCCGTGTACTGTGGCTGATAATCTGTCAGTAAACTCTGTGATTGTGCTGGATCTCAATGCAGGCGGGCAATCCATCCCCTGACTGCATCCCTCCCACACAGCACTGTTTCCTTCTGTCCTGCAGTACAGTGGTAATGAGAATTCAACACCTCCATCCTTTGCACTCCACATGCACAGGGTCCTTTTGGCGTCTGCACATCCGCAGAGCACCTGGCTACCTGCTGGCCCTCAAAATAACACATCTATATTTGATATCAGTCTTGTGGACAGGACACAAGAGGTGTGACAGAGCCACGCTGCAGCAGTGCCTGAAGACATAAATGTAAGCCCGAGACCTCTTCTGACCCCATTCCCCATTCCTCCCTAGGGGAGATCAAGCATGTGATGGAAATTACTCCATGTGGCCATCTTCTATCTGTTTAAATGCTCTTTCCCTGGTAATAGCTTTTGTCCTTAAGTCCCTGACTAGCTCATTTAAAATTACTGTCACAGGCATGGTGTGTTTGCAGCATCCTTGTCTCTGTACATTCTTTAAGAGCCCCCAGCAGCATGAGGATGCAGCGCACGGAGGTGGCAAGGGGACTGGAGAGAGGGAGAGGATATTTGTGTGCTGACTGGACTGTCCTCCTGATGAAGGACAATGACAAGCCAGGATTCATCACCCGCAGCTGTACAACCTCCCATTTAGCTGCTTATGATGAATATTTACAGGGGAGGGTGGAGGGTGGAAATCATGCGATTGTCTGATATTTCTTGCAGCAGGTTTTCTTGCAGAGAAGAGACCAGTTCAACAGCCACCCAGGGTGCCTCCAGGGCCCGTTATTCCCAGATGGCAGAGGCACTGTGAGTTTGTATGTACTGCACATATACTCCTGACTGACCTCAGCCCTGCTCGGCAGAAGGCTGAGGGAGGAGTTCTGGGAAGTCAAGCAGTGATGAAAACACTGCTCAGTGCCGTATGGATTTTTGTGACCTGGCCCTGGAAGATCCAAACCGAAGCCCAAAACTGTTACACAGACTGCTGCCAGATTTCAGCCTGATATATATTCAGCCTGATATGAGTTGATACGCTGCTGACCTGGGCTGGACTCCCAGTACAACACAGCTTTGGTAGGCTTGGTGCCTTTCCTCCAAGGACTGCTGCGATCCAACAGTTCTCCGCTACTAGACAGCCTGCTGCATTAACTGTACTGCAACAAACTTGTGTTTACTCTGTGCTCTCCTTCAGCCCTGACTATGTCTGTAAAAGGGATCGTAGTTTAGAAATCCTCATCTCAGATTGTGACTGTGCATGCTGAAGCACGCTAACATGGATGTGTCTGCTGAAGGTACTAACTATGGTGAAAATCACTGTCTCTGACAGGTTTCTTGCCCCCAACCCAAGCGCCCTATACCATGCATCTCTGAATGACTTAATAGATGTTGATCCCTGTCCTTAATCTGGCTGAAGCTGTTTTGAGACACTTGGTGGACTCATTACAAATGGGAGGAGCTCAATGGATGGAGATTCACAGGAGGAGGAACTATTCTCTTCCTGTCTTGCTGCTCTCACCACTCCAGAGCCAAAAACTTGAGCGTGTTCATTTTGCTCCTTCTCTTCAGTCTCCCTGTTCTCCCTCTTGTACAGCTCTTTGCTTTCTTGCTTGCTTTTTCAGGTTTTGCACACAGAAGCATGTCCTGATCTCCAGCCTACATTTGCCAGTGCTCTGAACCAGTCCTCATGGGGAAAGCAACCCGCACTGCTGAGTTCTGTCGCCTGGAAAAGGTGCAGAAGAATTTACTTTATTCAACAGTCCCATGTGGGCAGGAGCAGGGAGCAAGCTGTAGGCTGGTTCTGTCCTCAGTGTTTGCCATGATATTTGGAGGTTAGGAGAAACAGAGACAGAATCCTGACAGGGAGAGCCACTGAGGAGATTGTTCTGTTATTTCAGTGCTCCTCAGCTTCTAGACTCAAAGAACCTTATCCCCAAGGATATCTCTCTGGTGAACGGGTGGCAACAGCACTGGAACGGGTTCTGAGAGAAATCTAGTTACTTCAAACTCCCACACTTACCATAAGGGTTACAACCAGCAGCTCCCTCTGCTCTCTAGTCACCCGTGGGAACCCCCTATCAAGTCTTTCCACCTTCTCCCCCAGCGCTGGAGGCACTTGTGAGCACCACCACTTCGTGCAGCTGCCAATGGAAGGTGCTGATTGTGGGTGGAGTGTGTCTCAGCATGAAGTGGACCCTTTTCAGGGGCTCAGTGGTTTGGAACAGGCTCCCTTGAGGGGAAAACAGACAGCAGCACAAGCACCCGTTAGGTCACTTGTCTGTTTTACCCCTGTCCTGGCCAGTGGGAGAGAGCTGTCTGCTTGTGTTACACTAGTTGCACCCCTGCTAAGCAGCAAACAGAGAAGAAGTTCACTGGGAGAAAGACATGGAGTGTGGCAGAGCAGAAAAGACCCTTATAAACACAAGTAATAGGGTCTCTGGTGGAAAATTTATACCAAATGAAAAGTTGAGTATACACTAGGAGATACATCAGGTTAGACTGAGATCAATTGGTCTGAGACCAATATTCACTGGCATACTGACTGACCTGCAATATGTTGATTCACAATGTATCTAGGAGAAAAAAACATGGTCCAAAACTCTACAGAGGTACAAAAGTGGTACTACTGTGAACAGCTAGTGAAAACTATAGAAGATGGAGGTTATAATAGGTAACTTTCTTTTCAGGAAGAAGGGAAGAAGAAGCAAGGAGCTACTTTTGGAACGAGCAATTGAAAACTGCAGTCTTGCGATGGACAAGGCTGGTCAGCCCGAGTTTCCAGGGATAAGATTTCTAGCCAGGAGCTAAAAGCAAAGGGAAAAGGCAGTTTTGATGGAAGGGGCGATCAGCAAGTGCAGACAGAAACATGCATGAGGCAGATAGAAAGCTGGGGCAGTGCATGCCTAAGAGCTGTGCAGCAAGCTCCATCAAGGATGACCACCAGGAGCACTAGCCAGCAACTGGGGAAATGGAGCAGCCACTCAAGCTCCAAGTCCAAGATTTGCGGTGCCCCAAATGCAGATCAACAACTGTGTAAGAGCAGTTAGAAGGTTTTACTTCATCCCCAAACCCGCCTAAGACACTCAGCACAGAGAAAGTCACACTCAGGATCAGACCTCTCCTCAGACAAGTGTCCCCAGAGAAACAAGCCTGCAACCTAGTCACATACATGTACCACGGAGGGAAAATCTTGTGGCTGCTGCTTGTGCTGTACCTGCTTCAGTCGATCCAGAACTGGCCCCCAAACCACTCAGAAAATCACACAGCTGGTAAAAGTAGTGCATTGCAGCCCCAGCAGCTGGGATGCGCATCACGGGCTTGTCAGGGGAGCGAGGGACAAACGGTGACTAGAGAACGAGCCAGACAGCGCCCGTTCACACAGGCACACAAACAGACTTACCTTTCACTCCTTCCTCCACTAACCATCTTATCGCCATAGCAACTGTAATCCTAGGTCATGCCGCTGAAAAAAAAATAAATAAATGAAAATACAAAACAAATGAAGACATACACTATCACCAAACACAGCCTTAGTGGCAGAATCTAATTTTCATTAGAGACATAATAGCGGTTTTGCATAATTATACATATATTGATGCCCAGCATGCCCATCTTTAGTTAAAATTCATGAATTCAGTTCTAAATGAAAAGCAGAAAAATCCACAATGAGCAATGTTTTGGGGATTTTTCTTTTTTTAAAAAGAAGATATTTTTAAAAGCTTAAGTCATACTTGCACAGCTTTCTCTTAATCCTGAGATTAACACAGAGAAGAAAATAAAATGATTAAGTCAGCTTACAAATAGAAATGTTGCACAAAATGCAACAGGAGACTTCACTACTTTTATAAAAGGAGGGTGAAAAGCAAGCAGCAGATGATGGACTGGATGCTGGAGCATACCTGGAATCGAGACCCAAACGAAGGTGTCCTGCAGTGTTTTCCTTTGGCATTTGTGCTGGAAGTAGTGTAACAACATTCCATGGAGCAGCAACAGACCCCTGTGAGTGACGGAGTGCAGGTTTGTCAGGCACTAGTATTTACAACATAGCTTGAGGTCAGTGTTTACAAGAAGATTATTATTCACTCAGAGGGCAGGGCACAGATCTCAGACAGCATTGTTTAAAGACAAAACCCATCCAAGAAAGTCCTGTGCAGCATGAAAAGATTCCCTACCTTTCCTTTCTTTCTTCGTTTTTTCTTAAATCTTCCTTTTCCACCTTAAAGCTCCCTCATTACCCACTAAATGGAAACGACCGTAGCATGGGATCCCTTTCCTCTCTTTACTGCTGAGTGTTTCCACATGGACAAGGAAACCTCAGACCTGGTCGGACCCCCATGTCCCCTGCCCCAAAGTTGGGGCAGTGGCTGTAGGGTGGTTATTACAACTTTGGGCAGCAGGGAGCTGTTCACACAGGGGTTTGGGCATTTCACCGTGAGCTCGAGCAGTGCAAGTCTAAGGATGCTTGCAGAGCCCTGTCTTGGCACACAACAGACTTGATGCTGTATTAAACTAAAAGTAGCTTCCTTTAGAGCTACCTCTTTAACTTTATCAAAATCCTAGCTAGGGAATATAAGGAAAAGCTACTTTAGCCTTATTCCAGCCTCAACTTCTCTCTCCCATGTGTTTTCAAAAGCAGAGAGAGATGAAAATGCTTATTTCTCTCTCAGATTTCTGGGGGAAAGGAGCGGGAATCTACATCCTCTGTGTCCAAGCTCATTTCCACCCTACAGTGGAGAGCCAGGGCTGACACGAGTCCTTGGCAGCTGGGGACAGCAGGTACCTGGCATGCACAGCAGGACTGAACATGGCCCAGCACACCTTCCTCTTCACAACCCTGAAACCACCTCCTGTCCTGCCTGTATATGCATGCCTGAGCGCTGGAAGTCTTGTCTGCAGTGGAAAGAGCAATAACAGCTTCCTTGAGGTGCCACCAATCACTCAGATAGATGGAAACCAAAAATAGAAATGGTGACTCTGGTCAGGCTGCCTCGGAAATTTCTGCTAGGCTGCAGGAGGAAAAAGGGCCTCTGATACAAAACTGGGAGGAGTGGCTGATAACATCGGAGAGCTGTGCAGCCATTAAGAGCGACCTTGACAGACTGGAGAGTTGGGCAGAGAGAAAGCACATGAAGTTCAGCAAAGGCCAATGCAGGGTCCTGCACCTAGGGAGGAACAACCCCATCCACCAATACAGGCTGGGAGCTGACTTGCTGGAGTGTTGGTGGCCAACAAAGTGTTCATGAACCAGCAATGTGCCTTGGTGGCCAAGGAGACCAAAGGCCTCGTGGGAGGCCAGCAGGTCAAGGGAGATGATCCTCCTCAGCACTGGCGAGGCAGCACCTGGAATGTTGTGTGCAGTTCTGGGCTCTCCGGTACAAGAGGGACTGGATAGAGTCCAGCGTTGGGCAACAAAGATGATCGGGGACAGAATCATCTGTCCTGTGAAGAGAGGCTGAGACCTAGGCCTGTTCAGCCGAAAGAAGGGAAGGCTGAGAGGGGACCTTATTGATGTGTAAAAATACTTTAAGGGATCCTATCAATGTGTATAAATACTCAAGAGGATGGGGACAGACTCTTTTCAGTGGTGGCCAGCAATAGGACAAGAGGCAATGGCCACAAACTGAAGCACAGGAAGTTCCATCTGAACATAAGGAAAAACTTCTTGACTGTGGGGATAATCAAGCCCTGAAACAGGCTGCCTAGAGAAGTTGTAAAGTCTTCTTCTCTGGAGAAACTAAAAAAACACTTGGACGTGATCCTGTGTAACATGGTCTAGATGAAACTGCTTGAGCAGGGTGGGATGGACTAGGTGATCTCCAGACGTCCCTTCCAATCTCAACCATGTCTGTGAATCCTGCTGGAGGGGAGCCAGCAAGGAAATAAAAGGGAAACTCTTAGTTTAATCCTGTTTGATTTACACATTTTGGCAAGAGTGAGGGAAATGCAATAGCCATGCTATCATCACAGTGCCACTTAAGTGCAAGATACTCTCCGTCAAGTGAGTTTGTGCAAAGCTCCCTTGGACAGAGGGATCTGCCTCAATGGTGAAGGATGTGAGGACATTTGTGTCTGGATTGGGGAAAAAAAGGCCAGAAAAGCAAAAAGGCTTTATTCTGAGGACTACTTGGAAGGAACAGACCCTTGCAGGCCTATGGATAGAGGCAGCTCACACGTTTCTGACAGGATTTCAGGGTCAAAAATATGCAGGCTTGTATCTTGTTGACCTTGCTTGATAAAAGCAGCTCTTCCATAGCTGTGTTTTAGATTTGGCCTGTGTATGCAAAGCAACTCTGATCTGTCCAGACCATACCTAGGTTGAGTCATGTGTTGTGGTGCTGCACTGTATAGACATGTTTGCCCAGGGTTTCCAGCCATCTCCGACTGCTACCCAGGCACCTGTTTAGATATAAAAGTGCTCAGACATATGGGACAAGTGCTGAGATGCCTCTGAAATAAGCAGGCAGTCACAGAGACACTGGGAGATACGGTAGCTCCATGTGGGAAGAAGGTTGATAGGTGTGGCCTCTGCAGTCCTAGCACTAAGTTCCCAATTGCTAAGCTGTCAAGAAGATTCAAAATCTTCTCTGGACTGGTGAAGGAAACAAAACAGAAGGTGCCCCCTGACATCCCCTAACACAGTGCACAAGGTGAGATGGAGGACAAGGGTCCCCTTCTCCACACCCTCTGCATTCCAAGGAGGGGTCATCTGTGTCATGGGCAGTTGCACTTGTACTTCTGTGATGGCTTGATATCGCTGAAGAAGTTGGGACATGACAGGGAATTACAGCTTTGTCAGGGAGCCAGGTAGGATAGACCCTTTCATGCAAGTATGAGCATTAAATCACACTGAGATAAATCAATGCAGCAAGAACTGAGGACCCAGGTCCCCTGTTCCCATTTGGAGGGACATTTAAGCCTGCTGGAGATGTGGAGGGGATCTGTGAGAATATCCATCAGCACAAGCTTTTTAATTTAGTCAAACGATGTAAATGCCTCAGCACTTACATGCTAATGCCTTTCCTAATGCTTTCACAAATGGACTCTCCTTACCACTCATGCAGAGCAATCTCAGGCGCAGCCCTGTGCTGAGAGGGCATCCATACAATTGCCTTATTCTGCCATGTAGCCAGACCTGAACATCTTACACACACAGCATGGGGCTGAGATCCTGTCCCTCTACCAGGCAAGTGCTGCTCAGCCTGTCCCCAGTCAGGGACATCCGTGCTGTGTATGGGGTCCCGAGGGGAGCTGTGCTGTGCAGGGGAGGGGACACACCTAAGGCCAGTCCCTCCACATCCCGCTGGGATGTGCTATCCCACGTACCAGAAAGGATGTGCTTCAAAGGGTGTAAGGGAGAATTTCAAAAGACCTCAAAGTTTTTGCAGTTTTAGGAGTTTCGCAGGCACAAAGGCATGAGGGGGTTCAAACGGACTATGCTGTCTCTGGGCTGCTTCTGGCAACTGAACCTGGATGGAAATCCAAATGCTTCTTCCAAAAGCAGAGATGGGTCAAACCTCTAAGTGTCTTGGAGAGCAAACACAGCAGATCCCAGCAATAAGGACAAAGTTGTGAACCCAAAGCCACAAAATGCTTGTGAGAAAAGGACCACTTTAGGGAAGTGGGAGCAGAGTTGCCCTGAAAAACATGCCCCTGAGGTTGCGCACAAATGCAGTCTCACACGTAGGTGGTTACCTGTTTGTGGTCTTCTTTTACAGACCAGCAAAAATTAACATGCCCATGATCAAGGAAAACAGCTATACTACCATGATATAGGTTCAAAATGTGAGGCAGGGGAATAGATGGCCATTGAAAGGATTTGCTGAAGGTGCACAGCAGCCTTGTGTTTCCTAGCCCAGTTTGGGGCCCATATCGTAGGTATGGTCTCTCCTACCCTTTGTGGGCCTCGGTGAGCTCTCACATGTTCCCACACATTTCTCATCCTCTCCTGCATACCCCAACTAAATCCCACTCATTGCAAACGCCTTAGTACGAGCACCTGGCCCTTTAATTGCTGCAATGAAGGATATAAATGTAGGCGATTCTGAGGCCAGCAAAGCATAAAATTAGCATTTAGTGTGCAAATGATACTGCTGCATCATCACCAGGCTCAAGCGAACAATACAGGCTGCCTATTTCCCTGCCTGCCTGTGGGCCTGGGCAGGACGGGTGTTGCAATGACCATCAGCAAAGGGTGGGCAGGCAGCAGCCCAAGAGCTGGCTTCTGGTTTCCACCTCTGGACTTGTGATGGAGCGGGTTTATATCCTTGATTCTGAGCCCACCCTCCCTCCAACATCAAAAATGCTACATTAGCCACTGCACTGATTCCTGCAGTATTTACAGAGCAGAAAAATGCAATGGCAGCCAGAGTGAGGCTGAAGGGGCAAAAGCTGCACCTTGAGGGGGTCCCTCAGGGCAAATCGTATGAAGCTCCAGCTAGGAATGAGATCTTCACCTCCTCCAGACCCTTAACTAGCTCCCTGATCAGCTAGAGCGTATTCCCCTCAGGCCTTTCCATCTCTTGGTTATCCAGGCTGTATTTTTTGCCTGGTTGGATACAGATAATCATTAAAACACTGTGGCCACCCAAGCATAAAATAAAAGGCTGTTTACTGTGGCCAGGACGCAGTCGGGGTGCCTGGTCCTGGGGCCTAGCCTGCTTCTGAGTGGCTTCCTACCCGGTCAGGGGGTCGGAGTTAGGAGGTGATAGTATGGCTGTTCATGGTGCATCTGCCAGCATGCTGAGTAGTGTCAAGGTGTTTATTTGCCTTGGGGTTTGGTCCTAGGACCCATCAAAATCCAACAAGAGCGTCCCGTGGGGCTGACGTGGGTAGATCGTGGCCAAGCTGGCCTGGCAGCGTGGGGACAGCCTCTGCCTGGCTCCTTGGGAGGTGCAGCTTCGCAGGGTCGCACCATTGCACCAGCCCTGCAGTGTGTGGGCTCCAGGTGCTCCTCCTTGGCGTGTGAGCAGAGACCTTTGCAACTCATTGCAACCAGGTAATAAATCGCTTTGATGACCGAGCTACAGACACATTGCCTGTAGCTGTGCTGTGGGGACTGCTAGTGTGGATTTTCCCTCAGCAGCAATTTTAGCTGTTTATTGCTTCAAGATGTGCTTAAAAAAACCCAAACAAACAACAACAAAAAAGCAAACCTACTGGAAGGTTCTGCTATAAACAATAACCACACTGCAACAGGTACATGCCTACATTCATGCATACATGCTCACACACACGCGCACACCCATGTGTGTAAAAAGCAGCGGCTATGACAGCAAAAGGAATAAATATCAACCCAACACTGAGGGATGTTGGATATGGTCACTCTCTCTTTTTTTTATTCAGTGTAATGTTGTTGGCTGTTTGCTTTTTTTTTTTTTTTTAATTTCTGGACTGATTAGAACAGCAGAAACTAATCAGTGGCAACTATGATTAACAGTCACATCTTGAAAACTGTACATTCAAATGGAAGGTGATTTTTAAAGAGGGTTCTGAGAAGGATAAGTGTACGCGTGTGTGCATGTAGATGGAATATACACACGAAAGAGGATCTTTTATCTGTGCCACCCCCATCATGAAAGTCCTCATTGCTCTTGACTCTTCTAAATATTTATTATTATCCAACATGAGTGTAGTATTTCTGTGTGCAGATCATATCTTGAAAAAAAAGCCCTCATATAGCTCAGATAAAGACGTAGGAGAAGTATGTGAATGAGAAAATAAATTAACTGTGTTTGTGAAGTTGTAATGAGAGGAGAAATGGGGTCATCTGCTTTCACTATTATCATCCAAGCAATTATTAGAGGAAGCTAGAGGTGCTGGCAGTTGGTTTAGAGGAAAATTCAGCTGGCACCTCATATCCAACATTCTGACAGATCAAGAGCAAGGTTTACCCCAAAGTTCTGCAGGGTAATAAAGATGCCTGCATGTGTGTGGGCCACGTATTTTGCATTTTTGCATGATACTTCTCCACATTACGAGTGGGATTGGTAGCCGTCTCCTAAAAATGCACAGTTTAAAGAACCAAGCTTGGATTAGAGATGTTTCTATGAAAAATATTTGCTCTTTGGAGTGTTACCTGCATGACCTACACTATCACTGATGATTTCACCTGAGCTGGTACCTGACCAGCTGAAGGCAGGTGGTCACCCTTCCTATTGTGCAAGCTTTTGATAGCCCCTTTTTTGGAAGTACTCTACCTTGCTCTTTGAAGGGACAAGGATATTTCCTTTGAAACAGTTACAAGAAAGAAAAGAAGCAAAAGAAAGTGGTGCCAGCAGGGCAGTGACAGGTGACAAATCCCACCACACCGTGGTCAGCACAAACCGGTAACTTAAAGTGCAAAATTTTAAGCCAGGGAAAATACTCTGGAGTATAGTGAGGGGGAAATGCTGCAGTAGGACTGTTGTTGTTTTCCATGGCATGCATATGCTATGACCCTTCCCTGGCCACAGGAAACAAACAAAAATAACTTCTTTTGAAGATTTCAGGAGAAATAATGTGGACAACTAGAAGTTATTAACCAGAGGAGCTACAGTACTCTGGTCTGCAGGAAAATATCATTGAAAAACAACTCCTCTCTCATTCTGTCATTCTGCATCATGCACCATGAGAGCCAGATCTGCTGATTTCAGTGACTACAGACAAAATCACTACAAAAAAAAAAGATTTATATTCCTCTTTGCCTAGCGATGTTGCACAGCTAAGGGGGAGTGTGAGCTGGAGGCTGCTGTGGCTTACATGGCCCAACTGCTAATGAGTGATTTTGTGAGGTGCTGATTCCTCCCTGACTAACGCCATGAGAGTGAAGGATGCTCAGGAGCTCTGCAGATATGCAAAGTGTCACTGAGGACATACCCTGCCATAAGGTCCATCTGTGCAGTCCCTTTGCAGGCGTACGCTAAAGGGCAGAGCCTTTATTCCTGAAACTGCTTTGGAGCAAAAGTGGAGGTTGTGATACTGGTTTTCAAGGAGTTGAAATCTCTTTACTTATAAATTGAGTGCATCTGCTCTGAAAGTGACCGGGAGGCATAAATATTGAATATCACATTGCCAGATTTTGTTCAAAGTGTGACAGAATCTTAGCAGAGATAAACAAGGGGCTTGAAAGTGTGTGGAAGAAGGAGAAACAGTTCAAGAGAAGAAATAGATTTATATAAATGAAGTGGAAAAAATGAATGCTTCTTCAAAGTTATTGAGATACTGAGTTAAAACTGGAAGCCAGTCTGTAGCAAGAAACAAAAATAACATGGAAAAATTGAGAAGTAAGGCAAATCTTATAAAATCAAGTATTCATGAAGAGCAGGGAAGGGAATATTTGGAAAGTCAGATCACACGCAGATAGATGGAACGAGATGGCATACATCCAAGGGCCTGACTTTGCAAAAGTGCTAAGCACTTCCTACAAGGTGTGCTGCATGTTTTATAACACAGCTAGTCAGAAGATCAGCAGGGTTTAATTTTCTTCTTCTGTGAAATCCTTGTGAGGAAAGCAAGCAAAACCCTTGTCTCTTCATCTTCACAACAAAGCTTGAATATTTAGCCGACAGTTGGAAATATTTTGGCTAAAATAAAATCTCTGTTTCTGAGCTGCTGCTATGATACCTTTTGCTCTGGCTACATGGCGGGTCCTGAGTGAACTATGCACAGCGCATGTCCTGTGGCATCTCCCTTCTGGTGAAGGGCGACAGTGGCTGTCTGGCTCCTGCGCCTGCTGGGTGGCCGGGGCACCCAGCTGGTCATGGAGCCCAGCAACAGGGGCCACACAAGGCGCAACGCTTCCATGACACACCATGGGGGCATTTCAGAAAAAAAGAGAAGACAGCAATTTTGGTAGGAACAGTTTGGTTCATAGACAAAACCAAAAATAAATATACACATGTAGACATTTAAGTTTTATGTTTTATGCTTCTTTTGCCTGAAAATCATTTTTCTGCTAAACAATAATTTTGATACACATGTCCATGCCCTCCCCCACTCCAGCTTGCTCAACTCAATTTTAATTTCCCAGAAAGCTGGAGGCATTTAGCCCTTCACAGGACTTGGCTTCACAAAAATGCCAACTGCACAGCACTGCAGAGTTCTCATAAAAGAAAACAGTGGTCATTCTGGTAATGGCATCCCATATGTCTAATTTCATAATGAAACTCCTGTTAGCTGGAGTAAGGAAGACAGAGTAAGAGTGCGAAGATGCAAGAAGAGGCAAACTGAGCAGTGCCCTTCCTTCAAGTGGCTGTGCTGAGGAAGGATCCCCAGACTGTGCAGACAAAATTTGAAATAGTGCTGCTTTTTCTATCACCTGGCTGAAGTGGGTGAGGTTGCCATTTAGATGAGATGCCAGCCACAGGGGGAAGTGCTCACATGGGCTCTGCCCCATGGTGGGAATAAACCAAAGTGGGAGCAGGACTGGAGACGATGGCAGAAGGAAAAAGCGTATAGCGAAGGAAAATGATCAAGGAGCTGGAGGAGCTGCCTGGCAAGTCAGGATCACAGGAGCTAGATGTGTCTCGTCTGGCAGAGCGGCAGCTGAAGCAGGACATGATAACAACATGCAAGGGATTGCAGGAGCTTGGCATCAAGTGGGAAGAGGAAGCGTTGATGGTGGCAGACGTGGGGGAGACCTGGGCACCAGAGGAGCTCTAGTGGGACCAAGGAACACCTAGCTCTGGCTAGGAAGCGATTCCTAGCAAGAGCTGGCTGTAAAACTGTGTCCCATGGGAAGTGGGGAAGCAAGGGAGGCAGCGCTGGGGCCAGAGCGGGTGGCTGCAGTGCCCTTGCTCTCCAAAGAGGTGGGTGGCTGCTGGCAGAGGCCTCCTCCTGGCGCCAGCAATGGGGAGTAGCTGGGAAGGGCAGCTCTTGCCCTAAGAAACCAGCTGCAGGGATACCGGTCTAGCCATAGGGTGGTGGCACCCTCCCTGCTTGGAGACCACCCTCCCTGGTGTTCTCAGCCCCCTTGGTGGCTCTGTCCCATGACTCTCCATGACCTGCGAGCCTAATGGAGGAATCCCCCCACCTCCCCATGACCTGCAGGGTGACCCGTCTCCACTCTCCACCATGCAGAGCCCCAGGGAAGACAACACTCAGTCCGCTGTGTATTAGGGTCCATCTTCTTTGGGAAGGATGGATATTTCTTCCTTCTTCTTCAAACAGTTAGTAAATAATTAAAAGATAGAGACAAAATATTCACCAAAGATAACCTACTCTCTTGTTTCCATGGCTACCTCCTTCCTGAGCCTGAAGCCTTTTGCTTGAGTCACACTGCGCAGGGTGAAAACCCATTTGCAGGGCAGAGGGAGTCATAACCTGACCCCGTAAGGAGAACTTTTCCTCACAAGTCACCTCCAGAGGAGACTGGGGATAAAAAGAGACATGTCATCCATTCTGGGGTCTGCTAGTGATCCCATCGGGCTACTGCCACCTTTCTGACCCTTGTGTCGCGCCACGGCAGGCAGGAGTTGTTGCGGGATGCTGCATCCTGGGAGACCAGGGCCATGGCCTTGGGGAGAGGTGATGGTAATGGCATGCCGCGGTCCACGGGCCTCCACAGGAATTTTGTAGAGATGGACGATCTGTACATGCTGTGAGAGGGATTTGAGCCATCAGGCCACTGCCACAGAGCCATTCCTTTGTCTTAGGGAGAAAGATGTCCTCTCCCGGATCCACACCTACTCTCGCTTATGGCCGAGAGAGAGAGTCAAGGCAGTAGGAGCTGCTGTGCCTGTCCATCCATCCATCACAGCCCTCCTGTCCCTGTCACCAGCCCATCGTGAAGAGGGAAAGGCCAGCAACTGAGTTCAGCTCCAAAGGTGCAGCACCCGGATGCAATACAAACTGATGTCTTTTCCACAAACCCTTTTATTTCCTTTGACTAGGGAAGATCATTGATTCCTCACACCAGAGGTGCAACTAAACTCTACCTGCCATGAGGCCCATTTTCCCTCTCGGCCATTTCAAGCACAGAGCATCTCTTTCTCTCATGACCTCATATTAGAGTAACTTGTAGCACTGCTCCCATCCTTGGTTTCTCTCCATTCTCTCCCCACCTCATCACAGCCTACACTACTCTTTGGATAGCTCAGAGCCCCAGCTCCAAGTCCTTTTAAGACCACCCCTGAGGAAACACTCTGTGCATAGGGCTGTTTGCAGTTGGTTTTAACTGTTTTTTGCTTGTTTGTTTTTGGTAAGCCCTACCTCAGTCTTCCAAGCAGCTCTGGGTTGGAGTTTAAGCCCTCTGTAGCCAGTATCACTTGTTCAGCCTCTGGGGGTTGACTGCTTTTTTCACAAAGGATGCAAAACCATGTGGCTTGTCTTTCCTCTTTGCCTGTGGCAACGAGTACTCACCCCAGAAACAACGAGTGCAAAAAAAGTATTTGAAGACCCTTATTATTGCTTTAATAAATCTGGGCCAGGAGCCTTTCTGCAAGGACAAGGACCAGAAGCAAGATCGCTCTGTCCTCTCCTTGCAGGCCTGACCTCTCTGCAGTTGGTACGCATACTTTCAACATAAAAAACACTCCTTTCAGAAAATAAATCAAGTCCATGTATTGATTATCCTCCTCCTTTCTGTTGTTTGTCCCATTCAATGTGCTGTTTACAGCTCCAGTTTGAAAGATGCAGAAGCTCCTTAAAATCAGACACGAAATGATAAAACTGGAAAGTCTGTTGTATACCACCCACTTCACAATGTCTAGTCAGCTGCGAGGAAGCACTGGAAGTGGCTACAGAGGCCCTTTCTGCTCTGATGGAAAAAAATGGGATGGGAAGCCACAAGGGAGCGGGGTTCCTTTTTTGAGTGGTGCATTAGCTTCTAAAGTCCCTCTGTTATGCTGCTCTCCTCTTTCCACTATCCTTCTCACTCTCTTTTCTTAGGGATCCCCTAGTGAGTCTCCCTAGGTTTCAGGTGACATCTCAAATTCTTTGTGTTCCCTGAATGGCCAGCAGCTTCCCTCTCTCACCCACCCACCAACCTAGGAAGGGCACAAGACAGTGATATTCCTGCAGGAGGAGATCCAGGCTTGCCCACAGGAAGGACGGGCAGCTGGTGATGATACATGTGGTCACACTGCCAGAAAGGGAACAGAAGATGCAGCCTCTGGACGGCTTGTTGCAACCACAATGGAAAAGTTGCATCTCCTGTATTGAATCTTGAATCCTGAGGCAGGTGTTGGCATGAGGAGTCAATCTGCCCTCATGTTCCATGCTGCTAGCCCTCCGCAGTTACCAACCTGGGATGAATGCAGGCTCCTCTGCAACGCGCTGGCAAGGAATGCTGCAGTTCCCTCCTTCTCCCCATACCTCCTCTGGCTTCTAGTGAGCTGCCTAGCCATGATAAAATGCACATATGCATCCTTATGCTTGCACACACAAACACACACACTGACACAAATAGTTCTTGTTCTCCATGATCTTAGTTATCCCTGGGCAGCAATCTGGTCCCAGCTAGACTGATGCAAGTCTGAAAAACCTGAGAGGATAATGGAGATGATGGAGAGGAGGTAGAGCCATCACTGAGATGAGGAAGTTCTTGCAGGTTCTTCCCATTGTAACTTGGCACAGAATTTGCCCAAAGCCAGGGAACCCAATACATTTTGCTTTGAAGCCCCCTTTGCTTTTATTTGTCTTTTTCAAAATGTTTTTTTTTGTCTTCTTTTAGTATATATAGCTATAGATACAAAAATAACAGATAGTTTTCTCTAGAGATGATTTTTGCGCCTTTGGGCTTTGAAAATAAAGTATCACAATTACTGCAAATAAGAGGGGGGCAAAGTATAATCTCCTCTCCCCTTTTTATCTTCCTCTTCTTTTCCTCCCCCCACCCTGCTGCCTCTCTCACTCCAAAATTTCTCACATATCCTTGCAGATTTCTTCCCTTAGCAGCATTGTTTTGAACAAAATAAAAAAGACAAATCAACAAAATAACAACAAAAACATGCCATGTAGCCTCCATCCCTTCCCCCATGAGCATGCCTGCTGTGTTCACACGCTCCCTTCAAAGCAAAGCTTTTCACCTCAAAACGGTTCCCATGCTCCATGGCTGTTTGCATTTCCCTGCTGCCGGGGCCAGATTTTCACCTGCTGTAAATCAGCATGAATCCACCTCAAGCCAGAGCTCTGCTGCTTTACACTAACAGAAGTGTGTAATCGCGTTTTGCTAATTTAAACTAGACCTGAAGATCTGGCCCACAATTTTTAATATTTGAAATGGAAGCATGAACAATAAGGAAGTTCCCAGAAACAGGCAAAGTCAACCCCAGACACTCTTCCTCTGTTGCTCATCTCCGTTCCCTTCCCTTCACCCCTACCCTGCCCCCCACCCTCCTTATTTTGACCAGGACCTCCCCCAGTCCCTATTTGCTTATTCTTTCTTAGCACTTTCTGGAATTCATAATCTCTCAGTAAAAAAAATAAATAAATCAATCTCTCTATATATGTATATGTATATAACTAAATGGCTGCCGCGTGGCAGTCACCTGGCTGGAGGGTCTGTTCCCTCTCAGCCCCATGGCCTTTTCTTGTCACTATAGTCTCTGCAGTGATGGTCCAGGTCTTGCCCTCAGGCAGGACTGTTCCCGTATTGCTTGCACTCTCCCATGCCTCTGAGGTACGGTACCAGAGTATTTGTTTTATATATATATATACATATATAAATGTATTTATCTCTGTATATATATATATATTTATGTGTGTATATATATATATATATATTTATAAATTTTTGTTTGCCTGGTTCTTTTTCCCATAAATCCTTTGGACTTGCTGATGGGGAAAAGATATAGCACATGATTCCTGTGCTGGTGGCCAAACACTCCCTCCCTGTGCCCCAGGGACCCTCATCTGTTCCTCTTGCTGACTCCATCATCCAGCTCCAGCTCAGAAGGGAGTGGGGAACCATGGTCCCCTGTCCCCAGTTTGCCGGGGCCATCCGGCTCCTCTCCGTCCCCTGGCGAGGGTGTGTCCTTGCAGAAGTCCGTCACCCAGGAAGGCATCGAGAGGAAGCCCCGGGGGTCGACGGTGTAGAAGGGCTTAGTGTCATGGGCCACAGGGCCCCGGGACGATGGGCTGGTGTGCAGGCTGCTGGTGCTGTTGCACTTCTTCACAAGTGTCAGCCCTGGGGGCGGTGGCGAGAAGAGGGAGGTCAGTGAGAGGCTGCTGAGGGTCTCCGAGGGCTCGCTGTTGTTGCCACCCCCCCTCAGACTGCTGCCCGCCCCCTCCTCATCTGAGGGGTCCATGGAGTCATGGTGGGTACAGCCGGGGCTGGTGCTCCCACCGCTGCTGTGGCTCCGCTGGTGCCGACGGATGTTTCGCAGGCTGAAGATCCCCCGGCCCCTGAGACTCCGCCGGCGGGAGGCAGGTGACAGGGGGGCCGCCAGCGGTCTTTGGCTGGCGACAGCTGGCACAGGGCACAGAGCCACCGGGAGGTCCAGCGTGCACTGGGGAGAGTCACTGAGGTTGAGGCTGTCCTCCAGCGTGGTCTGCAGGCTGCCCACAGAGCTGCTGCTCCGGCTGTCCAGAGAGGTGTCGCTCCCAGGGCCCTAGGAACAAGGGTGTGGAAACACATGATTCTCAGGGGAGACACAGGGCTATGGAAGCAAGAGTTTGCTTTTTTGTGTGCTTTGGGGTCTGTAATGTAAAATAAACCACAGTTATGGAGAAAATCAGTGGGAAAAACTCCAGTTTCTCTCTCACTGATTCTTGTTGGGAATGGTTGGCTATGCAAGGTGCCAACTCTTAACTGTTTGAAACACATTCCAGGAAGCAGTAGTCATGCAGACTCTCCATGGTCTATCTCCACAGGGGGTGCTTCTGGGGGATGAAAGGTTTCGGTGTTTTGAACTCTCATTTCATTCTGCAGCAGGGTGAATCTCCCTCTCCCATGTGAAATACCCCACCAACCAGAAATGGGTTCTGAGTCTGTGAGTTCTGCAAGCCCTGCCTGTGTGCTGTCCCTAAGCATTGGTGGCCCAAGAGGCTGAGGTTCTCTGTCATTATTGGTTCTTGGTTTCTGCTAAACAGGCTGCAGACAAATCAGAACTATCAGTTGGTCAGAAATCAGGTGGGCTTCTGTATACAGGTCACCGGAAGCCTTCTCTCAGAAAGTCACAAAACCACAGATTCACAGAAGGGTGGGCTTGGAAGGGACCTCTGAAAATCATATAGTTCAACCCCCCCTGCTCAAGCAGGGACACCTAGACCACGTTACACAGGATTGGGCCCAGGTGAATTTTGAACATCTCCAGAGAAGGAGACTCCACAGCCTCTCTGGACAACCTGTTCCAGTGCTCTGTCACCTTGACTTGTGTCAAGAAGTTTTTCCTCAGATTCAAGTGGAACTTCCTGTGCTTCAGTTTGTGGCTGTTGACTCTTGTCCTATCACTGGCCACCACTGAAAATAATCTGCCTACATTCTGTTGACAGCCTCCCTTAAGATATTTGTATGCACTGATAAGATCCCCTCTCAGTCTCCTCTTCTCTAGGTTTAACAGGCCCAGCTCTCAGCCTCTCCTCATAGGGGAGATGCTCCAGTTCCCTAATCATCTTCATAGGTTTATGCTGGACTCTTTCCACTAGTTCTTCTTTCTCTCTCCTAGCAGGGAGAAGCAGAGGTTCTTACCTGATGAAGAAGCGAACAGTTCACACTCGGAGATCTCAGTGATGCCCATGAGCCTTGCAGAGAGATCTTAGGAAGGTTGTGTGGACATGAGACTTTTTCAGGGCTTGTCTGCGTGGCAGAGATGGCTGGGTGGAAAAATTCTGCTGGCACAGGCAATAGAGGGCAAGATGTACCTGGAGAGAAGGGGCTGGGAGGGACTGACAAAGCATCAAAAGGAGTGGAGAGAACAAAACAGAAATAAGTTCAAAAGTCCTTTAATTTACTTTGGTACCTTTGTTGCTGCTACATAGAAGGTCCTGCAAATCCAAAGTACATACGATATTTAGCGACACATGTTCCTAATGGATCTTCAGAGTATGGTGTTCACACAGTGATCAAAACTGACATGAGGTTTAGAAGGACTAGTACAGGTCAGAACAACAGAGCAAGAGTTTGCCTCTCCTGTAGTTTTCTTTCAAGAGAAAGGCTGAGCCATAATATCCTCTGATTCAGCCATGTATCCAAAGAACTCAAAATCCAAAGAACTTTCATCCCAGTGCCTGCAAGGCAAAGGATGAAAGGAGACAAACTGGTGATTTAGCAAACTTAGGGGCCACAGGAAGCCAGAGAGTATTCTGGAGTGAAACTGTGACTCATCTACCACAGCCAAAGAGAAGCACCACCTGTTCATTGTACAGGAGCCTGGTTTCAGGGGACAGTAGTATGTTTTACCATGAAGAATGAACAGAGTTCATCCAGCCAAATACCAGCTGTAATGTCACTGGAGTCTGTGTTCCTGGTTCTCTTTTACATTCAGCTATGACTGTGTGCAGGTGCATTACCGTAAATGAGAATCAGTTCTTTCAGGATACATCACACAGGCAAGTCTGAGGAAGGATAGAAGTCATTTCAGGATATAGCAGTAAAAGCAGGAACTACTCTTCATCCCACTCCCAAGGGCTGGAAAACTGAAAATTTATTCTTGATTAGCATAATCATATGTCAGATTAGCTCCATTCCTGGCAGGAGTAAAGCAGGAGAAAGGCAGCTGAGTTGAACCAACCCACACTTTCAGCAGACTTGGAGAACGATAACAGCAATCCTCACCTTTGGTACTTTCATGCTTCAGCCAAGACTGGACTGAGTTGAAAGGAGTTTTCTCCATTTCACACAGGTAACTGTCAGGGTTTGAAGAACCATCAGCACTGGTAATTGGGAGCAGGCATTCTCCCAGATCTCCTACCCCAGTAGAATCAGGGCTGTCTTGGCCATTCTGATAAAAAAAAATAAGGAAAACAAAGCTTTGTAAAATTTAACAGCAAATGACAGAGCAGAGTTGTCCAACCTTGAGAAAGGCTGATTTTGTATGGACCTTCAGCTAACTAAATAGCTACTCAGATTGTTTTTCTGACAAAAAAAATCCAGTGAAATTTAGGTTCATTCAGAGGAAGTCATTAACAATGGTGATGAGAACTTTCAAAATCATACATCCGTATATTCTCCTCAAATTCTTCTGCACATGTCTCTAAGAAGGAGCTCTTGAAAAGTGATCCTCATTCATATTCTTCACAAGGGACACTCAGGTGAATACAGAGCACTTCAGACTTAAAAGAAATACAGTGTATGATACAACTTGTCTATGACCATCAGGGGCTAACCTTGGTTTCCTTAGGACTCAGCTGGGAAGTGCTGCGATTGTCTGAATCATCTCCTAGAAGGATGGAAGAGGACTTGTCTGAGTTGAGAGATAAGGCTTCCATTTCAGCTAGCTGAACCTACAAGAAGGGAAAGGAATGGTCATGGGACATGCCTGGAGTCCGTATTTCAAGAAGTCACACTGTTTGTTGTAGGTAAGTAACAGCCTGTAAACTTGAGAGCAGCTTTAAGTTTTATTCCTTGGATACACCAGACTTGAGTTGGGCAGGAGAATCCACTTTTAAGGAACCTTGAACATACAGTCTGCGAGCAGCCTGTGGCCAGTCCATGTACTTCTTGTGACAGAACTGGAGAAAGGAGTTCCCAAATCCGTCCCAGCGATAAGGCTGGCACAAGACCCTGTAAGTAAAGCCGGGTGAGGAGAGCCGTCCTCAGACTGGTAATAAGACTGGTCTGCTCTGTTGAGGGACGAGGAGTGGATCCCTCTTTCTGAAGGCGCCTCAGACAGCTCTGCTTAAATGTGAAGGTGCTTTCATTCCAGGGATAGTCATGCCTCTTTCAGTCCATGCCAATATCATGCTTTTCATATTCTCTTACCTTCATCACTGAAACCCATTTCCCTCCAGCTTCTCTGCATTTTCCCTCCCCTCCCCTCTAATATAAACAAGGCCTCAGCTAACACTATCATTATGCTTATTCTACATTGCTAAACTCATCCCTCCAACCCCTGCCAGGTTAGTGCTGTCTTGCTTTCTGAAATCAAATCTGGCCTTTGAGTTTTTGTCATCCTTGAGGTTCAGGTGTGCTTCAGTCCTATGCCTACTTTTGCTTCATCCCTTAGCCTTAGTTTCATACCACACATGCTCCTCTCCCATCCTCTCTTCTCAGAGCTTTCCATTCCCACCCCACCTTACCTCACCTCCTCCCCTAAAACCTGAAAAGCATCTCCTTTTCTCTAGTAGCTGAAGCAGCTGCTCTGTCCCTCCTGTGTTCAGTTCTCCCTTGCTGCTTTCTAAAGTCTCACTGGTTCCCAACACCAGCACCTGACCCTTAACAGTTATATTTTGGTTTGTCTCAACCAGGATTCCTTGTTTCCTGGGCAGTTTTCTGTGTTTGTAAGAGGCAGGTACAGTTTTCAACAGCAGGTGGAATGTTTAAAGAGATGACTCCTTCGAGCTGGGAGTTTGGTGGCCTGTGCCAATGCCAGACACTGGAAGAGGTCTCCATCTGAGGCATAATGCACTTGAAATAAACAGAAGGAAAAACCTGAGCTGGATTTAAATAAGGATGCAAATGGCATCCATCTTTTGGATATTATTCTGACATACAAACACGGTGCCATTCAACCATGAAGAGAGCCCAAGGACAACTGCTGCTGCTCGAAGCATGGTTGCACCCGAGAACCCACAATGACGTTATGCCAAGCACACTACACAGCCATCAGTCAGCAACAACCTGTGTACAGAAACACAATCTTCATCCAGTCCTGTTCAATGCATATACTCATCCATTACTTGCATAACTGCTTGTCTCACCAGAACAGCCTTATAGCTGTGCTTGTAGAGATGCAAGCATGAAATGTGATAACATCTGAGACTACCTTCTCCATCCATAAAAAAGGGTTTTAACAGAATAGTCTGTTCTTCACTGACCGTTTGCTCACAAATTCTGGCCACCTTGGGATCTACACAAAAAAACATAATCAACAAAATCATGAATAGACAAACTGCTTTTGTGAAAACATTCTTCACTGCTGCTCATTGACAAACTCCTGCCACTCCTGCCACTAGCTAAATAACACCAATACTCAAATGTGTCACTGTCAACCAGCCCAAGAGTGAAAGGATAGAGATGACATGAGATGAGGTTCACACCTCAAATAAAAAGAAAAACATGTCCTTCAATCCGGTATATTGCATTATGCAGAGTATTTTAAAATCTTTTGACTAAAGATGATCGTGAGAAAAGAAAAAGAATGGCACTGGGGGAAATGGGGTGTTCAGTAGAAACACAATCTTCAAAAGTTGCCTGGGCATCAACTTCAGGCAGTGAACCATACATATCCCTTAGAAAAAAACTAGTTACAGATACAATATATCTTTAAAAACAGAGTCATAATCTAAAAAAAAAACACTTAGTTATATGAATAATTGTTTTGTAAATGTGATGCCAGGAAAAGATGCTGAGTACTTCTGTTCAATGCAACAGAAAACTTAGCACATATTAATAATTTTGAGAACATGTCTAAGGGTTGTATTACTCTGCAGTACTCAGCATATTGATGGACTAAATTACAAATGAGATGGGAGCAAATGTTTTTGGCTAGTATGTGATTTTTGCCACAAAGGCAGCATTAACAGTGATTTGGTTTGGGCAATATAATCATTAACAGTGATTAACAGTAATTTGGTGAGCTATATATGCTGTGAGCATACTATTTTGTTCAAAAACACATGTATTGAATAGGGTGAGATTAAAACTGTTTGGGCTTCTAACATAGCTTAGTGCAATTCTGTTGCTTGTACAATGTACATTCTGATACTCTGGTAATGTTAATGCATCTAAGTACACTCAAGTGTACAGGTCTTGAGGTGACACAATATAGTGGCTTGCCTTTGGAATTTCCATGTTGTTTTTTGCATTGTGAAATACAAAGAGAAAGTCATGCTCAACTATGAGTTAAAACTTTGAGCTGTAGTTTTGATTTATATAATCATAAATAAACTCGATAATAAAATTGACATTTTACTGTTAAATTCATTCTTGAAGATACAGAGAATTTATTTTCAATTCTAGATTTTACATATACTTACATAGCAATTTTGAAAAATATTTTATTGAAATTATTTGAAAAATAACTCTAATCTAAAAAAAAATTTGCTTGTGATTATTCTGTCAAACTACTCTTTGCTAGATTTGTGTTGTAATTGCAAACTTTGCTCTGTGTTACTTACTCAGAAGGTGAGAAAATATGTTGTGGTCTTCATTCATAGAGAGGATACTAAAGGCTATCTCTAAGACTGTCAATGGAACAAACTAGCATCAAATACTTCTTAATTTGGGGGTAATCATTCTGCAATGTCTTTTAGAAGGGCGATTTCCTGAGGCTGAGCCTCAACTGCTCAATATAAGGACTGAACTAAAACACTAGTGACTTGAATCACTCATTATTTGTCTGCATTACTGCAGCATCCATGGCTTAAGTGTTGCAGTACTGAGAAGCTACAACATTTGCATTTTGATACTGGAACAAGTTGTTTAAGCTACTGGAACAAGCAGATAGGTGAAAGGCTGAGAAGATTTAGAGTATCAGAACTAGAGGTCAAGACAGACCCCTAGTCTCAAACTCCCTTTAAATCACTCTCTTTAAATAAGGATAATCTGACAATGACTTTCCCAAGTTTCATGTTTTCTTTACAAGCCATAACAACATAGCACGCAAGTTCTGTGGAAGGAGATGGTGAAGATTGCCTCTGATGTACTGACCTAAGCTATTGACACAAGCCTACCATGGTAAAAACACTTAAATACAACAACATGATTTCAGAAGCAAATATAATTCTGTTTCTCACCTGATTTCTTTCTGACTACTTTGCTCCTAAAGTTTCACAACACAAAGAGACTAATTGTTAAGGAAGTGCTCTTCCAAAGCATCTGTGAACTTTAGGAGCACAAATCTAAGTCACTTGGTAGCCTATTCTTAGCAGCAAGATATTTGTCAGTTAGCAGGTTCTAAATCAGTAAAGAAACTCTAAAACTTTCTTCCTGGGTCTGTTTTTATTTAGTTTTGCTCAAACTAATTAACTAGCTTTCATCACAAACCAATCCTTGCTCACAGATGGTGACTCTCTTCAACAAGGCATTTAAGCATGTGCTTAACTCAGCAATCTCAATGGGAAATTAGCAAGCACATGCTTAAAATGAAGAAAAATACATGCCTAAATCTTCCACTGAATTGGACCCAAGTGCTGTCATTTGGGGAAGATCCCACCAGTCCATTCTACAACATGAGCCTGAACCTCTGCTTTTCATGCAGAGCTGCACACAAGAGGATACCCTCAAAGTCAATCCTCTACATATCATCATACAATCACTCCTGAACAGTGTCCTGGCACATCTCACCTTTCCACCACCACAAAAATCCTACTGGGCTAAGGAGGACAGGCCAATACTAGGCAGTTAGCAGCAGCACATGACAGATGACAACAGGTCAAGCCCTCCGTCTACACAATCTACAGCAAGGAGCACACATCAGGTGACCGGTAGGCATGTGGATGTGAGTGTGTGGGTTTTGGGGGGAGACTCCCCTCACGCATCCTCGTACGCAGGTTACCTCTTGCTTGTCATGGTTACACTTCTCGCACATGGCCGGCGAGGAGTAATGATGGAAGACGGAGCCCGATAGGTTATCGATGATCATTAACTCCCCGTCGAAAGAGTCCTTAATAATTAAAGAGACACTGTCCAGCCATAAGTTCTCCTAGGGGACAAGAAAGGGGGGAGGATGGGAGAAATTATTTTAAGAATACTAATTTTTTTGCTTCGATGTTTAATGTGATTTTGGGGCTGGGTTCTCCACCCTGACTCATCGGGAGCAGCACTTTGTACTGCAAGCATCTGCACAGGGTCTCTGGGAGAACATTTGCTCCTTAGGGCATGTAAAGAACGCCTTGCTAGAAACCAAGGCAAAAGGGAAGGAGGGACAGCCTTCACTCACTGTCAGTGCATCATGGCACTGCTCATGACTCCTTTCCAGCCCTGCTGATGTGTTGCACTCTTGATCTGCTGTTTCCTCTGCTTTCTGCTCCTGAACTCCCCTCTCAAATATGCTCCTAACACACTTTGAGCTGATTTGCTCCATCCCTCTTCTAGCCCTCAAGTTCCTACAATATGGTGAGAATGAACTTCCAGGCAGTGCTATAGTACCCCCTGCTATCACATCTGTGCTCTCACGCCAGCCTACCAACTCATCAGCCTACAGCTGAAAGCAAATCTCTCACCCTGACGCAGAAGAGCCCGTCTCCTGCTGCCAGGCTCTCTGGTGCCTGCGTTGCCTGGCTTCTCCCAACAGTCACCTGCTGCAGTGTGATTGGTAAGCACAAAGGTATACCCACCTGTGCTGGAGAGTAACATCTCATGCATAGACGTCCTTCAGGGTCTGTTCTCCCACCACCTCCTCCTGTTCCTGTTGCTCCTCCTTGTCCTGACTTTGGGGAGCCTGACTTGCGGGAGCATAGCCCATGTGAAAATTCCAGCTCAATCTCAGCATCCATTTCTGCATCCTCCTGGGCCTCTTTATTGCTGTCATCCAGGTGTTTCATGAGCACAGCTACCACCACATTGATGAGGACAAACTGGGCTGTGAGCACAAAGCTGACGAAGTACAGTGGGGAGATGAACTGCAGGTTGCTGAGGCAGCTCCGATCATCGTGGCTGCAGTCACGCAAGGTATCCTTTAAGGGAAGTTGGGTTTGAGAGGGAAGGAAGGACTAAAGTAAGAATATAAACTTGGCTGATCTTTCAGTCAAAAACAATGATGCCAATGGAAAGAATGGCCAACATTGCTATAACCCTCACCCTCTGTTATCATGAGAGGTCCAGGAATTGATGACACTATCTGACCATGAGGTATGAACTGTGCTCTGTGCTTCAGAGCAAATACCCCCATAGATTTCCAGAGCAAACTCCTTCCAGA
The DNA here is from genome assembly GCA_034781795.1 of Crypturellus tataupa. Taxonomy (NCBI): domain Eukaryota; kingdom Metazoa; phylum Chordata; class Aves; order Tinamiformes; family Tinamidae; genus Crypturellus; species Crypturellus tataupa. The sequence goes on from JAWLRI010000653.1 coordinate 2,388,842, forward strand.
CCACCACATGTTGCTGTAGCCCTGCACGTGCACCAGTACAGCTTGACACTGCCTTCCCCTACTCAGACTAAAAAGAACCATATGTGTTCAAAGAAGTTTACTTCCTTTTCTCCATCTCCTTTGAAGAAAGGAATTTTGGTTTTGATACCCCTGGTCTCTGCAGATCAGTGACATGTCCAGTGCTCCTATATTAAACTTTGATAACAGGTTTTATGACAGTGGATCTTCTCTCCTAGTCTGGATGCTGTCTTCCTGTTCATCCCAAGGACAGTTTGCACTTCTCTGAATCACAAGGCTGTAGGACTAGATAAGCCCAGAATCTGAGAGAGTGTGTTGAGGAGGGAGATTCTGACCCAATCTGGGATAGATTTGATCTAACTGTTCAGCTCCAGTTTTCCTTCCCTTTCCAGCCCAAGCAGAGCTGAACAAATCAGAATTTATCCTTTCCCAGAACAGGGATATCAATGCCCCTAAGGCTCTATTACCTTCATGATCCCATTCCAGTTGTCGCCTGTGGACACCTGGAAGAGTGTGAGGAAGGCCATCCCGAAGTTCTCAAAGGTAGCGTGGCGGCTCATGCCCTCACAGGGGTTCTCATCATTGCATACTGAAAGGAAGGGGAGCACAGCTGTCAATGGAGGGTATCCTGCCAACTCTAAAATTAACAAAATGAACTGAGGAGGGAGGCTTTCAGGCCTCTCACAACTTGAAGACCTCAGTTAATGGCCCCAGTATGCTGTTCAATAGCTGGATATTGCCCAGCAACACAAGACTATCAGGCAACAAAACTTAGTTGCTCAGGGTATTCTCTTAATATGTCATTGTCATGCATTCCATGGCAAAAGACATGAGTAAGCTTTCCCTGAATTTTTCCTGTAATCTTGAAGACAGTCAAAGTTGATTAAAAAAAAAAAAAAAAAGTTTTGGAATGAAAGAGAAACCGGGCACTGCTTTTATTCTGAGACTAGCTGTTAGGACAATGAAAATTTAGAGGGAAAATCCTCTTTCATCAAATATACATAAGGGAGAATAAAGGACACCATATAACTCAGTTCCTTTATTAAATCATTACTGAGTTTGCTGTGTGATGAGAAATCTCTGATTCCAAGAAGATCTGTAGCTCACACTGGAGCACAGTCTGCTTAAAACTTACCCAGTTTTCCAAAAAGCTCCACTCCTAGAGCAGCATAGATGAAAAAGAGGAGCATGAAAAGCAATCCGAGGTTCCCCACCTGAAAGCAAACCATACGGTCAGGCCACCCTAAAAACTACCTCATCCAAAAAGGAGAATGTAAATCATATCTAAACCAAGTTCTGCTTTTCAGAGCTAGAACAAAAGATCAGCAAATGCTCAGTGTACAAATATAACCAAACAGTGCTCAGCACATGGAAATCAACAGTCCATATTTCTACCCATCATGTTACCATCCACATTACAACAGCTATGCTCAGACTTAAAGGATGCTCTGCTTCCAGCTACCTCCAGCGCTCCCGGACACACTCCATTCAGGGCTAGCTGAGGTGTGCATCCACGTTCTGGGTCAGATGGAGACAGACGTGTTGGTGAGGGGCACAGAGAAGTCAGATTGGATGTGTGAAGGATGATCTATGGATTACAGGACACAGGCAGCATGGTGTAATGCTACATGCCCCACCAAGCTACATAACTGCAAAGTTATGGCTGTGTGAAGAGTAAAACAGCAATCCTTTGAAGGAGAGGCATAAATAGAGAAGTTCCTGTAATGAAACCAGCAGAGGAGGGTGAGGAGGCAAAGCACCAACCACATCCAGAGGAGTGAAGAGAACTTGTGGAGAGAGGAAGCAGGAAGAGTGGATGAAGAGACCCTTTTGAGATGTGTGGAGAGGGAGAAGGTTAGAAAAACAGACTGAGAGAACCAAGAAGGGAAACAGAGCTATGCTTCTCTTTGTTCCCATGAATAAAAGAGCGAAATATGGTTCTTAGATCTCCAGCATTTGTTGTGATGATGGCTGCATGGGGCACAAAGGCATAATGCACAAACCAAATTGCAAAAGCCTTTTTTTGATATTGTCGCTCAGGAAGTGCAAGCTAGATGAGCAGACAGTGAGGTGGGCTGAAAGTAGGCTGAAAGGCAGAGCTCCAAGAGTTGTGATCAGTGATGAAAAGTCTAGTTGGAGGCCAGGAGTCAGTCATGGGTCCAGTATTGTTCAGTTTATTCATCTCTGACCTGGAAAAAGGGACAGAGTGCACCCTCAACAAGTTTGCTGATGATACTAAACTGCGAAATATGCCTGAAACTCCAGTGCTGTGGTCCCATTCAGAAGGACCTTGACAGGTTTCAGTGATGGGCAGAGAGGAACCTCATGGAGTTCAACAAAGGGAAGTGCAGGGTCCTTCACACAGGAAGGAATAACACCATGCACCAGTACAGGGTGGGAGATGACCTTCTGGAAAGCAGCTCTGCAGAGAAGGACCTAGAAGTCCTGGTGGACTGCAAGGCGAGCATGAACCAGCAACGTGGCACTGTGGCCAAAAAGGCCAATGGTCTCTGCATTAGGCAGAGCATTGCCAGCACGTTGAAGGAGCTGATCCTCCCCCTCTACTCACCCCTGGTCAGGCCACATCTGCAGCACTGTGTCCAGTCTGGGCTCCCCAGTACAACAGGGACATGCAGCTACTGGAGTAAGTCCACTGGAGGGCTATAAAGATGATTAAGGGACTGTAGCATCTGTCTTATGAGGAAAGCTTGAGAGAGCTGCGCCTGTTCAGCCTGGAGAAAAGACTGAGTGGGAATATTATCACTGAATATAAATATCGAAAGGGTTTGTATAGAAAGGATGGAGCCAGACTTTTTTCTTTGGGGTACAACCTGAAGCACAGGAAGTTCTGCCTGACCATGAGGAAATCTTCTTTACTACGAGGGTGACTGAGCACTGTCTTCTCCAGGGAAGCTGTGGAATCTCCTTCCTTGGAGACAATCAAAAACTCTTGGAACATGACCAGAGGCAACATGCTCCAGGTTGAACCTGCTTGAGCAGAGGGGCTGTACTTGATGATCTCCAGAGGTCCCTTCCAGCCTCAAAAATTCTGCACCCAAGTCCTCATTTCTCCATATCACTGCTGGCCTCTGACTCTTTTGCCTGCCATTGTGAGGAGCAGCAGGATTGTATTTGAAGTGCAGGAAGGGGAGGTAGAAAAGGCAGTCTGAGCAGAAACAGAAAATGCTTATAATGTTCACCCAACTAGTGGGGCAAGGGAAGGCAGGGTCAAATTAAGGACTTAAATGATATCTGGGGATATTTGCAAAAAATGAACAGTGTCTGATCTGAATGTTTGTCAGTGTCATTTGGCCTGTGTTAAGATTATCTACTTTAGGAGTCTTAATATAGTTGTTGCAACTCTGGTGGCATCCAAATTCAGGAGAAAAAATGAATGATTCAACCCACCCACTCCTCTAGGCTGCCAGAAGCTGGCTCCCTACGTATTCAGTGGAAGAAATTATTTGTGATGACTAAATTGGACACCTCTAGTAAATACGTATCCCTCTAGACCTTTAGCTACAGGGCTTTTTTTTTTTTTTTTTTTTTTTAAGAAAGAAAAGAAGCATGATAAAATTCAGCTAAGGGGTAAATTTCCAAGAGGCTCTTAAAAATTAAAGCTTTATTCACTTCTAAGAATTGTTCCAGTATAATAAAGACATAAGGGAAATTGAAATAGGGTAACTGGAGAAGCCTTATAAGCCATTAGCAAGCCAAAATCCCTGATGTGACTCTGTGTTCCAGGAACATAAAAAGAAAGGTTGAGAGGAAGAAAAAACGCAAGGGAAAGGACAGCTTATTTTAAACTGCTTCTTTTGCCAAAGCCAATAAATCTTGGAGAATAATATTGCAGATAATTCAATTGTGCCCTGAAGAGTCAGTGTATAAAATATGGGGACAAAATTCGATCTTTTAACAGTGAAACTGAGGGATTTTAGCATGGCGTTAAGTGCAGATTTTGATGCAACTTTAACTGTGGAGTGATTTTTTGATCTCTCTGTTATATAATTATAATTAAATGAAGCCACCTATTACAGAAGGAAGTAAATGCCAGTCAATAGGGAGTGGACTGTTCATAAGCATTGATGGTGGGACTATTACTTGTTATTAGTTGCCAGGGAATACCTCGAGGCCAGATCTTTAGACATCTGCTTGTGAAGGTTTTGTGGTAGATATTAATGACTTCTAAAAGATAGATCATCTTGGTTAGCAAAAGAGCTGTAGAAGGCAAATACATGTGAGAAAAGCTGGAATTTATTAAGTAGGAAGAATATACTTGTGGTTTGTGGCTAACACCAGGAAGTAGGGCTCAGAGGCTTCAGCTGAAGTCTCAGCTCTGCACTTTGTGTCCTGAGCAAAATATTTCATCATTTGGTGGCTCTTTTTCTCAATCTGTATGACAGGGATATGAACATTTTCCCCCTCTCCTATTTCTTCTCCACACATCAGCAGTAGAAGCTGTGTTTCACCTTATAAGTGCAAATATACTGCAGAGTCTTCTCATTTGGGGCCTCTGGATATTTCAGTCAGTTCTTAATACCTATGTGCGTTTATCTGCAGAATTGCAGAATAAACATGCCACAGACACACAGACATTGGATCTGGAGACATGCTCCATTCCAGATATTTTCCTGAGAAAATGAGTTGCTGAGGCTCTCAGAACTGAAAAGAACAAGGTTCATAGAGGCTGCACAGCTCTAGATTGGGGGCTGCAGAGACAGAACTAATAAACATTACCAGTCCAAACTTGCCTGCTGCAAAGACAACCTTAATATTGTGTTTTGCCATTGTCCAGGATACATCAGGATACCCTGGATGACAAAGGATATTATTATACATGCAATATATTATTATTATATGCAAATACAAATTATTATTGTATAACAAAGCATGGGAAATCAGAAAGAGCTCAGAATTCACGAAAGATCACCATCTTTTCCTCTCACTTTTGCCTCACATGATTCTTCTAATTCAGACTGACATCATTTATTGTCACTGACATCAGAAGTAAATTCCTTGTATAACTACTCATGCTGTTTTCAGATTGATTTTCAGCCCTGCATCACTCATGAACACTGGCACATTAGCTGATAAATCAACTGACAAATACTGTTGCATTTTGATATCATGCAAGATAGCTGTCTGCTCCAGACCTGCCAGGGGAATGATCTGATGTATGATCAATGGAGTGACTTGGTGCCATTACTCCTTTCTTAATAATTCTCCTTTGAGCAATGAAAACAAAGGAGAACAGCCTCCCTGGCTGCTCATCCATCATGGAGGATCCTCTCGCTGGGCTGGATGCCTGTATAAAGCACCATGTCAGCAGCTCACATGGGAACAGCTGCCTCTCACAGCTCATGAAATTGTTCTGTCTAGCTGTCTTTTGGAAGACACTTAACTGCCGGCTGCGTGAGCCACAACAGAGAGCGCCACTGCTTATCATACACGAAAGGTTCAGAAGCGGGTAAGGATCCAGGAGGAAAAAGGGAAAGAAGAAAGCAGGAAGGGGGAGGCACTGCCTATGAACAGGAGGGAATGAGAGAGAGCAGAAAAAAGGAGGCACGTATGGGGAAGGGCAAGTGTGGCAGAGACCACAACCTGCTTTCCTCCTGAAATGGCTGCCAGTCACTCTCCCCTTCTTATGGAGAGTAGAGAGAGTAGCTGTTGACTAACAGCAAGCAGTGGGACACTACTTCTTAGACATCACGGGAAGAAAACTGTGTTATCCAGGAACAAGGCATTTCTTAAGTCACCCACCAGAGAATAAAGATTTGAGGTAAACTGCACCCCAGTATTGGCACAATAACCCAGATACCACCTTCTGGTCCATCTGCTTGCACCATCTTTGAGGCTGTATGTGCACCAAGACAACTGACCCTTTGGAAAAAAAGAAAAAAAAAAAACAGGTGCAGAAAAGGAGAACCTTTCATCAAGTACATCTTTCTTACCTGTGGCAGGGCTTGAACAACTGTATCCAACAGTGCTCGCATTCCTGTGGCCATCTTCAGTAGCTTCAGGACTGCCACAAAAAGCACAAGATGAATGTCACTTAGATTCAGTTCAGAAGGTCCATCCATTAGGTGACCAGCACATGAGATAGAAGACTGACTCCCTTTGTCCCAGAACAACTGCATTTTCCCTCTCATTCCCTTTCTCCACTTGCTCACCATTTTGGACTGCACAACTCCAGTGGTTCTTTTCCTTCTAGTCCCTCTATCTTCTTAGTAAATACTATTTCTTCCACTCATGCTTACTGGTTTCTTCCACTCTACTGAAACACAATCTGACCAAGGAACCTCTTTCACACGCTTCTTCCTCTGCTTCAATTCTTTATGCTTTTTATCACTTTCTCTTCCTCCTGCCACTGTCCATGCATGCAGTTTAGCAAGTCTCTGCCATCATCAGGAAAAATTTGGTACTCTCCCTAGGCAAGCTCCAAACTAGTTTTGGAGGTTCCTTTCCAAATACCACAACAATACTTGCCCATAAAAAAATAACATGGAAAATTCAGCTCTCACATCCCACTGCCTCCACCCAGAGGTAGGGACACGAGGAGCCCACAGCTCTACAGCTAGTGCTCAGGGCAGAGTCCAGCCCAAGTCTGCCTACAGTACTGCCTACAGCCAGCATCTGTCTCACCTCGAGCAATGCGCAGCACCCTCATGATCCGGATGATAGTGGGGTTAATGGGCAGAGCAGCATTGATTTCAATCTCTTCCAATGTGATTCCCATGACAGACAGTAGCACAATGGCCAGATCTAGCTGGTTCCACCTTAAGAAGAAAAATTAGAGAGTAAAGGAAGACAGATTTTTTTTTTCATGTACCTAAAAGATGAAGTAAATTGTTTTCACTTCAACCTAAACATTTCTTAATGTATGAATCCACAGTCCCATTCTGAATCAGTCTATATGACCTTTTTTAGACAATCACAGATACACTTTGCACAGACTGTGAGCAGTCAGCGGCAAGCCAGACAGATCTGAAAGCATAGAGTTATGCTACTACAATGGGCTCAGCTTTTTTATGGCCCTACTACCTCAAATCAGCATGGTTATATACGTTCAGTTTTATATGTTCAGTTATATATGTTCAGCTTTTAGTTTGGCACAAGGGAAAAAACATAACAAAACAAAACACACTGCCTCTAACCCCACCTCCTTGCTGTCTAGCATAGTCAGCAGATGCCAACAAAGAGGCAGTTTTTGCACAACTCTTATTGCATAGGAATTGAGACTCATGTGGGCTATAGCAGGGTCCATGCTGTACAGAAAAGGGAGGCGGTTAGGGCACCCTCTGCTAAGCATCACACCCCAGCTAGGGATCCATCTTCAAAACCTCCACCCCAAATCAAGCTGTCCCACACACATGGTTGACATGTCTCTCTGCTCACCTGTCTTTGAAGAATCGCCGCAACCCAAATGCCACCAGCTTGAGCACTGCCTCCAGCACAAAGACTGTGGTGAACAGGTAGTTGCAGTATTTGAGGGCTGTCTCCAAGGACTGCCAGCAGAAAGAGAGGGTGAAAGAAGTGAAGAGAGACCAGGACTAAGTGTGTAATCATGTGGGCTCTCCTAAGCACCAGAAATTCATTAACAGACAGTGAAACTGCCCCAACTACCTACATCAATCTGGAGGTTACCTTTTCATGGGCAACCATGGACCCTCTGCCCCATGTTCAGAAATGTTCATTGTTCCTTTCTCGTCTACTGCTCAGCAGAAAGGGGAGGATAAAGTTATCATAAGGGGTATCCACCAAACACTATTAGATTTCTCCACAGCCCATAGCCTATGACATCTGGATGCTGCCCACTAATAGCACTGATGTAGCTTGGAGTGAAGAAGAAAGGTCATTTCTGCTGGAAAGAAATCCTTCTCTGCCTTAAGCCAGGGCTGATATGCACCATATCTCTCAGCTCTAGACTTCTGGTTCTTCCATGTGTGGCACCTTCTGCACCACCAAGACCGTGCGGACAGTATTTAGTGGCACTTCTACTGCAGAGGCTCAAAGCTCTTTACCAGAGTTTATTACTGGAGCCTGACAGCATGCAGGCATAGCTAGACCTGCTTTACAGAGGAAGGAACAGAGGAGTAAGGAAGAGCAGTGCTTGCTCAGGAACAAAAGCCTGGTATGAGGCTGAGACAGATAATGGGCAAGAAGAGTTCCTGAAGAGTAAAACTATAGGCACCATCAAGGAGAACATAAAAGGTGGGCAGATGAGCAAGATGAGCAAGAAACACAGAGGAACTTGGCAGTGGATTTGATGATGACAGAGATTCAGTTCTTCATCAAAGTCTGAGTTACCTGAACAGCACCTGCTCAGACACCATAGCTGTCACCTAAATCAACGGTCTCCTGAAGAGAAAACTGACATGCCACTGAACAGATATCCATTTGTCTACATAAAGAGGCAGAAATCCCTTTCTACATATGCAGCACATATTCTTTCCATCAGAGGCTTCCAGAGATCTGCAAGCAACTGAGACACCTGGTCTTCCCAAAGGTAAATATTATACTTCTTCACAGTAAAGAGCCTAGAATCCCGAATAACTCCCTGCTGAGAGAGGCTTGTTTCAGAGCTTGCTTCTGCAGCTTCTCCCGTGGAAGAAATGTGTTTGGGTAGAGAGATCCCACTTCATGGCATACGATGAGCCACTCTACTCCTCACAAGTTAAGGCATGCATGAGAAATGGACTGACATTTGAAAGTCTGACGCAAAGCCTGAAGCTCCTGGGGCACTGTGCTACTTCCACCCCTTGAACTACACACACACTTAATAATAAAAGGCTCATAAGCCTAACTCCACAAAGCTTTCCAGGGGCCTGTCTTGTTTGGATGTCTAATTATCTACGGTTTCAATGGATAGCAGCTGTCTGAGCAGTGGATGCATACCAAATTCCTTCTTGCAACACTTCCACAGTATTTTTCAGACGCTCACCTCTCCTACCAATACTGGTGAACAGTGATCATCAGAAAGCAGTAGCAAAATAACATAATTACTAGAGGGAGGGCTTATCTCCATGATTTCACTCACCACAGGCTGGTTGTAGTGCTCCAAGGACATGGTGACCACGTTGAGGCAGATGATGAAAGTGATGAAGATGTCCAGATAGTGGCTCGTGCAGACTGAATGGATAAGGAGGCGTATGGGGCAGTAGGTAGCATAGTACGGCAAACGCTGTGCCTCTTCAGTGGAAAGAGGGAGAGGGGAACAGTTAGCAGGAAGAAAGAGAGAGATGGGTAAGACACATCAATCAGGGAGCAGGCATTGAAATAGGGATAGGTATTGAAATAAAAACAGGTGAAGGAGGGAGAAAGAAAGAAAACAAAAGGATAGATAAGAGATAGGGGACATAGAAAGGAAAAATAAAATACAATTAAAAAAGAGGAAAGTAGAAAAGGGAAGAAAAAATAAGTAGAAAAAAAAGGAAAGAGACACAGATAGAAAATCTGTTAGTCTATGTTTGTTGGAATGGTGCTAAATCAGCATTTCATGCCTCCACAAATTAAGATCACAAATGATAAAAGGAAACAGATGGTTCCAGGAGAGACCCCAGGGTGTCACAGGAGAGAGGAAAAAACTGGAGCAGAGAAGGGGAAAGCATGCCCACAGGCTGTGAATGGAAGAAAACCATCAGTCTGGGGTAGTAGTGATGATTTCCAGGGGTGAGTGTGTCTTTGCAATTTTTTCCTATGAAAACACAGAAAGGGACAGAAAAAACAGGGAAAGGGCTTGCTTCCCACCAGAGGTCTGGGACACCAAGGAATGACACTATAAAACTGATGGAAAGAGCTATAAACAAAACAGAGGGATTTTTTTTTTTCACTCTCCCCTGCTTTTTGGTTTTGGCTTAAACACAAAGGACAGACTGTCCAAGTCTTCCCTCAAACACCTGCTGGAGTATTGGATGCCCAGGTAGATCCATACAAGCCTGGAGAAGTACTGATACATGCAAGGTCTGTGCTGGTGATACATGCACATACATACACTCATGTATTTTTGGCATGTGTTATTTCCCAAAGAGCAGTGTGTTAAAGCCCAAGCGGCTTCCCTGGTGCCCCAGCTTCCCAACAGACCTCTTCAGCCAACTCCCCTTCCCCAAATCACCCTGGTGTAGTGCACAGCAATGCAGCAGCGGTGCAGGGAGGGAGACTGAAAGCATGGGCACAAGCGATGAATTTCAGGAACCAGTCCGCCAGGAAAGAAAAAGGAGAAGGTTTTTCTCAGAAAACCTTGGCCTACGAACCGACCAAACACTTAGGCTGTGCCTTACTCCTTCGCTTCTTCTCCAGGCGCCGCAGGCGCTTCTCCTCCCGCCGGCGCGCCTCCTCGGCCTCCTGATGCTGCCGGCACTTGTGGAAGTTCTCCACCACCACCCCCACGAACATGTTGAGTACAAAGAAGCTGACGATGAGGAGGAAGGATATGAAGTAGAGGAGCATCCAAGGGTTGTTGTTGATCACTGGCTGGAGGAGGGGGGAGAAGAGAGACGTTGTGGCTGGTGGACCGGCAGTACGGAAATGGAGGGTCTGAAACCACCATGGGGACTGGCTGCTGGGGAGGTGGGTAGGGTTATGGAAACGAGGGCATGAATGGCTCATGTAACATTTACCTGAACCCACAAGATGCAAGCCTATGGTGCTGCGCCAACACTACAGTCAATGTTACAGTCAATGCGAGTGTTACCCTTGCCTCAGTAGTGGAGCAATCGTGGCCAGCAACTAAACAGTCCTTGCTGACAGAGTAATAGAGTACTAGAGGCCCACCTATGGGCCCAGAGGAAGCCAGCACACTCAGAAAGGCACACGATACTGTTGCTAAGGCTTTACAAAGAGATGGGACCTGCCCTGTGACACAAATTGAATAAAGGGCATGAGAATTACTGCAGTCATCCCCCAGAGAGACACAGCTGCAGTTCCCTACATGGAAATGGCCTACTCCTGATCACTGCAACTGGGTGAGCGAAGGATTCAGAAGAACCCTAAAAGGAACCCTAAAAGAAGAACCCTTGTCAGAGAGAAGTGTCTGAAGCAGTATGTTACAGCACTAGCCTGAAGTCAAGAAGGTCCTTTGTAAGGAAATTTTTGTACCTGCTGGTCAACAGCCACAGCATCCAGTCCATTATACATAATATTGACCCAGCCATCCTTGGAGGCCAGCACAAAGAGGGACATCAGGGCCTGGAATACACAAAGCATATCATATGTAGAGCAAGTGTATCTGGCAGGCAGGGAAAAATTAGTGTTTTACACTCTAGCACTCAGTGCTGAAATTCTCTTCCTGTCTGTGTCTCTGCACATATCAAAACCCACTCCTTCTACTGTGAAAAGAGAGCGAGGGAGGGACAGGAAGCTAAGTGCAGCCTGACCCACCACAGAAAAGAGGTCTTGAAGAACATCTGTTTCATGGCAGGAAGAAAAAGAAAATTAATCTCTCTGCTACCACCCCTCTTCTTCCCCCTTGTAACCTGCAAGTTTCATCCTAGTATCAGTTCACCAGTGGCATAGACTCTACACTCATATGCGTCCAACATAACGCCTTTCCTTGACCTGGAGATCATTCTTCTCAGGCACTGCATCTGTGCCCCACACAAGGATATATAGTGAAGGCAACAAGCCATGAACTGGACTCACACTGTGAAAGAGGGCTATGGGCATACTCACTTGTCCCAGGTTGTCAAAGTTGTACTTGTGGTGCACCCACTTGTAGTTGGCAGCCACACAGTCAGACCTGTTGGTGATGTTCCTGATGTCGATCCCCAGGCAGTGGTAAAACTTACCCTTGAAGAGCTGCAGGAGGGAAGCAACTCTGTTAGCCCATTTCCCCTCTGGCTGTATCCTCTCTCCCAGGGCACAGAGAGCAACAAAAGGCTCCTCTGAGACAGCTGGTGAACTGCAGAGCTCCTCCAGCTGCAAGCCAGGTGGGAGAGGACAGATAACGAAGGCTACCAGCACACCACATAACAGACTTCCTTGACAGACTCCCATGTCATGCATTGCTAAGGACCCAGGGCCAACCTGCTAAACCCACATCTGGATTTTCAGCCTCTTTCACTGACCCAGGCCAGTAATGACTGTAAGTTCTCGCCATCTGGAAGCCATTAGGGTTGCCAATTAGAGCAAGTGGCCCAAGGAAAAAAAAAAATCTTCTATTCAGTCCCTTGAGCCATGCAATCTCCCCTTCTGCTTCCCAATTACCAAGTAAGCTGAAGGGAAAAAAAGACCTCATCTGAGGGTAAAGAAACAGAAAAAAACATCCCCTCCTTCACTTTTCTTTTGGGTAAAACTGCACTGATGTGATTCTCCTGCCCAAGGCGCCTTTCCCATATGGAACGTACTGGATTGTGCATTTGTACAGACTCATCAGAACAGACTAAGTATAGCGCATTCTCTGAGATGGAAGTAACACCCACGCCTGTGCTCCTCTGCAACGCAACAGCCGAAAATAAAGAGGATTAAATAAAAAAATAAAAGAAGGTTGTGGGTGGATTTAGGGTTCAGAGTGAGGGGGAGAAACAACTGGCTGCAGACAGAGATCAGGCAGGCAGGCTCTGAGCTGCTTACCTTCCCAGAACTGTGCAGATCTGTCCCTGCGACACCAGTCCTGGCCCCTCCCGATAGCACTGATTCAAACCCTGCCCTCCTGCTAGCCGTGAACACTAACTCCTGTCTCACACATCCATCTCACACTTGCGCTTGCTGAGCACCCAGCTGCCATTGCCAGTGGCTGTGGGGATATTCTGGTGGGCGACAGAAGAGCTCAGGGAGGTGGGGGAGGTGCTGAAAGTTTCCTAGCTTGCCTGTCCCTCCTGCTCTGCTCAGTTCCCTGTACCTGTTTCAGTGTTTGCAGATGCAGGTTCCTCAAGACAGGGGTGGGGGTGGGACAGGGAAAGCAGGTTGCCCAACTGAAACAAGCCTACCTGTACACCCAGGATGCCAAAGATGATGAAGAAAGCACAGCAGATGAGCACAATGTTTCCTATGGGCTTCAAGGATGAAATGAGTGTTTCCACCACCAGCTTCAGGCCAGGGGCTCGGCTGATAACTCTGGAAGGGAAGGAATAGGGCGATAGGGAAGTGATGTTCGCTCTGAGCAACGTGTTTTTCAGCCCTCTCTCTCCCCATGCAGAGATTCATTTGTGGGAAACACTCCAGGGGCCAAAAAGCCTCTTGCATTCCCATAGTTAACAAGGTACCTCCAAGGAGAAAGCCAAACGGCTAAGAGGAACCTCTCTGGCAAGCACCCTTGCTACCTGTGAGATACCACATTTTGCTTGGCACAGCTGCCAGATGCATGCAGGGCCCCAGACCGAGCACAGTGTGGGGCACTGATCTGAGGACCTTTCCTGGGGACACAGCAGGAAGGCAAGAGGGCAGAGTGCAGTGGAGCTCTGACCGGAGCGGACGCAAGGTGCGTAGCAGTCGGAGGACCCGCAGCACCCCTAGAATTTTGGCACCACCAGCAGAGGCCACTGAGACCACAATGTCAATGAGAGACACGAAGACCAAGAAGCCATCCAGGACGTTCCAGCTGCTGCGGAGATAAGCCTGATCCCCAAAATACAGGCCTAGAGAGACCACCTGCAAGAGAGGATAGAGGATCAGGAGTTAAATGGCTCCACTCCGTTTCCTTGTAGAGGGCAGCCACAGGCAGAGCGAGAGGATGGAAAACAGTTATTAACTCCACCCAACACTTCCTGAGGTAGCAATAAGGACTCATTTTGCGCACCTCAATAAATGTCATTGCCTCTTTCTCTTTTTCTGGAAGGCTGTGAAGGAAAATGTCTTTGGGGAAAGCAGTGACACATAACTACAGAAATAACAAGGCCATGCTCTCGAGTGGTGTTTCAGCAAGATTTCCATGGAGTTTTCTGACCTCTCCTCTGCCTCTCTGAGCAATAGGACACCGCAGAGAATATTACAGGGAAAGTTCCTGGCCATTTCACAGGCCTGAGCTAACTATCCCAGACCAGAGATCATCCTTCTTTTTGAAGGTAAAATTTGGCACTGACATCTGTACTCAGACTCCTAAAAGAGTGGTTTGATTTTCAGCAGCACTAATGACTGCACTGCCCTGAAAATCACATCCCTTTTTAGATATGAATTTTAGGATGTTTGCCTTAAGGTACCCAGTTTTGAAACTCCCTTTACTCAGTTCTGTGACATTTTCTTCATCACAAAAGGTGAACAGCATGATTTGCCCACTGTTGTAAAGTACTTTGAAACTTATTGAATAATTATCTCAAGTAAGGGTATTTTATTAATATTGTTGTTGCTATAGCCTTTGCTCTTACTCTGGAAGGAAAGGAATGGCCATTTGACATTATTACAAAATCCATAGCTGGAGCCTAGATATTTCTCCCAGATACTGAGATCCCTGTGTATAAATGTCTCTTTTATGTAACACCAGAGGGGATTGAACTCCAGGCAGTATCTACCCTTATCAAGGCATGGTGCAGGGCTAGTCCCCTGAATAGCTAGAGAGATTCTGGAGGGGTGCTGAACTAGCATAAACCATGTTGCTCATCACATGCAGAAAGGCCTCTGAGCAGTCCATCTCCAGGAACTTACCTTCAGTGTCATCTCAGCTACGAAAATTGCTGTGAAAATGTAGTTGGACACAGTAAGAAAGATTCTCTCCTACAAACAAACAAACAGAAAAAAAAAAGAGAAAGGCCCTAAATATATCTCAACTTCTTCCTGTTCTTCTGTGAGATCCTTTCTATGAACTTGGTATCTCTAGCTTTCCTGTGAAGGGTCTGAAAGTTGGGGAAATAAGAGCATTTCTCCCTAGAAAAGGTCAGTGTTGGGCAGCATTCAGCTTTCACATCTTGATACTGCCCTGTGTCCAGACAGAAACCCACACAACTCTGCAAAAGCACAGTGAGTGGGATATGCATGCTTCCTTCAGGTCAGCACTGCATAGTTTGAATGGGCTGCACCATCCCAAAGTGCTCCTGAGCACTGACCACTGTGCTATGCACAGTGTATTCTGTGGGACAGCTAAGGCAGAGATGCATAAAAAGTCATTTCCGTTTGTCAGCCTGAACCATCACTAAATTCAGCTCAAAATACCATAAATGAATGCTGACATACCGTTCCCACTGGGGCTTTGCTAGATATGAAAGTTACTTCTTCATTTTAGTTTCCAGTCCCTGCCCCTTTGACAAGCTATCTCTTACCAAAGGTAGCCTGTGAGACTCCCTCACCTTCTAATAGAGGGCACTAGGATTACTCTAGTATAAAGAAGGCTTGTTTTATTATAAGACATTTCAACAGAAGCATGTATGATGTGAATTACTAATACAGGGGCATTGGAATAGATGAGTGAGAGTTACTGTTTAATGCCAAGGCTTGTCCAAAGGTTTTATCCGCGCCAGGAGCACTTATGAGCCTCTGCCAGAGGTCATGCTAAAAAGTAGGTAGGAGGGAATTCTCACCGTGCTTCTGTGTTCAATCTGTGGTCTCTCCAGGGCAATGGTGATGCAATTCAGGAAGATGAAGGCCAGCACAACATAATCAAAGAGCTTGTGAGCAATGATTGTTTGGCAGAGGAGACGAAACCTGCAAGAGAAATCCAAGCAGGCACATGTGCCTTGGGCAGAGTTATATTAGGAGCTAGGACAGAATAGAGTATTCTAGCCAAAACTGAGCTCTGATTAGAGCCATAGCAGCTTTCCTGTCACATATACTGATGTCCCCTGTCCTGGCAATATCACAGAGCAACCCATGGTAACATAGCAAGTCTGCAGCAGAGCAAGGAATTGAATCTCCATCCATCACCCCAGTGCTGGAGTTGTCTCTTATCCACTACATCACTCTCCTGCCCTGTGGAAGAAAGGTTTACTCTACCTCCCAAACTCAGAGCTGCTTCATATTTTGTATTTCATTACAGCAACCACCCATGTGCTGAAACTTGAGGAAATGCAGGGAACAGTCATGGGGAACAGACCTTTGGCTGCTCTGAAAGACACTTTTCCCCTTACAAAGTATCATATGGAGCTATAATAAAAGCCCATTCTTTTCAAGAGGTGATGCACACTTGTGCAAATGCTATCAGTTAAGGTATATCGGCATTTTCTTCTTATGGAAAGACCACCTCATCACAAGAATTTCTCCTAAAATGTTTTTCTAGACACAAAGAATACTAACATTTCCCTAAAAGATATAATATGGCTGCTGATAAACTGGCAGAGAAATGGAGAGATTGTTCTTGTACCAGGGGAGGTAATATCAGTGTTATGGAGTCATTAATAATGCATTACTTTTTTAGTTAATGTCTGTATTCCCTGTCTTGCTTTGCTATAAATATTTATGATTACAGAAAAGACAAATGGGATGCTCCTAAGAGAGAAAAAATCATAATAGCCATTTAGGATTCTCTTCTTCTCTTTCGTCTTTAGAACTAAGGAAGAGAAATGCTGTTTGGCTGGGGAGGTGGAGATGGAGGAGGCAAAATATATTTCTAACTGATAAGCTTTAAGTTGCAACCTAACATCCAGCTTAGGGGGTGTGCCTGTTGCTGCAACAAAATCTGTCTTATCTTCTCAACCTTCGGCTAGTAAAAACAGCACAAACCTGTTCTGTGGAGAGAAGAGATATATGGACCAGTCCTCTCGTAACTCACACCAGTCTGGCTTATAAACTTCCATCATCTTCCGGATACGAAAACACAAGCTCTGGAGGGATGCAGCAGAAGTTACTGTCACTGGTTACCTGCCCACTTGCCTGACAAAGACACTCTACCTTTCTCATCCAATCCTAAAACATCACTATCTGGAGTTTCCCAGACAAACCATTTCCACAGGGCTGCTTTTCATTAGCCCGTGAGTGAGGAAATGGACTCAAAGAGCACCAAGCCACTGATAAGGATCTGCTATACTCGGTTCTGTTTAGTTCTTAGCATCCCCAAACCGCATAGAAATGAAACTGCTGGTGGCCTTTCTCATGAAGGATGTTGTCCATGGACACTTCTTAGTGGCTTGAAGTGGCTTTCTTACACTCATATGGAATTTCCTAGATACCTCAGTCAAACAAGAGGCAGTCATCCCAGCCCAGGAGGCCCAGGAGAGGTAGGCACTTGGGCTTTGTGGTTGTTCAATTTCACAGGATATATTTCTGTTCAAATCTCTACTGACACTCCATCCATGCTCTTTTGCAGGCTCTCCCATCCATTTCGCAGGGAAACCTAACCTTAAGGACGAAGTTGGAGTTTCCCACAACACTGAGACATAACCTTAGGTTCCTTGTACCAAATACTCACATAATCTATTTCCTCATCATCCTCTCCCCGCTCCTTGCGGTTGTTCATTTTTGGGAAGATTTCCTTTGCAATGCTGGGCATTTTACCATTACAGTCCTGGTGCTCGCTGGCCCCTGGTGCTGCCCCTGGCTTACGAGTCACTCTGTAGCCAGACGGGACTGATGCCAACTCCATCAGGTCACAGGAGCCCTTGTTGTCCAAAGAGAGCGTTCGGCGGTGATGAGACATTCTTCTAGTCGCATCTCGCTCCCCATCTGCTGCCCTGCATCTCTCCCCAGACAGGAGAGATTCATGCTCAGCAGAGGGAGGTTTGTTTTTCAGGCTGTGTCCCCGAGCCAGGCTGTTCCAGCTGGAGCGGCGACTCCCCCAGGCGCCGCTGCGGCCCCAAGCACCATAGTGGGAACTGCGGGAGCTGGACTATAAGAGAGTGGTACAGGAGCTCAGTGACTATGGGCCTCTATACAGAGGGTAGATACTGTTGTATTTCAGACCACAGGCTTGTCCCTGGGCCCCTAAGACAGGAGATTGCCTGTTTTGGTCCTCAAGGAAGGTGTATGTTGGGAATATAGCAGTCATCCCCATAAATCTGATAACAGATTGATAACAGGTTAGTAGCAGTGCTGGCTGTGATTACTTTACAGCACCATCTGTGTGCGAGGCACTTACAGGGAAAGTAAACAATAAAGCCAAAGGGCAGGTGTCTGACGTTGTCACTTACACGAGCGCACAGCAGGAATAAAGCTTTCCAGAAATCTGATTGGCAGCACTTTATACTGCCCTGGGGTAAAGGATAACACAAGGTACGGGGAAATGGATAATCTAAAACACCAGCTTTGAGTAGTCTTTGTAAAAGCAAGAAATGATAAAAACAGGCTTGTTGGTTACAGTCTAGTTCCACCACATTAGCAACTTCTCATGTAGCACATGTCTGCCAGCTGTGGCTATATGGGAAAAACATGGGTATGAGTCCTTCTAGCACCAGCATACCCACACAAAGCTGTGTGTATCAGTGAGCAAACTGTCTAGAGGCTGATATAACAAAATGGACAGATCTGAGGTGTGTTGACCAAATAGCCTGCAGTGTCTGAGGAAGTGCTAAAGGGTAACAGGGCTTGCTATGGGGGCTCCAAGTGATCTGAGGATCACCTGGGAGCAGCGCACCATTGTATTTATCCCGTGCTCTAGGCAAACAGGGCAAGGATAAGAAGAGAGATGTTTCACTCTGCGAAGAAGATTCTGTCTGCTTGCTATTCCTCCACTCCAACCAGAAAAAAAAAATAGAAAAGAACCGAATCCTACACCTAGCAGAACATAGATTGGTAATCTGGAAATACAGGTCAATCTTCCAGACGGACTTGGCTTCCTAAGGAAAGCCTATGCACTTGTTGTGTTAGGATGCCTGTGGCAGCAGTGCAATCTTTCATTGTAAACCCCAAATGATGGCAGAAAGACAGCAGAGTCCTTGGGCTTTGAAAGAATGATACAACTTGCTATCATTTACTCACCAAGGACCGCTGGTCATAGGTCATTCTCCCCAGGGACATCACACTACTCTTCCTGGAGCCAACAGCAACAAGGATCTGGTCTGGCTGCAGGGAGTTGCGTGAGGAGTTAGTGACCCCCCCAGAAGCCACTGGTGGATTGGAAGAGGGCAAGGATGGGTCCAAGTGTCCATTTGGTGTCACAGGAATTGCACAGAGCTTGGGATCTAAGTGGAAAGACGCAAGGAGAGAGGAAGAAAGAGGAAAGAAGGCTGCTTTCTCACCATCCAGCGACTGTTTTAATGTCTAGGCTGTTAAGCAATGTTAAAACCCAACACTGATTCCTTCTAATTTAAGGCATAGCAGCAAAAGTGGTTAAAACTTTAAAGATCTTGAGGTATTCCTCTCCAATCCCCAAACTGACAGCAACTCCCCTTGGGGCCAGAAGGACAACTGGAGTGCCAGTCAGACAGACTCACACCGACGGGCAGAGCAAGAGGCCCAAACCTGGCAGCAAGGGGAGGAAAGTATGCTCTGCATGCCAAGAGTAAGGGGAGGACATTTGCTTCTTCAGGTCTCAACAAATACTGCCGACTGTCACATAGGCTGTCAGTATTTAAAGCAGTTAAATTGAGACACTGAGGAAGAGAAAAAGATGTGGGAATATCAGCAGCTATCAATGCTTTAGGCTCACCTTAAAATTCCTGTGATCGTATTCTTCATGCCAGTCAGTTCTACTACACTGGGACACTTAAAAAATGATTTAATATTGGCCTTTAAGATCCAGGACAGGTATGCTAAGTGCTGTAGAAGAACATGAGCATTTGTCAATATGCATGGAGAAAATGGGGCACTCTGTTTTAAAGCCTGACAGGACTGGAGCAAGCTTTTTTGTTTTCCTTAGTGCATTCTAAAGATTCTACATCTTGCATGGCAAGTACTGCACTTGGCGTCAGGGCCCTATGCTTACCCATAGGCTCTGTTACCTCTCCCTCATTCTCTTTCCTAGGTGTATGGTTGACTGCATTCAAAGTCAGCTCTGATATTGTGCAGCTATATAACCTTGGATCAGACTGTTGTGACAACAGCTAGGTTGTGAGAAAGAGCTGTGATAAGTCAAGCCTGGAGTCTCTGCTCCTTGCCTTGGGAGCTGAATTTAAGCTCAGGCCCATGTTGTTGGTCTTTGCTGGGCTATGCTTCAAGTATGCTTGTACCTGGCCTGGTGCTTTGCTGATCCTGACTGCCTTGCTGACTTGACTTCTAGTCTTGACCTCAGACCTGCCTCAACACTATGGACTTGCCTAGCAAACACTGAGCCATTGGTTGACCATGGAGCAGATCCATTGCTGTCAATGGATCTGCTCTGCTTGCTTTGGGCAGACACTGCACCCTTGTTGGTGTGGTCTCTGTCTTGCCTGCATGACTATCACCCTGGACTCCCATCTCACCTTCCCCTGTAGAGCAGACCACTCTTGCTGCTCTGTGGCACCAAGTTTTTTTTGATATATACACCTTCTGTAGAAAGATGTGAGATCTTCAAGAAAAAACTTCAAGTAGTGGAAAACCTACCCTGCAGTTTGTAGGCAGACTGTTTCAGCAGTTTGTTATCCTTAATTTAAAATATGTGGCTTTTTTCAGTTTGAAATTGTCTAGCTTCAGCTTCCAACCTTTACAATCTCATTATACTTTTTTTCTGCTCAATTAAAGAACCATCTACCATCAGAAATCTCTCCTTATGGTTGACACTTGCAGTGTGTGTGATCAAGTCACTTCTCCAGCTTCTCTAAGGTTCATTAGTCCCTCACTATGGGATAAGATTTCCCAATTTGTCTGGGTCATTTTTAATTCCTTTGTTTTCCATTTTCAAATGTGAGTGCCAGAACTGGACACAAATGGTACGTCTGAAATGGTACCTCTGGAGCAGAGATACCATCATTTTCTCATTCCTCTTTTCTGCTCTTTCCATTATTCAAGAATCGCTGCCCTTAGCTACCACATTCCTCAGGATGCCAATACAGTTCTGAGTTTCCACAAATGCCACCACAAACTGGTATAAAGTTCAAAATGAACATGCACAAATTATAAGAAAACTTGTAAAATTCTTTTGCTATGGGAACCAGTATATTCCACCGTGGAGATGGAGGTAAATTTTCACAGCAATCTGCATTCACATTTTTCACCAAAGAGCAGCGTGAATTGAGCAAATGAAACTGTTTGATCGGTGTACCTGAACCTTCCTGGACATCATGGAACTGATCCAACTCCTCCACGTTTGATGAACTCTGATCTTCATCTGAGTATGACCGGTTGGCATCACCCTGGAACAGACAAATTTAGAAGCTGGGAACTCAAGAAAAAGCAAAAAAAAAAAAAAAAAAAAGTTATTTTCTTTCATTCTTGAGGACAATTTTAAAATGCCCCTTGTCATCCAGGCATCAGTAGGGCCACTGGGAAGATTTCTGTCTGACCTGGAAGGGCTGAGATATTGTGTTCTTACTTTTGGAATGGAAGAGGACTCATGCTGGGAGAGTATAGCCTGTTGCAGAGAATGAAAATTGTGAACACTTTTCTCAGTGGGCTTGTTTATTTCCTTAGGAGGATTATTACTGTCCACTTTTTTTTTTTTTTTTTTTTTTTTTGGATTAAGCCCACCCTGAACTTAAGCAGGGAAATGACTGAGATTTGATACTCAGTTCTCTAGTGTTGCCTCCAAAGTTTCTCCTTCTTAATACCTCTCTTCTGAGGTATTAAGAGACATCTATGACAACTCACCTCAGCCTGGAAACCCTCCACCAGGATGGCCACAAGCAGATTGAAGAGGACATAATTGCCAAAGGTCATGAGAGCCACAAAGTAAAGGGATGCCCATGGTGAGGTGGAGGCCATGCCGTTATAAAGGACAACATTCCAGTCCTCCTGTGTTAGGATCTGCAACCATGAACAGAGGCCACACAAACATCAAGAACATGATGACGATTCCCAGAAAATCAGAGTAAAGGAATACACATCTTGACCACATCAGGCCCCTTAGCTTCTCTATAACCACCCAGCCACTGCCCAATGTCACTGTCTGGCTGTTCTGCTGATCTGATAATGCTGGCTGAGCAAAGAGAAGAAAGAGTGTACATGGGGGTAAGGATGTGCTGCTGCTAAACACAGGGGTTGTCACAACAGAAGTAACCTTTGCAAACTACACAGCCTTCTGTATTGTTAGGAGTGAGTGCAATGCATCACAGTGAGAAAAAGCACCTCCTGATGTTCTTTATTTTGTTCTGGCCCAACTGCAGAGAGGAAACTGGGCTCACCTGGAACACAGTGACGATGGCCCATAGCAAGGAGTCAAAATTCTTTCGGTCAGGAACCGTATCTCCTGTGTCAGTCCTGAGGCTGAACTTGCATCCAAAAATGTGCATTCCCAGGATGCTGTCGGGACAGAAAGAGGAGTCCAGTGTCCAATTTAAATATCTCTGCCACCACACTGAGCTTGTTGGAGCAATTCTCTTTTCTTCATGACAGGCTAGTGTAGTACCACAGAGATGAGGGGCAGAGCTACACAGCCAGACCACTGGAACCTGTGAAAGAGGAGCTGCATCCTCTAGCAATTCCCTCCAGCTCATCCTTCAGACCTGCTCTCTCTCCATTGCTCTTGTTTATTCCTGTCTTTTTCTTCATCCCCCTTTTGCAACCACCATACCCTCATGGTGCCTTGACAGACCTTCCTGGATGCTATCTGCTGCCCTCCTGTTGTAATCAGTATCCAAACTGAACTGGTCCTACTGCCAATATTGGTTACCAGTAGGGAATCATGCTCTAGATGCATGTTTGCTGGCAGTATTTCTCCATCCCCCTCAGGTCAAATCTTCATCTGCTGAAAGCAATTTAGGGCAGCAGTGGCCTCAGCCTTTACGCACACATAAATGTCTCTCAGTTCTGTCTAAACCTAGAGCAATGGGTATGATGAGTCACACTCACACATTGAAATTGTCGATATGAGCTAGGCAGCACCTCTCCAATTTACTGTGATGCAACTGCCTCCTCACCTGAATATAAAGATGAAGAGCATGAGGAGCATGCAGAAGGTGGCTACGTTGTCCATAGTCTTCATCAACACCACAAGCTGGCGCCGCAGTGCAGGCATGAAACGCACCAGCTTTAGCACCCGTAGAAGGCGGAAAGTCCTCAGCACCGAAAGACCCCCGTCTGACTGGCCAATGATCTCCCAGATGCTATGGCCCAGAGAGAGGCATAGAAAGTGCAAGGAACAAGGGAAAAAAAGAAGTGAATAAATGGGAGGAAGGAATAGCAAAGTTAATCCAGGTTATCACCTCTGCATTGACAGCATTTATATGAGGCTTAGAGAGGGAAATCTGCATGTGAACAAGGTATAATTGGGTATGTACACCAAAGGCTTATACTTATGTGTAGAGGGTTGCATTTCTCCCTTTCAGAACTTAAACATGGTGCTATATGTTTCAGGAATGAGAAAATTATTGTAGCATTAAGTCTCAGCAAGGTAAGTTCTTCTACCAAACTCTAAACCACTCCAGTTTTCTTCACTTATGAATTTTGCCAAATAATTCAAAATTAATGCTTTCCATGGACCTCCAAAGCAGCTGTAATTGCTTCATTTCTACAGAGGAGAGAACTGAGGGACAGACACACTATGTGGCTTGCCCAGCATCACTCAGAATGTTGGAAAAGGGTATCTAGTGTTAAAGTCCATTTCTTTGTGCACCAGCTCAGCACCCTTTCTTTTATAGCTTTCCTCCCTTTGGAGGAAAGTACATGAGAATTTCCAAGCTCTCTGGGGTTCTTTTCTATATATATTTCAGATGGCCCGCAGGGCCTTTGTCACCTGATGATGACGATGATACTGTCAAAGATGTTGTAGGGGTTGCGGAGGTAATCAAAAAGCCCAAAAGCAGCAAGTTTCAGAATCATCTCCAGGGCAAACATGCTTGTAAAGACAACATTGCTGATCTCCAAGATGTTGGTTAGTTCCTCTGGCTGGAAAGAATACAAATTCAGAGGGTCAGACCTGAAAGAGTCCTGATGCTATCCAAAAAAAAGGAAAAAAATGCCACTATTCCCTTGGTACAGGCTCTGTAAGGAACTATGAAGAACCATGGGTTAGATTAGAGTAGATTCTTTGTGCTGCTATTCTGTCCCACGTTTACCACCTTCATCATAGATTATGTTTCTAGCCAATGCTGAATTGTACAGTTTTACTAGAAACAGTCATGAGCCCCACAGCCATTCAGGCAGCTGAGAGTGATCAAACATATTCCATGTCTTACTGCATACTCCTCTCACCTGGCTAAGGGCTATTTCCCTTTGTGCAAAGAACATGAGTATTCTTTGAAACAAGGAGTGGAGATTCCCCCATCTGAGTTTCCAAACATCCAAAGCAGCTAATCTGTGGTGAGTCACTTACTGCAACACATTCCATCGAGGTTTTCACAAATACCTCAGCAAAATATGTTGCTGAAATTTTGAAAATATTTGAGTGAGAAGAAAACAGTTCCCCATCTTCTTCTAAACCTCACTGCACTTCTCTGCCCCCCTTTTCCTTCTATTTTTCCCTTCCTTCCTCATTTCCCACAAATCCTTGATGGAGAACCATTATTTTCCTTGTCTTGCTCTGGTAACCTCTTCTTATACTTCTGTCCTCACAGTAGTCTCAACAATTACTCAAGGGAATTATCAGTAAGGAGGGACGCACTGCTGACATATAACAGAAAAGGGCAAGAGGAGCACTAGAGGGGGAAGAAAAGAGAGAAACAGGAAAGGAAAGCAGGAGGAGAAAGGCAGATACACAGGGTGAAGCCCTCCACAGACCTCACAAGATGATTGGGATGCTAAAAGAATCACAAAACAACCTAACCCTACCCAGGCATTTTCCTTTATTGACTCCCAGACACATCTTCCACCCACTGTGATAGAGCCTCCTTCAGAAGAGACCAGTGTATTTGTGCATGTGAGAGAAAGTGTTTTAATGACTTCATCAGTGGAACAAGCCTGAGCAAATTAAATTACTCCTCCCTTTGTTTCCCGAATTAATGACTTTTTATTCACTGTGTACAACCTTGGAAACTTCTCTGACAGGGATAGGAAATGGTCTAGACAGTTTGCTCAGGAACGAGGAAACATCCTCACAGAGGGAGACAGAAGCTACACTACTGTCTTCGATGAATGATGCTCCCCCTTGTTTGAAAAAAAGATGTTCCCTCCCCTGGATTTGGGGTGGACTGCTTTGCATAAAGCACCTCTCCTTCCAGGGACCAGCAGTGCACCAGGTCAAACAGCAAGGGCTGAGGACTTTAATGAGGTGAGATGCATGAGAAGCAGCACACGCGCAAGTATGCCCATGCGTACACATACCCAGAGACATGCTGAGCCCACAGAGACTCTCGCAGCAACGACAAGGTATAAAAAACTGCTAAGCAAAAGAATTTCTCCCTGTACAGGGGGTCACATGCTGGAGGTCCCTCCCGACTGCGGACAACCCATGGCCTTCAGGTCATGTGAGCTTGCCGGGATGGTCCGCATGGCTGCAGAATGCTGCTGATCATCACATTCCCATGTGGCAGCCAGGCTGGGCCTGCCCTGGATGAAGGAGGACAACCCTCCCAACTGCTGGGACAGGCACTGCAACTCCAGGGGACTCCCACCAGGCTCCTTGGCCCCTTTTTCCTATTTACCTCAAGGCAGGTACACCACATCTCAGACAAGGTTTAACCTCCTGTGCCACTGAACCCCAGCTCCAGTTTCTTCCATCCAGTCTTCAGCATGACCCTAATCCAGGCAGGAGCACTATCACTCTCCATTGACCAAAGCCAAATAACAGGCCAAATGCCCCACACTTCTTTTATGTGGGTCTGAGCTATAAAGACTACTTTTTTGAGTATCGCATAAAATAGTCGGAAGTAAAAAACACCTGTTGCTAGGTAAAAAAAGAGGAGAGACTTCTGGCACAGAAAAAAAAAAAAAAAAAAAAAAAAAAAAAAACGAAAGGTGACTCCTGCATGTCAGAGCCTTTTTTTTTTTTTTTTTTAAGCAGTGAATTCAGTACTAGTATCTACTAGGAAGAGAGTCAGGGACTCTCCCTGAGAACAGCAAAATTGCTGCCCTTCTGAAGGGCAGGAAAGGTGCCTTTATGTTGATTGTGCCTTTTACTCATTCAGCTAGTGGAAGGGAAAATGAGGGATGAATGTGGTTCTGGTGTGACCCTTCTGCTGGGGACTACTTTAACTCTTGCTCCTGGGCTCCCAGGGCCACAGAGTTGGCTTTTCTCTTCTGTGGTCCCCCAACTGACTGGAAACTGCTCCTTACATCTGTGACATCCTGTGTCCATTGATAATTTCTTGTGCTCCCTGCTGCAGATTTTAATTGAAATAATTTCTTAAAAATAAAAAAAAGGAAGAAGGCTCAATTTCCACCTGTAATTACATTTGAATAACAAAATAATCCTAACAATGGTGAGGAAGGAGAGGAGGGGAGAGAGAAAAAGAATGAGTGAGTGCACACAGGAAGGGAGAGATGAAGATCACTTTGGAGAGAGCCAGGCAGTAATGACACTGGCTCACTGGAACATGAAGCCCATATGCTAAACAGGGATGCCAGTTTCAGCCTGAATCAAATGATGGTGTCAGAGAGAATGAGGTATGTAAAAAATGTAAAAACTATGATCATGGATTATCCTCTCCACCATCCATGCATTCACTCTTGTGCTGTCGTGGGGAGCAATCGATGTTTGAAAAGCCACACTTGCATCTCACTTATGGAAAAGGTCACCTGTTCCCTGTCTCCCCTTCCCTCCCAGACATCTATTTCTCTAGTCAAGTCTGCACCTGTTAATCTTTTTCTAATGGGCCATCAATCAGCCACAGCAAAGCATCCTTCCTAGAGAGAGGATTGGGAAGGACTGGGCAGGGAAAGAAAGGAGAGACAGACAGAGATAAGGGAAGGAAAGAAAAATTAAAGTCATTGTGGAAGAAAATAGTACAATGAGCTCACTGACACCTGAAAGAAGAAGAGGAGAAGAGATTTAAAAGAGATGGCACAGGAGATAAGAACAGGGTGGGAAAGGAAGAGCAAAAGGAATGAAGTAGGAGAAAAGAAAGGGAAAGAAGAGCCAGCTGGAGAGGCCCAAGGCAACACACTCGCAGACTAAAGGCAGATCCTGCATTGGAGCCGTTTCTGGAGATACAGATAATTAGGCACAGTGAAAAGACCCATTAGCCCAGAGTGTAGTCGGCTGTCAGCAGGGTGGCAGGAGGGTCTGGGTCCTGTGCAAGGATGCTCTCACATCCCAGGCTGCCACCATGACAATGAGCTACAGTGGACAGGGCTGATGACTGGCACACAGTCCATGGGAAGGGAAAGCTATATGGAATAAGTGGGTCTCTCCCAATACTCATGCAGATACATGGGAGTACTAACACAGCATATGTGCTAACCCCCAGGAATGAGAGCTGTCCAGGCTCCCATAGATAGTGGCCAGATACATGCTGTCAAAATGTTTAGCAGGTTCCTTCCAGATTACCTGGATCTGTCTAGAAACTATATTAAATTAAAATATCCATAAAGAAATGTCTGAACTCCAGGTTATTTTGGTCCAAGAAAAAGCAGAGATCACTAGAAGTCTCTTAACACATTATGAAGCCAGGAGGGCCTGATTTATCCCTCAGACTAGGAGAGAAAATTGAACAAAACTATTGGAGTTGAATACTGAGGTATTGCCTTAAAAGGCAGAGGGATTGCAACATGGAAAGCATGAGGTAGAATTTTGACCGAGTCACTTACTCTGAATATGGATCTCTTTCCAAAACCATGAAACTAGCAAATTGCAATTCCCATGGCACTAAGGCCTTCTTCCCTACCAGCGTTGATTAAATACTGCGTGAAGTCCTACTTTAGGACTTGCTGTTCTATTCGTCACTCCTGCTCAGTAATCAGGAAGCTAGAACTGGGGCAAAAGAGGATAGTTTCACTTCCTTTTAGCCCCTTTTTCAGTTTCTTACTAGTTAACATGGGAGTTCTTAGATCAGATCAGATCCAAACCCTAATTAGCCCATTATCTGACAGGACCAAACAACAGATGCACTGTACAAAAGGTTAAGAATGGATAGAGCACCATAAAGACTGTTTCTCCTAACCAGGGGTAGGTCAGCAACTGTCTAGAAAATGAAGAGCAACGGACGTGATCTCTGTACCAGAGCTATTGAATTGTACCTGTGCATCACTGTCTTTGGGAACAAAAGAAATATTCCAATAAAAGGTCTCTCCGGGCTGTCCATTTTTATATACCATTTCAAAGTCACTTGACAATAATCAGAAGAGTCATAGAAACTGGCTATGGAAAATACCGCCTAGCTCATGCTTCTTCCATTTACCACCCCACAATCAATACAGGAATTTGAGATGCTTTGGTTATACTCTAGTTTTACAAGACTTAGCATTATGTGGTTTATTCCACTGCCCTGGGGAGACCGTTCCATCATTTACTGAATGTCAGTGTGATGAGCTGGCTTGGACATTTGCTGAATGTTTCTGACAAGCAGCAAATAGTAAAAAGAAAAGCAGTGAATGTAAAATAGGATTTGGTAGATCTACTAAATGATGGAATAAAGAGAAACCACTCCAGCTAAAACGATATGAAGATACTGAGGGCCTGTTTCTGGTGTGGCCTGGCAGACTCTCTAGCTAGGAAGCAGGTAATTTTCTCCTGATCTGCACAAGACAGATGTCATGAAATATTGCTCTAGTATAAGGTATACTGGAAAAGGGAAAACAAGCTACTAGAGCTACAAAGCGGTTGTCTCATTGCCTGCTAGTAGTAAAGCCTTGAGCCTTACAGGCTGTTCAGGAGATAAATGAGAAAAGCAGCAAAGGGGTATGAGAGAGATTTGCTCTCATCCTGAATAAGGAAGAAAATTGAGAAGCAGCAGAGCCTCTGTGAATATTAAGAAAAACTGAAGATGCTTATGGACACAAGCCACTGACGTCCTGATTTTCTACCCTAGCTTTTAAAAGTAAGGCACTTCCAAGTAGAAGTTGATCCAAAAGACTGGGAAAACTATTTCAAGTAGGACATGGCTTGAAATGATGACTTCTGGCTTGTGCAATGTCACAGCAGTATTTGCAGACCTAATATTGAGGGCATTACATGGTATAATGCACACTGACAGGTTTGAATAAACTTGATATATTTATAAGTGATAACTTTTGATAAGCTTAAGGTTTAAAGATGACTCATAGCAGTGCAGTTTGTCCCCAAATGAGTTGATTTTCCTCACAAGAGATGTGCAAGGAGAATGGAAGGAGTCTTGGCCATATAAAGAGGACAGCATGAGGGACTTGACAGATGAGCAAAGCAAATTCCAAAGACAAATTCCAACATGATTTGCATGCAAGGGAAATGGTTTGGGTTGCTAAGGTTAAGATTCCTGGTAGAAAAAAAAATCATGAATATTAAACCGTAGCTGTATGAAGAGATATTTCTTAATTTATATTTTCTGTTTTGCTAGTGCTGGATTCTTTACCCAAAGCTGAGCACTGTTATTGTGGGGGTCAGATCAGCCCAGGCTCT
Organism: Crypturellus tataupa; assembly: GCA_034781795.1. Classification (NCBI taxonomy): domain Eukaryota; kingdom Metazoa; phylum Chordata; class Aves; order Tinamiformes; family Tinamidae; genus Crypturellus; species Crypturellus tataupa. Next base: position 2,418,198 of record JAWLRI010000653.1, read on the forward strand.
GCATTTGAAGGTGACTCTTGCACTTTGGCTTCAGGTTCAGACTCTCCATCCTTTTGAGCCTGAATCTGATGCCTAGTTCCTGCAGTCTCTCCCACGACACAACCTAATGGCTTGTGGGCACTTTGGTCTGTTGGTCAGCTCATCTGGCTGTAGTTTGTGAGCAAGTGGTGCAACACAGAGTTGAAAGAAGTGCTGTGAGCAAATCCCAGGACCTGCCTGCTCTCTAAATTCCGTCCCTTCGCTCATCCTTATGCCCAAATAGATGGATCCTTCAGCGAGTGACCGGGAAGCTCTCATGAATCAGAGAATAAAAGCGCAAGGGGTCTCTATAACCATCCATTCCCATCTGGGAGAGATTTATCTCCTTCACATGATGAAACAACAGAAGCTACCTCAGTCATAGGATGGCATTTCCATCCAAACCATATATCTATGGGGGCAGGTGTGTTTTGCTGGCTATTGCTTTGTGAAAGATTATGCTTCTGGGAGGAAAAACAATGAGAAAAGGAGAGAAAGGAAGAGAGAAGGAGGCAAGGAAGCATCAGATTTAAGTGTAATAGTATTATGGTTTGAGAAAAAAAGACAGAAAACAAAATAAATTATACATGGCTATGTGCTTTTGAGTTAACTGCTAACTGAAAAAAACTTGGAATTCACAGTATGGTCTGAATTTCTTTTTGTTTAAATCTCCCTGTACCACAGAAACAGGACTTGGTATACATATTGTAAATAAACAGGCTACATCACATTTTTCAGGTACGATCAATTCAATCAACATCTCTTTCTAGTAGAAACAGCCCACAGGGCCAGGGCTTTTGCCTGCTACTTATGGATAAAAGGTGATAGCATAACTTGAAGGATGTTTCATTAATAACCTGCTACTAGAAACCCTGAGGCTGCAAGTAGATCTGACTCTGCTAAGGGTTGTACAAACACAGTAGAGGCTTAAATCTGCACTTACAATAGTCAGAACATGAGAGTGAATTCTCTACCTCCAGCTCAAATATTCCTTTGCTAACTTCCTAATTCACACTGTTTCCAATAAACCAAAATGAACAATGTCTCTCCATGCTTGGCGCTCACATCTTTAAAATACTGGTGGGCAGTTTTCATATTGTCCTGGGCTTTAGCCCTTAGTCATTTCTCTGTTGTGTGATAAATGCATAGCTCTTTTTCATCTATTTTCATGAGTCAACCCCTCCAGCCTCTTCTTCATTTTCCTCTCTTTGGAGCTTCTGCCAGTATTTTTATGGTCCTGAAGTATATGTAGCAGTGTATATGTAGCAGTTTTGCATTCTGGAGTCAAATTAATATTTCCTGTCTTTGCATCAGAAAGTGGTTGGGCTTTAAAAATGGTCTAGTGCTTGGTGTGTATGGGATATAGAGCTATGGGGCTTCAAATAAGGACTCAGCCACTGTGTTGCCACAAACAAACAAACAAACAAACAAATAAAAAGGGAGCTTAAGCAACTCTGGGTCTCAAGAAATCTCCATCCTGTTATGGTACAAGACAAGTGTGAATGACCAGTTAAACCAGACTCGCTTGCTGCCTCTATTTGATGCCCAAGACTATGTTCAGGCCTAGACTTAGCTTCAGCTCCAAAGCTCCCTGATGCAGTCAGCATCTCAGTGGCAGACCAATCTCCTTTCTGTGATCAGGGCAAAGAAAAATATATGGGATGAATCAAGGTGACATTCAGATTAGCAGCACAGAGTTGAAGTGTAGATGTGCAATATGGACAGAGCTGCCTGCCAGCAGTGTGGATGCAAGGTCAGGGGATCGGCATGCTTAACAGCCTCTCAAACCTGCTCTTTACATCACAGAGTAGATATAGCCTCCATAGCCCAGCTATAAAATAAAAGCACAAAATCCTTCTCCATCTCACAAGTTTGTCATGAGGATAAAATGCACTACTGATTCAGAGCAGCTGGGAACTTCAGGAAAAAAAGTTAAACCTGTGTCCAACTTGCTGTATATGTCTTGGCCTATATATTGCCCGCTGTCAGGGCAAAGGAAAGTCTCAAGCCATTTGAGCCCCCTGAAATGACTGGATATGAGAGGTGGTGCTTTTCTTAGCCTTCTTGTACAGATAGACTGTGCTCAGGCATCTCTTAATTAAGCTGGAATGTCTAGCAAGCTGATGGATTTGAATTGAGATGCTGGTGAAGTGCCTGTGACATCCCCAGAGGGAACATTAAATTAACCAGATAGACTAAGGATTCAGTAAGCTAATGAAGAGAGAAATAAGAGAGAGAGAGATGTAGAAGAGATGGGGTGAAGGAAGAGAGAGGCAGATAGAGAGAGGAGACAGAGAAATAAAAATGCAGGTATAAAAGTGAGATGCAAGGACAAAAAGAGAGGGATGAAAAGGAGGTGAGAAGAAAAAAACATGGAGACAGTGGAAGTGATTAAGTGCATGGATAAAGAAGAGAAGACCCTGCAAGATCCTGACACTATCTCAAAAGCCATTCTGGGACCACAACCCAAAGCCCAAATTGTTCAATCTCTGCCTCCACTGAGTTGCATCACCTTTTGTACAGGCCCTAAACCAGGGCATGATCCCCCAGCCTCTACTCCCACCCAGCTCCCATGATGCATTACCTGCTCATGGTGTTCGATGCCCATGCTGATAGTGTTCACCAAGATTGCAATCATGATCCCACGATTGAAGTACTTGCTGTCCACAATTCCTCGGAGCTTGACCCTTATTTCTCGCCACATGTCACTACAGAGCTTCAGCCGTCCACCTTCTTCCACCTCCTCCTCCTCCTTCTCCAGCTCTGAGGCATCCTGGTCTCCCCTACTATCATCTCCCTCCTCTTCACTGGCTCCTTTATCCTCCTGGTCTGAGTCAGCATTGTCCAGGACAGAAAGCCTTCGGGATGCTTCATGCTCTCCCCTGTGGCATCGGGGACAGTTGGTGGGATCGGAGGTTGCGGTCAGGGCAATGGGCTGGACTAGGCCCTGAGGAGGACAGTCGAGAGAGTTGTGTTGCTGGCAAAGCCCTGAAAGAAAAATAATACTGCTTAAAGTACAAGGCTTTGTTGCCCCCACCCTAAATGTATCCAAATTGGGCACCTATTAGGTTTTGGGGTAACAGGCCTTTTTAGCTGTAAGGATGATTAAACACTAGCATATCATCTCAGTGGTGGTGATAAAGCCATTTGATTGGTTTACTGATTGTGTCACCAAAAGGTATGGCATTTTTCAACTGCCCATAATTAGTCTCAGTGGGTGTTCATGTCAATCAAAGGAAGAACTATCTTGTCTGGTGCAAGATACAGTGGCTTCTGTTAAGCAAGGACTGAGAGAAAAATGATCATGAGGGCTGCTTTGGCCCAAACAGCTACAAGTGGTTTCTGAGAATCCAGATGCTGAGCTGAACTCTCTAAATTGGGGAAAATACACTAGTAAAGTATATCAAAAAGATAGAAAAGCATATATATGAATGGTACATTTTAATCATCTGTATATTCTGAATCAGAACAGATCTGCAGACTTCACTGAGAAAACTAAGTCTGTGCTCCTTCAGTCCTAAGTAAGTCCTTCAGTTGGTTTGGCAGATCAGTTGGACACTGGGGGAATAAACCAGCTCATTCCATAACACAGTGCATGAGGATTGCAGGAACCTTCCTCCCAGCAAGTAAAGAAAATGAAAAACTGTGTATGCAAGACCAGGTGAAGGAAAACCTATCTTTTCACCTGTTAACTGGGAGTATTTCTTACGAACGGTATCAAGAGACAGTTAATGCTAGCTTTATAAAACCATTTTTGCAGTCACTTTTCAGGCTAGGAATCCTCTTAAATGATATTTCCTGCCTGAGTTTACAGAACAAGTTGTGCTCCCATCAAGAACAGTGTCTCCATTGCTCTTGCACATCAAAACTGCCATCTTCAGTATCTCTAATACCAATTCATCATATCCCATTAACATTTATTTTTGTCCCAGGTTGTTATTAAGCCCCTGCTCTTCCAGACCTAGAGTCCTTTTCAAGCCTCAGTTAGTGAGTTTAATGTTGTTCCACCATTGCTTTTAGGTTTTAGAACTGGCTTTCCATGTTCCTTGATGGTCACCTCCAAAAGACTGCTCTGGTGTATTGCCCACAGAATGGTGCTCACTGGCCAATATTAATTCTAACTCTCTGCTTCCTAAACACATACCCTGTGGCAAGCTAGTGTACAGGGTTGCTTCCAGTTACTCTCACATTTCTACTACTGGTGTTTCCAGCTTCTGATGTGCAATGCTTACTGTAGTGTCTCTGGCTTTTCTTCTTCATGCCCAGCTTGGCATCACTTGGCTCCACATGGCCTCGGCGCCGGCTCTGTAGGCTGTTGTAGAGCCCAAGGGTGCGGCGTTTGGCCTTGCGCACAATGTGGCAGACATACTGAAAGATCTCCTCATAGCAATCTCCCGGTTCCATGTAGCTGGCCACTGTGCTTGAGGACAAATACCGGGCTCGCTGCTCCTGCATCAGCTGGTGCTCTCGCTGCTTGGTCTCTGAGAACTGCGTGGCGATGACCACCAAGCACAGGTTAATCATGAAGAAGGAACCCACCTGGTAGCAAAGGAGAAGGGATAGGGGATGTCAGTGGGAGGAAGAACATGCAAGAGCAGGGTTGAAAGAGGAGAGGGAGGGAAAAAGTAAATAGCACGAAGAGAGAGGAATAGGAACTACAGCAGAGCTGGGATTCCAGAAGAAGCCAGGTTTGACTGACCTTTTTGAGAACTCACCCAATGCCATTTTGAAGGAGTTTAGAACTCAGGAATAATGAGCCTTATTTTTGGCTCCACTGATTGGTTTTGAGACCTTTAGCAAGTCACTTGGAAGTGATGTGCAAAGGATTTGATGAAAATTGAACTTAAAAAAGGTGACAGACAAAAGGCTAGTTTTGTTGCTATTTTATTTTATTTTGTTTTGTTTTGTTTTGTTTTGTTTTGCTACCAGAAGAGCCATTCACTGTCATTCCTGGTCTTCTTTCACTTCTGGAGGGCACATGAATGTGCTCAAAACATTTTATTTAATTCTGCCCTTTATACTTTAATTTACTATACAGGGATATGATACTTTGCAGAAATAAATGAGCTCTTGAAATCAAAGAGGCATTTACTAATGACTTTGAAATGGGCAGTAAATAGTCTGTCAAAAAAAATCCTTCCGTGTTCAACTTTTATTGTTCTGATTCTTCTAACACTACACATATTGCACTACTTCTTATGTCACTTGTCCTCCAGCCTAGATAGACGACCTTCCATTTCAAATATACAAACATAGCTCTATCCCACGATTCCTTAGAAATGAAACAAAAAGCCACAGGTCTTTGTTATTTACCATACAGAAGCTGAAAAGCCCACAAGGCTTATTTTATACATTGGGACATTTCCTTTAATCTTCTTTTGCCTGAGTTTTCTCATCTATCTGAAATAATTCCTTGGTGCTCAGAGATCCAGGGGTAAAAATCGCCATTTCAGTATTATTAAATTATAGATGAATCTCCACTAGGAGATCTATCCATTACACTCAGGATAAAACTTGGGATTCAACAGAATGACAATTTCACACATACAGAGGCTGGTAACCATGTACAAAATCATTTTCAAAAGATATGATGTCATGACTGCTGCTTGCTCCCTGCAGAGCTGTAAGCGATGACATGGCGACTATAAAATGCCATTTGATCTTTAAACAAGGACCTAATGTCCACACTACTTTGAAACAGGCACTGTGCAGGACGGTTGCTGGGAGGAAGGGAAGGACTAGCACTGGATTTCTGTGCTCCTGGGACTAGGGATGATCACTGCTATCCTACAGTGAGTACTTGAACCGTGTTCCCCCTGAACAACCCCTCACAGGACCAATGGTACATCTCTTCTTCCCAAGCAAAGAGCTCTGTACAGAGCCACACCTAGTCCTACCCTTACCTTCACGCATGCATCCTCCTGTAGGTTGTGAAACACTGAGTGCTTTCAGACAAGTGGAGACCATAAGCTATGGGGATGACATACTTACAGCTTTTGGAGATGGAAAAGGCAGAGCACCTTTAAGTGAGTACCCCACCGTTTACCTGCCCGAGTGCCCTTCCTTGCACAGGCCTTGATACCTCCCCCACCCCCAACAAACTAGCTCCCTTGGCCATCCCTTTCCCTGCACACAGGTGCTCAGGAGCTCCATCAGCAGACACAATACAGTTGCTATCAGAATTTCAAAGAGGAGATAGCCCTGATAGCATATGAATAAGCCTTTGAAAAATGAAGTCCTGCCCAATCAGTTTCAAGAAGCCCTGTCCATCATTATTCATAAGGATAATAAACGATACTGAAATAAAGTTTTTTCTTAATCCTCTCATCAACTTTCAAAGCTGCTCTAATTCTGTTCCTCTTCATCACTGAGTCCTTCTCTCTCCTCCAACCCATATTTCAGCTTGTTTTCCCTTCAACTTCCATCTATGCCCTTAAAAAGAAAACCAATGCCTCATTCGTGCTTTTCTCCATGGCTTCTGTAGTCCAGGATCTCTTGCTGTGTTTTCACTGATGAATGTAAGAGTGGGAATCCAAATCTTTCTCAAACACATCTTCCTGCTCTCTTTCCCCTCAGCATCCCCCAGCATCACACAACATTCACACACACTCTTCCATTCAGTTATCTCCCTCCTCTTACTCTGAGTGAGGTAGGGTTGGGATCTGGTTACACACTGTAGGTACATTTCTGGACACTAATTATGGCACTGTCTAATGCTTCATAGGTTCCAAAAACTTCATAAACAACAACTGACTAAAACTTGCACCATCATGCGAGGTAAGGAAATGCTGCTACAGTACAAGTAGAGGAGCTGAGGCACTGGACAATGACGTGCCCTGAGGAGAGTCACCCCATAAGCCTAGGGTTGAATCCTGAGAGTGATTCAGGTTTCATATTGTTATGCTCACAATCATTTGCTGTGATCTCCCATCAGAATACCAGACAGAGGAGGAATGGCTGGATATGGTATCTAGCCCCCATGAACCTTGAACCTCTTAACTAGAAACAGTAAACACAAGACAAGTGTGCTTATTTTCTCCTTAAGATGACAGGCAAGCCCGCAGACTCTAAGGTTCTACTGAGTTCAACTTTACCTTCTAATAGGCAGAAAGCCAGAAAGGATCCCAGATGGTTCCGAACTGAAAAAGCTACTTCAGCTTGATGAGCAGAGAAACCAAAAGTATCTTATATGGAAAATCATCTTGACTGACTGAGCCAGAAAGAGAGTGTAGATTCCAAGCCTCAATAAAGGAGATCTATTCAGTCCTGCGACTGAAGTAAAATTTGGTTAAGCTGATCAGGCCCTTCTTCACTCTAAGGCTTGATCCTCTTCTCTGTAATATCTAGTAAAACATGATCACTGCTGGAGATGCTGGAGATTTACCCATTATTTTCATTTCTCATGCCTGGATTTCTAACATGTGTGAAGCCTACGCATATAAGCACAGAGCACTTCAATGAGGTCACTGAGTCCTCCAATGTGAGCAACACCTTAAAGTGCAAAATAGTCCCAAATTTTCTCTACGATAGGAGTGACACCAACGACCAACTAGCTGGAATACAGACGTGAAGGGACCTGGAAATCAACTGGACTTCAAGTAGGAAGACTCAAGCAGAGTGCTGACTCCTAAGAGCTTACAGAATGTCCTTAATGTCACCTGCCTAGCCTTTGGCAGATGGAAAAAGTATTTACAGTTTGGTGAGTATGCAAAAGATTTTTATCAGTTGTTCTGCAAGGCCATTCTAGGGGCCAGTGTCAACCCTTTAAGTGGAAGGAGTCTTAGAATACTCTGGGAATATACTCACATGGTAGAGCCTTCTAACTGCCAAATAAGCATTAACAGGTAATATTCTAGAATAGATTTTTGAACATATCTCTGTGTTCTTAGGTAGGAAGGAAGAAGTTATGGACAAAAGCATAGCTCTAAGGAGAAAGCTCTGAAAATCCTGGCCCAGAAGAACTTTGAGACATAGCTAGGAAGAACATGGAATAAACAAGCCCCAAGGGTCAGGGAAATCCTAATTGTAGATAAAGTCAGGCTTTTGAACCACAGAGAAGGAGGGAGGGATAAAGGCCAGAGGGATTTGCTTCATGAGGTCTTGAATAAAGGAACACAAGGAAGGAGAACTTCAAAGGAGATTGTCATTGCCATAAGAAGACTCTTGTCATAAGAGGGGATATAAAACTGAGTGATTGTAAATTCATGTTGTGATGTTGCTAAGTGTGTGATAGCATCCTGGAAAGATACATTATATATGCAAAAAAGGTAGTAGAAAGGCTATATATTTTCCTGGTGTTATTCCTCCAAACACAAAGGAAACATCCCACTAATGTATCTGGCCTATGACTCCTCTGTTCTGAGCAGTCCCCAGAGCGAGCTGAGGTTCATGTGTGCCTGTGTTTGATGGAAATAAACCTACATGGTTTCTGCAAATGAGAAGGGTGTGTCTAGAAATGTCAATGACATTTGGCAGTAAAATCTCAGGCTCAAGGTTTAATTGAGGGTTTTCAGATGCCTGTAAATTCAAAGACGAAATTTGAATCACAGATAAGCCACATGAGGTGAGCCAACACTGGAAGCCTGCTCCCATTTTAAAACCAGAAATACGCATATGTAAATTATGCAGTTTGGAGTTAGGGCTAGATTTTGGAACTGGCTTATAGGAGATAGGTATTCCTGCCTCAGTCTTAAACACTGACACAGCAGTCTGCGCAGTCTCTCCCGGCTCAGAGGGAAACTGTGTCTGAGAACAGGCCAAAAATCTCTTTTAGACCAGTTGCATGATAGGAAATCTGAACAAACAATATGGGAAATGGATGTAGGGCATATAGTAGGTATAAAGTCAAGTTTTAGCCAGGTCCTTTCAGGAGCCCACTCAAATGAATGTAGACTGAATCTGTAACAAGATTCTTATTGGCTAAGTGACATGGGACTAAATTGAACCTACCATGTACAGATTTTGTACTTCTCATACTCCATACTCCAAGTACTCCATACTCCATACTTTCCATACTCCAAGGTCTTCACCTTCTACTCTTGACTTTGGTCTCCATGTGAGAAAAGTGCAAGTGTTTTCATAAAAACAAAACCCTTTTTTTGGTCAAATACAGCACATTCCCTCCAAGAAAATATATTTACACACGGGAAGTATGAGGACTGGAAGTGATAAAGCCATTATGTTTTTTATCTCTCTCTCCAGGGCCCCATGGTCTTGCCTGATAGGTCATAGTTACCTCACGAGAAACAAAGCGTAGGAAAGATGTAAAGTGATCCTGCCTCAAAGAGAAAACTTAAAAACTAAATCAAGGTAAGGTGAACTCTTTCAGCTATCAACTACAAAGAAAGCCTTCACAACTAGACAAACTTTGATTGTTTAAATATGTTGCTTCCTTTTCCCTTTTAATTTGTCCTCCTGCTTTTCTTCTTGTTCTCTCTCATGCTTTGTATGGAAAGTAACTCAAAAAGCATGTGATGAACACAGAACAGATCTTAATTCCAACATCTACAGATGGAGACCCAAAAGGTGAGAGCAGCCTGATAGAGATTTGCTTATACAAACATTCTTAATACAAAGCAAAAACCTTCACATGTATAAATCCACATAGTCTATAAACTGCTTAATGAATTATCACTGATACATACCTCTCCTTCCATCCTCACCACTCACAAGTTATGTAACATGGCCACTCTAGTTCAAGTTGGATGGCAGGAACTTTGCGAACATCACATCTTTGTTCTTCATGGTGAGGAAGTAATTCTCTATGACAGACCTTGATTCTGACTGACAAATTCAGGTGTTGTCAAAGCCATAAAAGAAGAACAACTCAGAAGCTTCAAATATCTAAAAAGATCAGGTAGGAGGGAAGATGCAGAAATGTTTTTCTATGTCTCCTATGGGTTTGGGGAATTTAGTTTGAAACGAGATCTGTGGATGAGAACATAATCCTCCGCTGGATGTGTTCATCTTGAGGAATCAATCCTCCACATTTTTTCGAGTGGAAGAGAAGAACCTGATCTACACTGTATGATCCTGCCACTGACTCTTGGTGAAAATCATGTGAACTAGACTCTTAAGCTCCTAGAACAAACAAGTGACCATAATTTCCTACTCAGTGTCCGTGATGACCTAATGTTTGCCCTTTTAAAGCTTGCAACACTGACAGTTTCTCAGCCTTATACTTACAATTATCAGCAAGATAAAGTAGATAAAATTGTAGAATGAATGGGCATCCATCACGTAGTACATGATCTCCACCCACCCTTCCAGTGTGATGACCTGCAAAGACATGCAGCCACAATAAAAAGAGGAGGAAAGTGGGCTTCCACAGATCATTCACAATGTATACAAGTTGGTACTGACAAGGCTGTTGCAATCCAAGGAAGGTGAGAAACAAAAAATGATTTCAAGGAGGCCAAATTTCCATTCCAGGAAATCAGCGTGGTTCTGCTTGGTGACACTGGCATGCTGTCAAAGCCTGTGAGATCATGCTAGTGCGCAGCAGGAATATTTCATTAAAATAGTTCATTTCCCTGGATCACAGCAGGGAAAAACTTGCAGCGGGTTTCTGTGCCCCTTGGACTGGACATGGCGTACAGCCAGAAGAAAAGACACGGATTTTAGCTCCCATCTGCAATGTGTGCTGAGAATTAAAAAAAAAAAAAAATGCATCCCCCTTTGCTCTAGTGATCTGGACTGAAAGGGAAATAAAACACAGCTCAGTGAAGGATTAACTCATTTTAACAAGGCCCCAAAATAGTTACATGCCCCTTCCCATCTTCAGGAACACCATTTGTGCCATGTGCTCTATGTCACTGGCCAGAGGTTACAAGGCTCTTGAGCTGTATCCGACCCTGCAGAAACCACTGTGAGAGCAAAGACAGGTGGAAAAAAAAAAAAAAGAGTCCGAGTCCTAGTAGAAAGCTAATTAGATCTTACCTGAAATATCACAATCCAGGCATATCCGATATTGTCAAAATTGATGGCACCTTTGTGTGGGTTGGCATTGCCTGTACGGCACACGTTGTAGTACTGGTTCCAATTGACACACATACCACTGACATTGAACTCTTGCCGGACAGAGTTATAGTAATAGTAATCATCCTTGTCCAAACAACATTCATGGCCCCGCTCCTTCAGAGGTGGGATCTCATGACATCCCATAATTCCATTGTCTCCTGACAGTGAGCAGATAAAGGGCATCTCATCATCTTCCTCAGGTTGGTAATAAGGGGGTAGGACAATGTCACCTTGTCTACAAGGATAAAAAACACTGTCATAAAGTTACTGTAACAGATGTTGCCCTTCAAATGACATTTGATGAACTGCAATTTGAATGTAGGAACTGCATTGGATAAAGGATTTCTAGGAGTATTTCTTTAAATGAACAGAAGGCAGGGCTTCTGGGAATGTAGGGAATTTCCAGGAATGAGTCCCCCTTTTTTCAGAGGTTTGCCACCATCAGATCCCCAGACTCAAATCTCACAATCTTCCTGACTGGAGACAGAGAGAAGTTAAAATGCAGACATTTGCATTCCGATCACTTTCTCCATTAGCATAAAAGTTAAATCAGATGCAATGATATTAAGGAAGTTCATCAGGCATTAAGCGATATGCTCATGTATGTAACCATTGATGGACATGTTTTATAACATTTGGCAGTGAACCTTCTGTACTTCTAACCAAAAAATCCAGTTCATGCATAAATAAGGTTGCACAGCTAAGGCTTAAAATCAGGAAATGCAAAGCTAAAGTTGACTTAATCTCAACTTTGACTCCTCCTTGACAGCTGGCATTGCTAGTGCAATGCTTCATGACAATTTCACGTGCTTTTTTCCAATAAGGCAAGCACCTTCCAAATGCATGAATAATTAAAATTATTGCTTGCCTGTGCTCCAATACATCGTTTTCATGTTGCGTGAATGCAGAGATTTTATTAAATGTTATTGGAAGAGGACAGGTGCTAATGCAAAAGAAAAGAGAAAAAGCCTCTGGTTCTAATCTAATCTAAACCCGCAAAGATCTCTCATTACACATCCACATTACTGGTGTATAGCATGCCTGTAGACTGGGTTTCTCTCGTAATGGTGAGGCAAGGATTTATCTAGCATATGTCATTTTTCAAACTGTGGCCCCAACTCACTTCTCAGTTACTTCTCATTCTATATGGATGTAATTACGCTGATTAAAGTAGCATCATTCTTGATTTACATAAAGGACAATCATCCTAAACAGTCATTTCTCCCCAAGGAATATATATAAACACAGTAAATGGCTGCTTTAAGCAGCTCCTGCTCTACCACCCCACTGCTGTTCTGTAGATTGTGTTTTCACTCTTACTTTTTCCCCAATTTGGGATGATCTAAAGCTTCAGAATTGTTTAATCAGTTTAAACTGATCTGCAGCTTTGGATTTTTTAAGCAGTTTAAACTGATCTAAGGCCTGGGATTCGCACATGTTTTTTAGAAAATGTTTTAAAGCCTAAGATCAGTTAAAGCTAGAAAGTCAACAGGAGGAGCTGTGCTCTGGTATTGATACTGTGTTCCCCAGGAGGGTAATTGGAGAATTTGTGCCAAGCAGGAGCTTTACTAGCTCACTATGGCATAGAGGGAGGAGAGCAGTGTTCTTTAGGCTCCCTCTGACTCAGCCAGAAAAAAAAAAAAACAACCTCAGATACCTGCCATTAAGCAAAATATCAGGGAGAACACTGAATATTGTGTGACTAAGGTTCTTGTTACCAGAATTGTACCCATTTTTCTTCACACCTTTTCTTCCCAGTCAAGTATCTGTGTTTTACTTTCCTGCAGCTGAACTTCCCAACAACCTTGGGAAGATCCAGGAAGCTGGGGTGGGAGAGAGTCTCCCTTTCACTAAACAGCTTTGGGACACCTTCCACAACTGCCCCCCTTCTCCTGCACCCAGCATCTTTTCCAGGTATTTCTGTTCCTGAGGTTCTCCAGTAATTTCTTCGTACCTCCCAAAGCCTGTGGAGGTAATGAACTACTACATAAAAAGAGCAACTTCACCTGAACCTTGGACAATGTCACTGGAAGCACGCAGGCAATATCACAGTTTTCTGTAGGACTCCCGTACTTGTTTTCTGAAGTAAGAACAGATCCAAAAAAAAAGAGAATGGCTGGTGTTTCTACATTTTAACTGTTCCTGGGAGTAGAAACAGCATCTTGAAGAGGCAGCTATTCTAACTTCAGTTTTGCCTAGTTTCTAATTAGCCGAGAGATATGTAGTCTGATACCTGCCTTTCTGATCACTGCAAGATGTAGGTAGTACTCAGGGCCATATCATCTTACAGTAGTCTGGAGTAAAAAATACATAGAGAGCCAGGCAGTAGAAGACAAGAGGAGAAGGAAGGGAAAAGCAAACTTCCCTTTAGGGCAACGAAGCTGGTGAAGGGGCTGGAGAACAGATCCTGGGGAGTGGCTGAGAGAGCTGGAATTATTTAATCTGGAGAAGAGGAGGCTCAGGGGAGACCTTACTGCTCTCTGCAACTAACTGAAAGGAGGTTGTAATGAGGCAGGGGTCAGTCTCTTCTCCAAAATAGCTGTCAATAGGATAAGAGGAAGTGCCAGGTTAGTTATTAAGAAAAATTTCTACATGGAAAGAGTGGCTGAAGCATTGGACAGGCTGCCCAGTGTAGTGATGGAGTCACTGTCCCCAGCAGTGTTCAAGAAATGTGTAGATGAGGCGTTTAGAGACATGGTTTAACAGGCATGGTGGCGATGGGTTTATGGTTGGACCTGATGAACTTAAATAATGATTCTATGATTCCACTGGAAGAAAGAAATGGGCCGTCATCTTTTAGCCACTCACATTGTGAAGTTCTCCTCCATGAAACAGCGGTTGCGGAGCAGCCCAGCCCACAGCTGCACCCCGATGATGCCGAAGATGAAGAAGACAAAAAAGCAGAGAAGTAGGACGTTTCCCAGCATGGGCAAGGTGTCCAGGAGCAAATTCACAAGGATGCGCATGCCTGCAGGAGGGGAAGAGAACCAGAAAGAGCAAGTATAGGATGGAAAGAAAGAGTAAAGGAGAAAGGAAAAACAAGAAAGGGAAGGAAAAGGAAAGGAAAAATAAGGAGACGTAGTTAAAAAGACAGATGAAGATAAAAGCAGAAATGTGTAGGAAATTAATCACAGAGCAAATCAGGATAGATTTATTATCACTGCCTTTTCTTATCCTAACCTCTACTGACAGTCAGCCACCTGAGCTGCTATGACACTGTGATCTCTTAACCCTGTGCTTCCAACTGCAATACCAAGAAGAAATGCGAAAGAGACTTTCAGCACCATCAGCAATCTGATTGATATTCCACTCTCCCCCTTCCTTACAGAAGGGCAATAGAGTAAAAAACCTGTCCCAAAGGTATAGAACAGTTCCATGCCCCCATCCTTAGACAGCTTATACTGAAAGTCATCCCAGTTTGACTACTGCACACTGCAGCCTACAACAACTGAACTGGTGGTACAAGGCAAACCTGCCTAGTGGGATGAATCTCTCCAGCACCCACAAACAACTGGCATAAATTGGTCTTCTCAATGACAATATCATTAGAAGACAGTCATGGAAAGTACATTCTCTTCTCTTGGTAGTCATCCCTTCCCAAATCTGTTGGAGCACACAAGCAGTGGACACAGCCTGAAATGTTCTCAGCATAGCATCCTTACCAGTGCAAACATTTCTAAAATCTCTCTTCTTTTTTTTTCCCTTTCCTTTTTTAGCCACCTAATGAATTCTTTCTATGATTTTATTTCTCTGCTGGTTCTTCAGTTCAGAGAGCCACAAGCAGGGGTAAGGACAGACTTGTTTCTCCACTGAACTAATTACTTCCTTTCTGTTCTCCAGGGATAGCGAAAGTCTAGAAATCCTCCCAAGCATCACTATCCTGCTGTTACCCCTGAGCACACCTCATATAGTCCGTCTCTATTCGCCTCCACGGAGGTCCCTCCTCCAGGGACCCAGGGAATTTCACCACTGAAGATGTTCCATGTAGGCCAGCAAATAATTAGCTAATTAGATATTTATAACTAGTTCATTACTTCAGATGGCAGTGGAAGAGGAAAGAGGAGGGGAAGAAAAGATTAGGATTCACTGACAGCCCTATGAGGCACAAGTTAATCCCCCTTTTATGTCCAGTGTCAAGTAATTAGCCGCATCACATTGTACATAATACTCTGTCTCCATTCCCTAGCTTGTTCACACTGTGGAGGGAGGAGAAAAGCAGAGCGTGTAGTATGCATGCAGGCATGGGGCTGCACACACACTGGTGGCAGTGGAAGGCTATCACTGTGATAGTAGGGAGTATACAGGAGAAGGAATGATTGCATTAGTAACTCTGAAATGTAAGGTCACAGCTCTAGCCACTCAGGGGGGATCATGAGCAGGCCATGAGTCACTGCCAGTTTTCTGATCTGTTATACAAAGCCCAGTAGCACAGTCATGGTGCCATATAGCCCGTTCCTTCAGCCTCCCAGGCTCTGAAGCAATGCTCTGCACAGCTCTTTGGCTCTAAAGTCACACACTCTCACTGCAGTGCAGTACATCCCCAGCATTAATACTCCCTCACAGCATGATCTCAGTAGTTCTCATAGCTATCCTGGTCAGCACTTTAGGGAAATTCAAATAGCATAGGAAGCTGTGCCAACAATTCAGTAAGAGGGGTTGATGTTTTTCAATATAATTGATGCTAGCTCCATCTCACAGCAGAGATAATGGCAGGAATGACTGCCCTTTGAGTAAAACACAGAACAGACATTCCCAGCAGAATTCTACAGATGAAAGCTTGTTTGAGGAGAATTTGCAGAGTTTGAAAACAATGAAAGATTTCATGGTGATGCTATGGTTTCATCCAAGTTCCAAGAGAATACATGTTACTTGCAAATCCTGCCTGACTTTTCCTTGAAAACGTTTCCACTTCTGACTCTTAGAGATGTTACTGAGGATACAGGATTTGTATGATCCATAGCTTCAGCATCATGGTTATATACCTCATGCTAGCATCTGGAACCATAACATAAGAGTAGTTTTTCTCTGCTGCAAGGACACGATCTCTTTTCTACATGATAGAAAATTTCAGTAGTGACATTTCAGTAATACTAAGATCAAATGAAATCTAATTTTGACATTAAAAAACCCTCTAGCTCAACAAAAACATCCTTTTCTGCACACTGACACCTACTATGCATCTTGCACTGTTTTTTCTAAAAGTAAGAATGCTGAACTCATCCAAAAGGCAAGTGCAATTTCCCTGTGGGCCACATATCTCTAAAACAAGGCCATTTCACTTTTTTTTTTTTTTTTTTTCCCCTCACTCATTTCACTTTGGGCAAATCCTGAATCACAAAACAGTTGCTCTGGGAACCCATTCTTCACCAGAGGCATCACCTTTGCAGCAGAAAAGCAAAACATCTCCTCTGCTAAGTTCACCCAGTTAGTTAAAGTATTCTGGGACTCACTTGGATGAAGGGTACAGTGTAAATACTAGTTCGTTACCTTTGTTCCCTCTGTTGGGGCCTTTCCCTGCTGACTATGCTGTGCTGACTGCAATAATCATAGTCAGAGCCTCTGAGCGCTGCCCCCTGCAGAGCACTTCCACTCACTCCGCTATCAGCCATCCTTACATCTCTGCAGGTCCAACTGCTGTGAAGAGTTAGCATTTTTTAATGCGGAGCTTGAATGGGGCTGGTAAGAACTGTCATGGCATTTTGGCAGTGCCCCCTGCATCTGTGCCAGCCCATATTGGCATTTTGGCTGGAAGCCTGCAGAGCCTGTCCATGCAGCGCCTGAGCCAGCAGCCCCGCATGGGTCTGGCCGCAGCCCGGGCTCTGCAGTCCCTCAACCTCAAGCAGGCCCAGGCTGGTCTGATATTCACACCACAGCACCTGCTGTGGGCATCCAAGGAATGATTCTCACTGCCAGACTTCTGAAAGCTTTCAAAGGCAGAAGGAAATCAGCCCCACTCAGCATGACACATATAGCAGTCTGCTTCCACGATCTGCACAGCCAGAGGCAGGCAGGCATATGGTCCATGGCCTCTCAAGCACTCACGAGCTGTGAGGGAAAGGGGTAGAGAGACAGAACAGCCTGAGGATGGAGACCTTTGCAGTTTGGATAAGACCTCTAAAGCAACTGCATAGGGCAGGAAATCAGTAGAAGGCAAGGCAGAAGCAGCAGCCTATTTGTCAATGTAGTGCTGTGAGGTCAAACCAGACCAAACCTGACCTTGCTTTCTGTTAATATAACGCCTTTGGGAGCATCCCCACTCTGGAAAACCAAGACACCTTTCTACAACAGGCCAGAATGGCTAAGAAAGGTGCACAGTTCCTTCAACGGACAGCCCAAGTCCAAGGTGATACTGGTGCATTTCACACACGAGTTCTGGAAGGCACCGGAACACTGATTCTTCAGAAAAGTCCTGCAGTTTCCTCTTTACTCCCTTCTGCCATTTCTGCCTGCCTCTTCTCCTCTTTAATTCTCTTTCATTGTGCCTACTTTTATTTCTCTTCAGTATGAGTGCCTGCGTCTTCCTGCCTGCCTGTCTCCCCCTCCCCACCATTGTCTTTCCCCATATCTCCCATTTTTCCTTTACCATCGGCAGCACAGGAGTCACGCTGGCTCACAGCAAGGAAGGAATATGAAAGAGACAATGACCTTTTCTGAAGAAGCTTTTGAAAAAGAGCTGTGCCCAGAAAAGAGAAAGGAAGAGGGGATGGGCAGTTGGGAGAAAAAGAAGAGAAGGAAAGCATTGATGAGGCAACATTCAACAACCAAACAGGCTCCCTGAGCATCAAATATGAAAAGGTTTTGCTCTTGAAGGGGAAGAAAAGCTAGAAATATGAAATATTTATGAGTGCCAGGTGTAGGCTCAGAGAGGTCTTTTCCATTCCCTACGCACCCTCACGAGGAGACCAGGGGAAGCAAGGAAACAATACGACATTTGCTCTGGGCCTCCAAGAATGGGTCCTCATGGTCAGATATGTGAAAATGACTTTGAAATAACACTTCCCTGTCACCTATCCATGTCCTTCACTCAAGGGCAAGGGATGGGGAAGAGCGTGCAATGGGTCTTCACCAGCAGGGCAATATCCCAGGATATCCTTTAAGATATCCCCTGGGAGCAAGGCCATAAGCATAACAGAAATAGAGCTCCAACAATGTCAGGTGGAAAAGCTGCTCACAGGGGCAAGCAGCAGCAAGATGGGGAGAGGAGTGCTGTAAATCAGGTTGTCGGAGTGGAGCAGGGAGCTATGCAGAGCCAAAGGTGAAGGCAAGTCGGCAAACTCCCGCCTGGTTTTCAGCGGAGCAAACACACTGTCTCGCACGGGAGGCATCCTGGGGTCCTTTCTGACAAGCTCTGTTGACGCCAGCGCAATCATCGCTCCCTCCAGACACTTTCCGTCACTGCTGATTAGCTCGGCCGTCACGGCTGAAACCTCCCTAAACCCGCCTGGCGTGTGCCAGCCCTGGGGACAGCAGGGCCGCGGCGAGCAGCCTGCGAAGGGCTGTGAGGAGGCGAGTGCCGCGCGCGCCAGTCGTGCAGGTGTGCACGGCTGCTCGCTGCCGCTATCCGCTGCTCCTTCTCCGCACAACGTTTTTCTTCTCTCCACCTGCCCCTTTACAAAAGTGATGGCCAACAGCTGATACAGTTCATCCCATGACACTAATTACCCTGTGACCTGAACAGTGGACAGGCTGTGAATAGAGTGAGGAAATCTGTTTTATTTTAGGTTTCTTGTGTATCACCCATCCCTGAGGCTTTGTGCATGCCTCCCTGCTCTGTTCTGTGGGACGAAGTTCACGTGTGCAGAATCAGAAGGAAGTAACATGCCAAGGCAATTGTTTCTTTCCTATCCACTGCTTAAAATAAACCAGATGGAAGGAAATATAATTCTCAGTACCCATCTTATTTGCATCACAGGCCAAGTCACCAATTGTCATTTTAACTGGAGCAAAAGGAACTATCTTCCCCATCAGTGCTTGTGACGGTAGCCAGCAGCACATTTTGCAGAGTGCAGAGACCGAAGCATCTTTCTGTCCCCCATCCAGGCAGCTTGCCCAAGCGTGCCTCTTTCCTTCCTCCCGTGCCCCAGGACACATGGCAGTTCACCAAGCTAGCACCGGGTGGGCAGGATTTTCCTGTGCATGCTCCTTTAGAGGAATTTTCAGAAATGAGGCACCACTCCAGGAGATAGACAGTAATCATGCAGTGAGCACACAGAGAGCTGCATCTCTTTTAGTGTCCAGCCCTTGTGGCTGAAGTAATCTCAGTTTGTGTGTACATATGACCCAGCGCTCAGCTTGTGGCCTTCCTCGCTATGGTCTCTTCTCTCACAGAACGCTTCTCTCAGCTGTCATTCCACTCATTGCGTTCATTTACATCAGCTAAAATGTGAGGCCAAACTACTACTACAAAGAGAAGCTCTATGGTAAATGCCCAGAGAAGTTCATCATTATTATAATCTGCAGTTTCCCTTGCCAGTCAGGTCATTTTCCCATCGTTGCATTCCCCTTAATTGAGGCCTCCCCTGCAAACGCGTGCACATGGGAGCAAGCAGAGCTCAGCTGGAGAGGGCACCGTGTGGCTCCAGATGCCTTTCTCTCAAGCTGCAAAACCAGCCTCACTGATATTGCAGCCCGTCACACCCCCCCTCTGCAGCAATGCCATGGACAGCATGCCCAAATCACTGGCTTGATACAGATTAAATGAGGGAGCCAAGATAGAGCAAGGTGTAGTGATAGCTCTGGGCCATCCCTGCAGCTAAGAAAAAGGGAGCTGCCTCCCTAGCGATGCAAAAAACTGGCCTTGTTCAGGGACTACTAAAGTATTTTATTTTGGTCTCTCAGGTTCCTGGATGTGTTTTTAGGATATGGACTTGGGTTCTGAGGGTTTGCACTTGCAGGTTGCCAGTATGATCCATAGTCTGGAAGTTCCAGTGAGTTCCTCACCCCACTATTGCCTTGCCAGCAAGCAAAGCTTTCTATGATTCTAAGCAGCTCAGAGACCTCATCCCAGTCAGCCTGCTGATGAACCTGACCTCCAATTATCCACATCTTATTCACTTCTCAGCTAGACCAGAGACAGAAAATATCAAAGCACGGCATTTTCAGCACTTATAAAGCTTCAAACAGTACAAAAAGGTGTCATTCTTTTTCTCAGCACCCAGGTACTGACTTCACCTTAGGATACAGAATCAAGTTCAAGCATTAAGTATCCCCAGCCCTTGCCTTCAAAGTACTCTGCAGCCTAAGCCTGAGGTAGCCAAAATAGAAATTAAAGGTCCAGAAAAAAAAAATAGTGGTAAAAACTTCACCCTGCTGGGATGACGGAGCTCTCCAGAGCAGGTTTAATGGGTACTGATGTGAGAGAAGAAACCCTCTCATGCTTGCTTTGAGGCTGTAGAAAGAATTCCCTCAGGATCAAGGGACCACCACAGACCTTAATGCTTTTTGCCCTGAGAGAAAGACACCTTACATGGACCAGATCAGGGCAACATGGACATCAAAATAAATAAATAAATAAATAAATAAATAAATAAATAAATAAATAAAAGAAAAAGAAGAAAGAAAGAAAAAAAATGAAGAAAAATGAGATAAAAGGAAAAAAAAACACTACTAACACCATCTCTACCCCCCCACACACACAGCCAAAGCAACCACCAAAAAGAGAGAGAAAATGAAACTCAAACCATTCCCTTTCATGCGCTCTTCCTTGGGAGGAAGACTAGGAAGCAAACATGTGGCCACTGCATTGCCACACTGCTCAGTACGTTATGGAAAAGGGCTTACAGCACAAGTAGTACCATGTTTCTTTGCTAGTGAAAACCCTTCAAATAAACACTTCCTGAACTCTGAGCCCTGCTGTGGCCCACAGATAGCAGTGAGTTCAGTGCAAAGTTCATCCACTGCTTGTTCAGTAAGTGCCACTGTATCATTTTTGGTATTTACATAACCTGT
Organism: Crypturellus tataupa; assembly: GCA_034781795.1. NCBI lineage: Eukaryota > Metazoa > Chordata > Aves > Tinamiformes > Tinamidae > Crypturellus > Crypturellus tataupa. The sequence goes on from JAWLRI010000653.1 coordinate 2,439,183, forward strand.
AATGTGATCAGCAACTGAGATGCAAGTGCAGGTCTCAGACAGGAGCCCCTCTCTTCGCTCTTTCATCTCATTAGCCCTTACAAGCTTTCATCTGTTAAGTAACGTTGTCTTGGAGAGTGATGCTAGTTGTTGGATTATTTCTTAGACAGGTGTCTCTTTGGGGGATCACGGCCTTTCTGTTCCTTTTCCTCATACTGAACATTTAATAAGCAACACCTACTACCACCTGCTACTGTTGTTCATTCACTGATCATCTCACTTTTCAAGTTATCACTGCAGTAATGACTGCATTCACTTTCAAGGGAATCTGTGTTTAAAATATGCCATGGCAGTTTTTCTCTCCGAATTGCAAGGATCATATAACACTGGGGACAAAAGGTAACTCTAATGCTGCAGTTGTGAGCCACTTGCCTCGGTTCTAAAATTACACTCTTACATTCTTTACACATCCCTAGTACTGTACAAGTAGGACAGAATAATGCAAAATATTATGTAAAACAGTGTTAATGCAATTTCTGGTTAAGATTTAACGGAGCTGGTTTCCCCTTGCTGTCACTAACATGAATCATGTTTCATTCTACTGCAGGCAGTGACATGACATTAGGTGAAATGTGTGTGAAAGAGGCAAATGCAGCCCTAAATACACAAAGATCAAGAAATCTAGGGTTATGGTTGTAAATTGGCCTGCCCACACACGCAGTGTAATTTGCATGAGTGTATATGACATTATCTTTTTCCCCCATAATACATTGTCATTATTGCTCACATTTCCATGGTATCCATTGCTTGATAGGTCTCCTGGGACAGATTTTGCAAAATAGCTCAGCTCCCATTTAGGCATCAGAATAAGTAGCTGGGCCTTCGGGATCACTGTGTACACTGAGAGCTGAGCTTGTTTGAGAAGGCAGCAGAATTGCCACGATGGGAGCTGCCAGGTTCTGAGCATTTTTAAAATTCTGACTGTGCAGGTTCCCCTAGAGAGGAAAGAAATAAAGATTCCAGAGTAGGTCTCTCTTTATGCCTGTTTTTTTTTTTTTTTTTTTTTTCTGAGCTTGCTTTACTTCCAGTAACACAAACTCAGAAATACTGTTGCTAACTCTTGTGATTTCTATCAGGAGTCTTGGGATGCGTGGCATAAACCTCCAGGCGTGAAATCTTGCTATGACTTGACAATCTCAGATCACAGTAAAAAATAGAAAAAGTTTCTATTCCTCACTACTATGGGGAAACAAAAGTTGCACAGGATTTGAATCACAGGTCTTGCACAAGAAAAATAAGAAAGAATTGAGATTTTTTCACCATTTCCTTTCTTCAAATCACATAATTTTAAACCCAGCTGATGATTTACAAGAACGTAATCTGTGACTTTTGAATAATGGGTTCTAACAACACTGAAACTGAGCAGACACATTCCAAGAGTGAAAGATGAACTTCTCCACCAAACTATGACCTCCCAAAAGAGCCAAAACAATATGCGATAGAAAACAAGACACTGCCATTCCTGTACTTCCTGCACTTTAATATTCCCCAGATTTCTGCCATGATGCTGCACTAATACAGGGATAAACTTTTTTATTTTTCCCAGATCTGCTTTGATTATCCATTTAAACACATGGCACTTGCACTTGTTTTGCGTTTGAGTGCATCCTCACAGTCTCTCTCCAATGCCTACACACAGATGTGGGACTGCCCCGCTGCCGGGACAGGAATGCCCTTGCCACAGGTCTTACCCGCCACATGCTGCTGCTGGTGCTCCTCTCCTTTGAACCCATGTCTTTCCCTGCACCTCTCGCTCTTGCTCTTCACACCACTGTGTTCGCTCTCGTGCTCTTTGCCTGTATCCTGAACACACCTGTCTGATCAAGGGCTCGATTGACTTGATAAAGTGCCATGCTGCTTGGGGATGCACGGGGAAGTGCTGCTCAGCACTGCATTTTCACCTCCAAGGAAACTTACTCTCTAATGGCATGATCCGGGCACAAATTACAGCTCTCTGTTCAGTTCTTTGGCTCCACTGGGCTAGAAGATTGGGTTGGGAAGGCAGGATATAGACTGAGGTGGAGCCCTTCAGTGCTTGGTTTCATCCTTTTACTGCTCACCTGCCTGGGCCAGACCCTATGCAAAGCTAGCAGTTTCATTTTCAAATGCATTTGAGTGACACATGGCCTGATGAGGGAATGAAACAGGATTTTTGACCTCTTAACTTATGCATATGGATGCTCTGAGAGATAAGTCTTGTCCCTGCACCAACCTGCCCATGGCAGTGGCTGGGTGTGGATAAGCATGTGTGTGTGCGCGCACATTTGCACAGTTATAAGTACAGAGTCTGTGTATAGCAGTGAGAGGTGCTTGTATGCAGTACCCTGTAAATATTTAAGAATGAAGGGCAGGTAAGTTTAAATATTTGGAAAATAAAATAACATCTGAGTTTAAATTTTCTGTTCACAAAGAAAGAAAAAGGACTTCCCAAATGGTCAAATGGAACTGCAGATTTTCTAAAAGTGAATCAACTATTTTGGATGAGAATAAGCAAGTGAACACCTTCTTCCGGAAAGACAGAAGCAGAGACTCTTCAGAGGGGTTCTTTGGACAAGAAATTTCATAATCCCTTTGCATTCCCAACTTCTTGGGCAGGACTGTACATGTCACATGCTCTTGCCTTTCTGTCTGATTTAAATGCTTTAAAGGAAGCTGTTTTACAGCCTAATATATCACAGTCAGAAGCTAATTTCACACACGCTCGTCAGTGAAATTAGTTCCTCAAAAACGGATTTAGAGAAGTAAATGTCATCACTTTTCCCCTGTGCCATGTGTGAGGTTTGTAGCCACATCACTGTCTTATGCACTGAAATGGCATCGACCACTGGTAGCTAGCTGTGGAATACAGATTTAAGGCAAGCATAAAAATACAAAACAAATTCTGCTTTTCCCATTCCAGGGTTCAGCTGCTTCAGATTATTTTTATATTGCTGCTTTGGTCTAGTGGGCTGAATGCGCTGCTAAGTATTAGGAGATATCAGTTGTATTCTTGATTCTGGTGGTGACTCATTGTGTCTCACTCATCCTGTTAGAAACATGAGGATGATTAAACTAACAAGCTTTGGTTTGTATTTCTGAGATCTGTAGAATAAAAAGACAGAAATCTGTTTGTTGTTGTTGTTGTTGTTTTCTGACCAAAGGCATTACTATAATAATTATTATTAATAATACAAGAAAAACTGGGCTAATCCAAGATTTTCATCACAATACTTTTACCAGTCAAAAATGATATTTCATTGAAATGGAAACACATCGACATAGATACTGTCATAGATAATGAAACTTCATTTAGCAAAAAATAAGGATTATAAAAGGAGAAAGCATTTTGATAAAGTAGAAATGATCTGTTTAAACATTTACAGAATGGGAGAGTGAGTGATTTTTTTTCATTCTAAAACATCTTTGTTACAACAAAATATAGAAAACGTATCAAAAAGTTAAACAAATTGCTTAAATTATATAGAATAAAGCTGCATTAAAAATGGGAGATGTTTATTCTTGCTCTGAGAGAGAATAAAACAAATTTAGAAAGAAAAGAAATCCCCACAAATCTGAAATTCCATTTCCTGCATAGCTAGAAATTATTTCTGAAATCTATACATCCATAAATGTATTCCTGCATTTATACAACAAATATTAGTAAGTGTATACACTTGCTATTCAATAAAGTTGCTATGCAACACTCCACAACAGACTTCTTCACTTCCGTACAGTGTGCTCAGCTGAAGTAATCTGCTTCCAAATAATGAATGTTACCAAATTGTAAGTGGAAACTGGAAGGCATCAAGCACAAAGCAAAGACTTTTCTTTGCATGAGGCCGATGCAATGAGAAAGAGTAAATTGAAACAACGTTTTCTGCTCCAATGTCAAAAATCTAATAATGTGAGAAAGAAATTCAAACTACCAGAAATGACTGCAGACTCTCTGTTGAAAAAGCAGGAAAAAAAAAAAAAAGAAAAAAAACATTAGCCCCCTGTCCCTGTCCTAAACCTTCTGCATTGCCATGAGAAGAAATGATGAAAAAGCTGGCAGAAATAGCAACATTTCACCTAGCAATCTGCCACACTATTGTGAAAGGACACACAATAACTACAAATGGATGCAGAATTTCATTCCAAGCCTAGGGCATAGACATGCCCAGAGCAGAGACTAGCTACCTTTGACAGAGATCTGAAGGGAATTTTTCCTCTTTACACTTGTTTGGCACCTCACTTGGCTTGTCACACCAACCCAGTACTATGGAATTCAGTCACATGGCAGCAGTCTACAATTTTCTTTCATGCATTTCCAAACAAAACCTGAAGGGCAATGCTCCTGGGGCTATAGTCAGGAATGCAAGATACAAGCAAGAATACGAATGCAAGGGTAATAAATATCACAAAAATAGGGTTCCTCATTTTTTTCTGTAGTACACTTTAAAAATTACATGTGAATATAGGAATGATCAAACAGGTCAGGGGCTCAGGCTACTTCATTTGGAAGTGCTATCTATCTGGAATTGCCAACAGCATATGCTTCTGAGATTTGCAAGAAATGCAATTAATTGCTGCTAGCTGGTAGCTCTAACCCTGAAACATGAAGGTTTGAAACCAAATGTCTCTGTATATCCTCTGATCCCTTTAGACAATCCTGTTTCATTTACTGTGCCCATTAGGCATCTTACTTGGTTTGGGGCTGAAAGGACTTCCTGTAGCAGTGGAGTCCCACAGTCTATGAACTGAGTGAAGAACACCTTACTTAGTGGATTTTACATTCACCACCTTTCAGATATACTGTTCTTTTCTTCTTCTGTCATGACTGAGGTAGGAAAGTCTATGCAGCCTTTGCTCTCCACATAGTGATTAATGCACATATAAATAATGTTTGTCAACTCCTTGAGATATATTATTTTGAAGTCTTACAGGTCTCATGGTAAGGAAGAGCTTTCAGTAACATATTAGCAATGAATACAGGTAAGCAGAATTTAGACATACCCAATTTGGCATTTAGCATTCAGCTTGCTTTCCTGCCCGGAATATAAAATAAGTGAGTTTGTTCTTTCTTTCCCCCCATTTATCTAATAGGTGATTTTTTCCCTCTGCAATGTTTCCTCAGAGTCATTCTAAATAAGCTCCATCCTAATTTCCTGGTGTTACTTCTTTTTTGCCTACCAAATTTCTCTACAAATTTCTGCCTCCAATATGTGCACCTTTCAAACTCTTGTGGATTATTAGAGTATTATAACCTAGCCAGCCAGACTTCACTTTTTTTAACAGTCTTCCCACAAAACAATCATGCAGCTTCCTAATCATGTTGTTTACTTTAATAAACAGCCGTTATCCGAGTACACTAGTCTAGATAATGGTCTTGTAAACCACATTCACTGCCATCCTGAATCATGGTTGCCATTTTATGCAAACCGCAAGGCTGCTACACTAAATTGCAAACTCATTTCTGTTTTTTGCTCTCCTTCACCTTATTAACCAGGGATTATTCAGAATCTGTAACTGGCCTGTAGATTTTTGAGGGACTCAGCTCCCAGAAATGTCTTGATTTTTGGAAAAGTGCAGTCCACCTGGTTAAATCCTTCTGTAAAATTGGTCCTCATCCACAGATGATGCCAGAGTGAAAGCATTTGAAATGGCTGGTCGTAAATGCTGGGCCATCTTGTTCCTTATCAATGGAGTTTTCTGCATGATCCATCCCCTCCACTGAATATCTTGGTTTAGGAATAACACTGCTGTCCATCACCAGACACCTCAGACTTCCACCAATGCCTCAATTTCCCTCTATCTCCTGTTGTGTTATTTCCCTCTCTCTTTGCTAGCATCTTCAACTCCTCCAGTCTGGTATCATCTGCAAATCTCCTTAATAGACTTTGCTCTTGCTTCAGTTTAATAATGAAGAACTTAGAAAGACATTAAAAAATGATTTGCGGTCAAAGGCCCTATTAATTGTGTTTGCTGTACCCCACTAGGCACCTTCCTTCAATGCAGCACACTCCCATTTATCACAAGTCTTTGTTTACAGCTTCTTCGCCGGTTTCCAACCCACAAGTCAGTGTTTCCACTCCCAGGGAATCGGATTTTTTTTTCTCCATTAATAACAGGATGTCTCTACCAAAAAGTTCTCTGCCTACAACCACGGATTTATGGAGCAAGAAAGATAGGCAAAGGTTTAACCAATTAAAACAGCATCTGTTTCATACAGATGGAGTTTTATATTGGCAAAAGGACAGCTTCACGGGCAGGGACAATCAGGTCAAATTCAATAGATTTTGCTATGCAGAGGTGAGGGTAGGTGATTGAAAGCTTCCTGGGAGCCTCAGCATCTACAGAGAAACTTTCTAGCAAGCTCATCTTGCTTACACCACTCCTCCCCAAGGGTAATTTCTGTAAATAGTGGAGTGACTCCTGCTGTTCCCAGCTATAAATAAGAATGAAACAAGGCCTAACTTTTTGGTCAGTCAGGCTTCACTTCTGACTGCTGGTGTCCAGTAATTAACATGCCTTTGGCAGATGTTTGCAGGAATAATTTGGATATCACTCAAGATATTCCTGCTCATCACAAAGGCTAAGTCTGTAATGATAATAGAGGTCAACCTTCGAGTGGACTTTGAGACTTAAGGGAGACCATATGAAGCAGAGAGGAAAGGAGGTTGTGTAACTTTCTGCTATGCCCCAGCCTTTTCCCTTCCCCTCGTCCAGCTCCCCTCCCAGTAGGACTGTGCTTCCCTTATGCAGCTGGCTGGACACTTTTCAAAAGAGGCAAGCTGGCTGTGCACGGGCTCAGGGACATCCCGCTCATCTCGCAGAGAGCTTGCAGACAAGGTGGCCCCCAGCCACGGCTGCGTGTCCACAGCAATGGCCATGGCTTGCTTCCAGCTGCCTTCCTCCATAGGGGCAGAGAGCAAGTCATGGTTAGGGGCAGTTGTTCTACCAATAGCCAAAAGGCAAAAAGCCATTCCTGGTTGCTGTGTTTATTACCTCCACAACAGGCCTGCTAGAGGCCTGGGTACAGTCAGTCCCCAAACCAACTGTTTCTCTGCCTGGCCTCTTCCTGCCACACTGGGCACACATGACTAAACCTCAATACCCTGTTCATACCTTCAGCATCCTACCCCTGGATACTGCCCAGAGATAAAAACACATCTAGGAAGAGAGACAAGACCCAGAAGGACTTTGCCTTGCATGGCACCATGGATCCTACAATCTGTCTCCATAGTATGTTCAAGAAATGGGTGGTATCATGCAGGTAACTTTGATGCAATGAAAAGCATATGGCATGGACTGGGAGGCTGACTGTGCAAACCTTGTCAGAAAAGGAAACATCTGAGCTTAAGAGAAAGATTAGGAGAGCTCTAACAAGGTCTTAGGCACTGCAGACAGTCTGATTAGGGAGATTATGAGGAAGAGCAAAGAGACTTCCTGCCATTCTGTGAGAAAGAAAAACTTACAAAAGAAACACTGAAAGTCTTACAAGACTGCATGGGGTAGTGGCCGTCTTTGAACAGGGAATAACCAGAAACATCAGAGTGACACTGCAGACCAAGTTCACTGCTCTTGCAGCTATCCGGACATCAACAGAATGCAGCTTGCCCACCGGTTCAATTCCATCTGCCTGCTTACAAACACCATGAAGCCTGAACCATCCCTATTGATATTTCCTGCAGTTAAATAACAACAGTGAAGCTTGTTTACTTGCTCTAGGGTCATAGGACTAGCAGTTCTGACTTGAGAAAGACAAGAGGCGATGGAAGGGAAGAAGAGGAAAGAAAAGAAGTTCAGTACTGGTAAACCTGCAAAGCTCAGTAGAGAGCTTGTCTTGCTCCCACCCCTGGCAAAGGAGGAAGTGAAGGCTGTGGAAGTGCAAGATATCCAACCCTGTGGTCACGAGTACAGAACAAATGGGAATAGAAAACAGCCCCAAACCCCCAGTATGACCCAGACACTGCGTGAGAGAGAAGCATAACTTACTGGGTACACGGTTGATAGCTTTCAGGGGTCTCAGGACACGGACAGTACGAATTGCAGACAAGTTGATATTCTGGAGATCCAGGGAATACTCCACCATACTGCAGAAGGAAGGAGAGAAAGAGTTTAAAGCAATCCAAAATCTGACTTGAGATAGATGGTCTGCACAGGACTGCAGCACATCAGGATGGTCCCTGTGCTGTAGGTGTACCTGCAGCACAGCAGGAGATACCTGAAGGTGGCTTAAGTTAGCCTGTTTTATTTTGTGTAGAAGCAAATTGTTTGCTTAAATCGGTAACTTCTTCAGCTTCCTCAGCTAGATGGGAAAGCTTCTCCCATAACTGTGAATCATGCCTTTCTGACACCAACCTAAAGGGAGAAATATATATAATTTTTCCTTTTTAACCCAAGAGCATGCTCCCCAAATAGCCTTTAGATGTAAGTAGTTGTGAGTAATGAAATTGCTGAGAGGTAGGTGCAGGTAAAGAAGTGACCTGCCACAGTATCCCTTTGTCCAATTCTCTCCTCTCTCAGTGAGGCAAACATTCAAGAATTTTGCCTACCTCTTGAAAAGCTTTGAGAGAAGCTGGATTATAACTATTTATCCTGGCCAGCAACTTCCACCTGAGTATCTCACATTTTGCACACTACAATGAAAATAGATGCATGACATGCCAAGGAAGGCATGATTTGTTGTCATCAGCTTCCCTTGGTGGGAACCTGATGGGTAGAGGGGATCAAAAGGATGCCAAAGTCGTCAGATGCAGCAGCAGCAGAGTCAGGAACAGACACTGTCTCTTTGGAATCTTTTTCCAGGTATGAATAATAGAGCTACAGAAAGCTCTCTTGGCCTTTCATGGAGTACAAGAGATGGAAGGGGTCAGGAGACACAGTCTTGTACTACTGCACCCTTTCCCAAACCAAAAGCAATACACTCAGAAAGACCTGCAAGTCAATAGCCTAACAGTCTAAAGCCTATCCAAATCCTTCTGCTCAGGCACCACTGAAGGGAGAATCAGAGGACCCAGGCAAGATGCTGAGTGGGAAACAAGAGTAGGGCCAGTCCATGAGCAATGTCGAGGATAGGACTTGAGTCCATGGATGTGGCTTTGTGTCTGGGGCTGTCCATTCCCCTTCTCTCACAAGCACTGACTTCCCTGCCTAATCTAACACAAAATTACTTTCTCCCAGTCTTTCCACGTACTACAACTCCTGTACCTTTTACAGACACTGCACCAATGGACCGATCCTTCTTCTGATGGCCCTCTTCATTCAAAAGGACAATGAAGAGTAAGTGTCTAGTTATCTGTCAACACCTTTCGCAAAAGGGACTTGTCAGACTGATAGATTTTCAAACACAATAGTGTAAACCTGTCGAAGTGTTGTGATTATTCTCTCATGCTCTCTTTCTTTCTCTCTCTCATTCCTTTCACTCTGTTCTTTCATACACTTTTAGGGTAATTGCATGAAATAATTCTTTCCCTGAAATGCAGTGGCATTCATTTACCTCCCTGGAACTGTCAGTTCTACGTACACTGAATGCAGAGAGAGAGAAAGGAGGGATTTCATGCAGATAATCAAAATATTCATATTGGAAAAAAAAAAGATGCAACTGAAAAAAAAAGCCAAATGTAGTAACAATACATATATAATCTATAGAAAGTCTTAGTGATAAACAGGGATTTGATCAGCTGAAATAGGAAAGTGACTACAAAAGGAGGAGGAATATACAGTGCTGCACAACACAAAGGCACAGCTAAAGGGCATCACAAAGGACATAACTGCATGGTGCAGTGAGCACTGGGCCTTTGCACGAGCACTGATTAACCTCACTGCAGAAGCACAAAGAAAGATTGCCTCATCAGAGTGATATTGCTTCTGAATTTGGTAAGGTTTGACTTACAGTCATACACAAAACACTGCTTCCAGGAGTTGAGCTAACACCCTTTCACAGCAAAGAGGCAGAGGCATGGCTCAAGAAGTCTCTACCCAGCAGTTCATTAAAGGGGGATGTATATACAGGTGTATCTATCTCATTTCAAAAAGTAGTCTTTGCTCAACAACAAGTGACCAAATGAAAGGTCCCACAGAACACCATGACCCTTGCAGCAACTGAACACATTGGAGCAGCAAAGGGCTATTATCGAGAAGAAATCTGTCTTCCATTAAAGTTGATCAGGTAAAAGTTGTTTAAGTATAGAACCAGCCTTTTCCTTTTTTCATCCTCTTGTGGTTACAACCACGTAGTCCTTATTAAAGTGTGATAATCCTTAACCACGTGCATGCTGCTGCTCTCTACTAGAAGGAATGAGCTTGTCATCTATGTGCCACAGTCTCCGTGTCACTAGAAAAGTAATAGACGTTACAGCAGTGAGTGCTGGTGCCTTTGGAGCAAGGCAATCAGAATGGTACCACAGCTGCAACTATGTAATGCCAAGCAGCTAGAAAGTCAGCATCCTGGAACCCTTGGGGGCTGTGGATTTGCTACGATATATTCCAATTCAGTTAGAAAACCATGAGAACAGTCAGTGGCTCTGCCAGTGAAAACAGCAGGCTGTTCCCAAGGATGGGTCAGGAAAGGGCAACTGCTAAATTTTTCTGAGAGTAACTTCTAACAAAAATGAGCTCAGCCATAGCAGGCCCCATGGCTTCGGCTCACTTAACATGCCCATTCTGCCTATGTATCTCCCTGAGACCTCACGGTCTTGGCTGTAGTAGCAGGGACATATCCAGGATACTTAAAACCCTTCAGCTTAGTTATACCTGTTGAAGACACATATATAATATCCAGAAAAATTCCAATACAGTTCCATTGCAATCTTGTGTTAGGGCCTCTCATCCTTACCTATTCATTCCTAGGATAGTTCTGATGCTTCTCTTTGCACAAGGGTAGCACATCCCTGGTAGTGACAGGGATAACATGAAACTCTAGCAATTGTAAACAATGAAAAAACAATCCGTATATGCAGAACACATTAATCCAAATGTTGCCTCTTTCCCCTAACAAAAAGGAGATCTCTCAGGGTCTTGGCTGTAGTCCAAAATGATTACTCCTTGTTAAATCTCATGACCTTTCCAGTCTCCTAGTCCTTGCTCTACAGTGGCTCAGTGCAGTGAGTAAGGGTGTCCTCCATATTCTGTTCGACTTTCTCTAATACTCCCCTCTTTCTTGACTGCTTTATGTGCTTTTGTTTATAAAGACCTTTAAGCCCCAGAGGTAGTCAGACAAAGCTTACGATGTGGAAAAAAAAACAAAAACGCAGTACTGAATGCGAGTTGTCCTTTCCCCTCACCTTGACGGAGCATTGAGGGATGTACCTTTCCCTACGGAGATGGCAGCTCATGTCTGGTACTACTGAAGTATTATGTGGCCTCTGTTTTGGGTGGGTGAGTGCAGGGACAGGTTAGGAAACTGGAACTACACTAAATCAGAGAGAAACTCCTGATCTGTGAAGGAATTTGAGCACTGAGCTGTCAAGATAATTGAATTTATTCAGTAATTCTTCTTTCTTCGGTAGCAATTTTCTTTTGCAAAACTTTCTGTGAGAAACTTCTGGAGGAAAGGAGATAGACACATCAGCCATCCCTGCTCAAGGCTGATGTATGGTGAGAATGCTGTCGTAGTGGAAATAGGGTGAGGATCATTGACTGTGTGGCAGGGCATTGAGGATGGGCAGGGGAAGGGTGGATAGCAGGGGATATCTGGGTGAAGATGGAAAGCAACTAAAGCCCTGTTCAGGGGCCATGTGAGCCCCACCCTACACCAAGGACGGCTTCCAGCCCATAGAGGGGCCAACAAAACTCGTCAGGGACAGCAGTAATCAGCAGGGCCTGGTGCAGCTTGAGGCTCTGAACCCCTAGGAAAGGGGAAGCCATTGCAAGCAACAAAGGAGGTAGAAGAGAGTGAAAAGAGGGAAGAACTGGTGTGAGGAGACACACAGGTCTTGCCCTGTGTGCTTTATCTGTCAAAACCAGCAAGGCCCTCGATCCACAGACCCCTCGGCAAAGTAGTTGGCTCTCCTGCTCTCCTCTTGGACTCTGCCTTTCTTCATACCTTTGAGGCCTATTTCCCCTTCCCTACTGCAGCTCTCTCTCAACCCCTCTATCTCATATCTGTTTGCAGCACTTCCACCTCTCCTTTAAATCTTTCTGGCTCTCCATTTCTCCCTTTGCATTTGCCTTTCCCCCTTCTTCCTCTGCTTATCCTCACTTCCTACAGTGTCATTCCCAATTTTTTTCTTTCTTCTTCCATTCTCCTCTTTATTCTTTTTGTCCCTCCCCCTACCAATCTCCTTCCTCCTCCTCCTCCTTTCTCTGCTCCGTCAGTAAGCATTACCCTCTGCCCTGGCAAGCCTGCTCAGCTGAACACACAAGAGACCTTGAGTTTAGCAGAGGAGAGGCCTTGCTAGCATGCAGAACAAATGCCTGCAATCTGTTAGCACATTAACCCCGTTGAGGAGGCACCAAGAGCTCCTCCAGCCAGTGCCAAACCACTGCAGCAGAGAGCGAACAGACAGCAACAAGGGGCGACACACACTGCGAACACCACGAGCCCACACCGATCACAAGCTCTGAACGATGGCTCTATCAGCTACCTCTTGGCACTGCTTTTGCTCTTTTGCACCCATGAGCTGAAGAGCGGGTTCTTGGCACTGCCCACTTCCCCAGTGGCCATGATGTTCATTGCCCAACAGCAGCAGAAGTGCTGGGCCGGGCTGGCCATGTGCCAGGCGAGGAGAAGCAGGCTTGCCAACAGCAGCTGCGAGATGGCCATCTTTTTGATTTTTCTCTCCTTTGCAAGTGACTCACACCATTCCTAAAACACACGCAGAATGGGTACAAAAGAGACATAAAAATAAGCATGAAATAGCTACCTGATGAAGACACGGAAAGACGATGAAGGGGTAAGAGCTAAGACTATTTAAAACAGATGCATCAAGAATAAGAAAGTCATGCAGGGAGTGAGGCTTTATCTCGCCATATGCACACACAAGATATATACTTGGGCAGTGCTTAACTGACAGCTTCCCCACAATTACATTCAATGACATCCATGATTAAAACAGTTCAAACACTACCATTTTCCTCTCTCTATTTACATCTTCTTATACCTTTATTAAATAATTATCAACTTTCCTAATCTTCATCCCTGAACTATTTGCTGAAAATTAGCTCCCCAAAATTAATATTTAAAATGTATTCTGTAAGCATCCATGAAAAATACTGAGGCAGTATTTTTCTTACGACAAAGCCAATATGTTTTTGTTAAATTCAAAAGCTGTCTAATTCTCCTTCCCTGATAGGAGTTTTCAATTGAAATCTAATTAACTGCAGTCTAATCAATTCATATTTCTTTGTCAAATACATTTGGGCCTAGCACTGAAGCCAAAAACTTCATGACTGTGACTTCCTAGCTGTAATTTCAGTGTATCTCAGTACAAAGTGGAGCTTTTTTCCTGCTTAGGGATTTTTGGATCTGTAAACATCTGGAATGACTGAGGCAAAAGTCTTCTTGCTCTCTACTCTTAATTTCTTCAGCTTCCTAGCTTTGTCAGGAATCTAAACCTGATGTGTATTTATACAATAACTAGATGTGATTTAGCAAACATTTGCTGTATACAAGAGTATGCCTATTTGTCCTTATTCTCCAATCTGGCTATCAAATTCAATGTACTGAGGTTTTATCTCTTCAGAAGACCTATAGCATAAAGGTCACAGGGAAAACATAATGCACTAAGACTGCCAGTTCTTCCTGTCTGAGGATTTTAGTGCCAGAACTCTGATCTAGTTTCACTTACCCATGGGCCCCCAGAATATAACCCCACATGGCGGTGTGGGATTTCAGTTCTCAGAAATCTCATCTGCAGCTTGTGGGGAGAAGGGATGATGATTTACCCATGAATATTCTCACCTCTGTAGTACACATGAGGATTGCCAGGGCAATAGCTAACTGCCTTTGGACAGCCCACGCTCTGGCTGCAGTGCACAGATGGAGCAAAGCCAAAAAGGGTAGTCATCTCCTTGGAGATGTCCCCTTAGGGTCCCACATCGCTCCTCTTGATTTACATTATCAAACTCTTCTGATTAAAGCAAATTAAAAAGCTTCTGCATTAGTAGGTCCACCCAATCTTTGCTCTCTATGCCCGGAGACGGGTTGCTGTGACCAGAGGGTATGGGTATTGGGGCTGGCCAGATGCCCCAGGGTCTCTCTTAGCTACATTTGGGGCATGCAAGAAAAGAGGCCAGGCAGCAAAATCCACTCACTGACACTTGCTGCTGCCTGATTAGCAGGGCCATCATCACCCAAGCAAAACAAGGAGGCAGGAGAACGAGTCCACAGCTAAACTACTACAGCAGGTGGCACGTGCCATTAAGGACACCTCCTGTCAGCCCTTGTTAAGGCTTGATGTGCCCTAGCTTATGTGCAATGAGACCTGCAAGCAGCTGGGTGCCATTAATGGATGAATTCAATCCCTTGCAAACCAATTTGGATTTGGAGCAGAGCTGGGAGATTTTCACAAGGCTTGCCCAAACACTGCAGCGCATAAGCACACAACTGCCTCCAACCGGAGCTTGCAGCTACAGGCCACGCACGTACGGGTGAAGTGACCAACACATAGCGCACGTGAACAGGCAGTTTATCAGACATTAGGGCAGCACAGGGCACCCGCTAGCATGGGGTTTGCTAAGCATGCACACAGCCCCCCCAGTCAAGCAGGAGTGCAGACATCTCTGGATTCACGTTCAAAAATGCCTTCTTCATAGCTGCTCCAGCTCTTACTTGACTCATTTTGGGGACCTGCCCTATTGCAAGTTGGACCTGGGTTGCTCCTATTTGCAGGAGGCACACAGCTGCCTCCTGCCCTAAGCCTGCTCTGCAAACACTGGAGAACGCTTTGCTTTACTACAAAAATACTTGAAGAGCCAGTTACACAAGCATTTACACACATTCCGCACGATTTGGTGTCTCCAAGACAAAGCTTGAAAATGCACCCTAAATAAATGAGCCGAACTCCTTCCTAACCTACTGTAGAAATGATGGAAAGATATCATATGAGATGTGGCCAGACATTACACAGTGGGCCTCTAAATTGCTCTGCAAACCACAGTGTACTCAGCTAAGTAGTCCTGTTTATCTCTTTTAGAGCTAGAGCTCATCATACCGTGAAAAAAACAACTCTCTGCTGACATAAAAGCTGGGGGATAGATGTAATTTTTGCAGTCCTTGTTTTACTAGCAAGTTTTTTTTTCCTCCCCCTCCCAGAAAAAATAAATAAAGAGGTTTTTTGCTGTTAGTAAAAAGTAAGACATTTCTTCTGGGAGTGATAAATTAATTACTAATTACACAGTCAGCTCCAGGGCTATGAGGCATAGCATTCTTAAAAAAATAACCCACAAATGTCCCCTCCTGTACAGAATAACTTCTTTTTTTTCCTTTTAATTTCTCTCCAAGCAGAAGCTTGCAGAAAGCTTCCAGATTCTATGAAAACAGTCCCTTGCTGCCTGCAATGTGATTATTTCACACTCCTCAACATCCAGACTTCTCTCCAAACTGCGTGCTAATAGAAAACATCAGAGTTTCTTAGCAGTTTCAGAGACATGATACAAAAAGACATAGGCAGGTTTTCACCCTGTGAAGAGAAGGCCACAGGGACTGGCGAAGCTCAGACATCTGAAGATGGGACTGCGGGGCCTCATTTTTTAAAACCAGGAATCTGAAAATAAGCTCCCAGCCTAGATCTGTATTTCACTGCTTAGAGAAAAGGCTCTGCAGCTTGGTGCTGCGAGCCTGTTGGTGAGGTCCATGGCATTTCCCAGCACACAGTCCCATTTCTGTGCTCTGCAGCCTCCTTTGGGGATCAGATCACAGTCTCACCTTATTCCCCACCTGCAAGGGGGTAGGAGAAACTTGCCCCATCTCCGATGGGCTCCGTGACTGAAGTTCAAAGTGCCCAGGGGTGCCCTTGCAGGGAAGGCTGCCCCTTGCCCCAGCCCTTCTTGCCCACGTCAGCAACCAGCCTGGGTTGTCCACAGCCCCCAGCGGGGCCCAGTTCAGGAGCCACAGCTTGGATCACCCCGGCTCGTGCCCCCTTTCCAGAGATCTGACCAGGTTCTGGGGACTGCTGTTCAACCCTGGCAGAGAGAAGGAGGCAGCAGAGCCACCCACCTTAGAAACAATGATCTTAGGCACAGTAGGCTGCCTTTTGAAATATGAGGTAATTTGAGATCTTTGCAAAGTCGTGAAACTCATCCTACCCTAAGAAATCCTAACTCTGAATTTCTCTTTTTTTTTTTTTCTTCCTTTTTTTGTGGATTCATGTGGTAGGGAATTAGCTTTTAGAATGGCAAAAAAAAAAAATTGGAGGCAATAATAGAAAACCACACAGAACACATGGAGGGTACCACTGCCTCCCTGTTTTAATTCTTCTCTTGTGTGATTCATTTCATTTTGATGACTCCTTTCATTTCAGTATGTTGCACATCTATGGGTAGTTTTACTAGGAGGAACTAAATGAAATAATTAGTATGATTAATGATAAAAAAAAGGTGTGTGGGGGTGAGGTCTATGATTCTGATATTTCTCTCTTTGGTTAAAATGCTATGTAGCCTGCTGCTTGCTGGGTTCCATCTTTATCTGATCATTGCTTGAAATACCTAATTGCTGTATTTATTACAGTTTTCTTTCACTTGCCATAATTTTATAGAAACTTTAATTTGGCAGAAAAGATCAGCCAGCACAGATTTTCCGAGTATTCATCTGTTTACACTACTGCTAATAAGTATTTAATGGTCTGAGATTTTAAAGTAATAACTATGCAAATTCTGGCCAGGTCCCTGAAGGCCCATAGTTAATTAAAAACAAAGAGAAAATGAAAGATCGGCAACAGACTTCTCTGTCTTCCAAGATTAAGACCTATCAGCATTTCAGGCTGAGCTGCATCTCTCCCACCTTTTTACCAAATGCCTTTTTTATCAGCCTTTTTCACCACCCCCCACCACTGCTTAGGACAGGTTGGTGGCTGTGGGACCAACCCTCAACAGCTGCAGACCGGTCCTGCCCATCTCCAGCTGGTGTGGAAGAGCTGCACTGATTTTCTTTCATGGGTAGGGACAGACATTTGGGAAGGAAGCTGATTTCTGTGGTCCTTCAGAGAGCTGCCAGCCTCCTTTCCCAGGTGAAAATGCAGTGGGATAAACTTAGAACTGTAAATAGGTGGCTTTCCTAAAAGGAAAGGAGTATTGTGCCAGAGCTGATGTTGCACTGCCCTGATGAAGACACATCTTGGACAGATGGAGTCAGGAAGGATCATTACTATAGGTTAATGGAAAAAAATGGAAACAATAGCTAAGAAATTAGGGATGCTGAATTCAAGGATGGTAGATAACTACTAGCAAGGGGAGCCCCAAAGAAAAAAAGAAAACAAACAACCCTCTTGCCTTCACATTTAAGCTAGTAGAGAGCAATATTTTCCAAGCTCTCAATGTAGAAGCAGCAGAAAGCAGCATTTCAGAAGATGTAGCTGGCCAAACGGTACAGAGAGCTAGGAGAAATGTTCTGCTCAATCTAAGGGGCTAATAGGCATTTAAAGATATTTAAAGATGCCGGAAAACACTGCAAAAGGTGTATTGCCTAGCAGAATGGAAAGACGCTTTGGAAGGGAAACGAAGATGTAAGGACAATTGTGGTGCCATACTATAACTGGAATAGGAGATATAAAGGCAAATTTAGAAAGTTTTCCAAACTTCCAGGACAACATTCCACATATGCTAAGACACCTTGGAATCTTCTGTTTTGTTGTTGTTGTTTTAGTGAGTTATTTCACAGGTTATAGACAATTTCTGATGGATGTGGACAAGAAACATCCAACTGATCTCCCTTGTGCCCCATCCTGGCCAAGAGGGAAAGAAGATGGAGGCATCTGGTAAAGAATTGCTGGCTAGGACAGGAGACACTCATTTTACAGAATTTTGGATTGCTTTCAGAGGAAGTATAAACATTAACCACCATTTAATTAGAAAAAGAGGGCTTTTTTTACAGTACTGACAGCCAGACCAGTTAGGAGATCATTAAATGAAATACCAAAGGGGAAAAATGATGAAAATGGGAAAAAAAGTTAATCCTCACAGTCTCCATGTCAAGAACAAAACTAATCAAGGCACTAAAAGATGTAAAGAGGAGAAAAATTGCATCATCTATACGCCAATGCCAGGGGCCTAAGTAATAAAGAGAATAGGAATTGTTCATTTTATGAGCATAAACAGCCTAAATGGCATTAGGAAAGCCTGGTGGGAAGATCTGCATGGAAGGAATATTAAAATCAATGATTTTAGCCTAGCTAGGGAGGCTCAAGAGGAGAGAGAGGGAGGGAGAGTAGCATTCTCTGTCAAAAAATGGCCTTCTCTAGTACAAAATCAGTGACAATTTAGGAATGAATACTTATGGATTCATTTTCTGCCATATAAAGTAGAGAATTCCTTTTGGTAGGGTAGCAGGCAGACAGAAGTCTTATTAAATTTAACAAAGAGAAATACATAGTCCTTCACCTGGGCTAGGCCAACACCTTGTACCTGTACTGGATGGGTAATGGCTCTGCAGAAAGGGATCTGGGGATCCTTACATGCAGTTGGCCACACATGGGGTTGCAGGGTGCCCTTGCACTGAGGCAGGCTAATGGCATTTTGGGCTGCATCAACAGGAATGCAGCCAGTAGGGGAGGACACTGATTATTTGTTTTACTCTGCACATATTAGTCCACATCTAAAATAGCACAACACATTCAGTTTTGGGCCCACAGCACAATAAAGACAGTGATGAACAGGAGTGAGGTCAGCAGAGAGCCAAGATCTCAGAGGGCTGGAGTATCTGTCCTGTGAGGAGAAATTAAGGGATCAGGGCGTCTTCGGCCTGGAGAAGAGATGCTTTCCAGGGCACCTGACGGCTGCCCTCAGGATCTACAAGGAGGTCAGGAAGGAGATGGAACTGGGCTCCTCACACTGTGGGTCAAGAAACAGCAGACATGAATCCAAAAAAGGACAGTTCACATTGCGAACACAATAATTAAGCCTGGAGAGATGGTTTAGTCTCCACTCTTGTAGGTTTTCAAGAACGAACTGGACAACACTGAGCAACCTAACCTTTCACTGTTGACTCTCTACTTTGAGCCATGGATTGGACTGAAGACATCAAAAGGCCCTGAATTATCCTGTGAATGTGGTTATACTCATTAGGTATGCCCAAATCACACTAGAAAGGCATCTGACTGGCTCTATTGGTATTGATCCATAACTCATAAGAAAACAATTCCCATTATCCATCCTATAAGAAAGAATTGAATTTGGACAACACATGTTGGGCTCCACCTGAATTGCTTTGCAATTCCTCTTCATTTAAAATGATGAGTTTTGTAACTTGAAGAATATTGTGCTTAACAGTCTAAGATACTGAGATGCTCTAATAAAACTTTTTTTATCATAGAACTTAAAGCTGAGACTGCTTGATTACATGTTATATACAAAACAAGTAAAGTCATCAATAGTAATAGATGTATATATGATGGATTAGAAAGGTTGTATTCATGAAGACAAACCATGCAGAAAGAACTGTGCATCAGCCCAGTCAGGATAAAAATTTTAATTCATAAACTGTAATTGATAAACAAGGAGGGTTTAATGATATATATATATATATATATATATCAGGTATTGAAGAAGCCATAATGGAGAAAAGAAAGCTGAACCTGTTAAGAGAGGGCAGTATACTATAAGGAAAACTGAGTGCAGAAATATAATAAATGGTCCAGAAATATAATAAATGTGAGAGAAGGGAAGCTTGTATCAATGAACATAAATTAGAAGATAGAAATTATAAAAATTTTGTAGTGGAATCAAATGGACACATGAAATGAGATAGGTCAGTCACTGGAACAAGAAAACAGAGTTGTTATAAGCAGTGTTAAAAAATAGAAAGAAAATCAGTTCTTTAGGGAAGTTCAGATAATGCATTCATATCATAGATGATAATAAGCTGTTTTCAATTCCAATCCTGATTGAGTATTTTAAGCTGTACCTACTAAAATAAGGGTATGCCAAAATGAACAGATCTGGAAAACCTACATTCAAGAGCTTTAAAGGAGATAACCGAATAAGATCTGGACCAGTACTCATGATTTTTGATTAGTCTCAGAAGACTGGGAAAACATCCAAGGGTCAGAGAAATTCTGATGCTGTGCCAGTACTTTAAAAACACAGTGATATGAATATTTAGACAGACTGGACTGATGACGATCACAGTTCAGTAATGAAATCGCCAATATGTGGCTTTGATAGATTACAGATTAATGGTGGATAATGAAATTAAACATAATCAACACAAGTTTAAGGAAAAATAGACATCATGAAACAAATGTGCTATAATTTCTTATGAGATTACAAGTCTGTTTCACACAAGTAATTATGTTGATATGACTGGAATGATATGAAATCATCATGACATACATTAGTAGGAGAAAAACTGGCTAAGTAATAAGCCTCACATGTAACAGTAAATGGGGAATCATTTGCAAGCAGATGTACTTCTGTAATGCACAATTCTTGCCACTCTGTTCTTCATTTATTTATCACAACCTGGCAGAAAATATTTAAGAAAAAAAAATCACTGATGAATTTTGCAGTTGATGCATATTTTGGGAGAACAGAAATGAAATGAAGAGGATAAGTCATCAGTAGAGAACAGTATGAGCTTGGAAATGCAAGTATTATGTATTTCAATATGAACAAGTGTAAACCATACATCTGGGAACAAAGATTGCTGTCCCTACTAACAGGAAGAGATTTTCTCTCTGAAGGACAGGAGAGCAAGAGGGAAAAGAATAATAAAAGAAAAACTTGGAGTCAATGAAGAAAACAGCTGACTGAATTGACAGTAAGATGCTCTCATTAGATAGGCTACTGCAATCCTCGGCTGTAGAATCAGGGAAATATCGACTGGAAATTGTCTGGAATAGGGAGACTGTATTACGAGTGTATAAGGCACAAAAGTGATGACATGGAATACTATGTCCTGTTCTGGTGTCTATAAAATATAGCAAATGTATCTTAAAATGCAAAACTGCGCAAGCCACGTCGTTCGTCTCATCAAAAGCAAGGTTTGGATGTGATGTGATCACAGTTTGAGATCGGTGCAGCAAACTGAAGTTTGATAATGGAGGGAGGGAAATATGGGACATTTTTTGAAAGACATAGCAAAGACTGTCCTTGGCCAGGGGATTCAAAGCAGGAACTAAGGAAAGGTTTGGGGGCACAGGCTTGTGATTAGAATCACCCCTCTGGCCAAACAGTGAAGCTCCCTCATCCTCAACATATTTACATATTTATAGGAGTATATTCTATGATGAAATGTGTTGTGCAATGGCACAGCAGAAAGCAAAGGCAGATAATCTCCACTGCATATAGCTAGCTACAGCACTTCTTAGCTCAGGAGAGATACAACGGGCATCTCCTCGTAGGGATTAATGCCCCCAAGATGAGGCAGTTTTTGTATGAATGTATTCCTTGTGTGAATCCCTCTATCCTGAGTCATGCAGGGGGGTGTCTTCCTTCCTAGAGGGCCAGTGGCACCATCTCTAACCACATGTGCCACACAAGTGATGCACACAATAGGGAGGACAGGAGAAATACCTCACTCTGTTGCCGAAGAGCTGCCTGACATTAGCCCACAAATATGAGACTCTTCTCCTACATTCAGGCATGTAGTGACACTGGCCTAACTTTCCAAAGTGATTTTTGTTGCTCACATTCTCTCGGCTTTTAAAACATAGTATGCTCTTGCTTTTTGTCATTCTTTAACCCAAATTACCTGGCTTAGTTTTAGGACCACCAAGGGGAGCAATGAAGAATATTGACTTAGGATTTTTTTTCCCTAATCCTTTCTGGGGAAAAAACAACAACAAAAAAAATGAGGTGGTTAGAAAAGGGATTGTGCGAGAGGGGAGAAAGTTCTGGTGATGTCAGCTCCTATTGCCATGGAAACAGAACATTTTTAGTGACAATGGTGTCTTCCTCCTTGAGCTGCTGGGTTGCGTGGGGGGCAGGGGCAAGCAGGGCAAGGGCACACAAGGGAAGTGAATTAACTAACACTATAGTGTCTGCTTTCAAAGGAAGTGAGGAGAAAATTATAAATGAATTCCTGAATACATGGCTTATGTAACCAAACACCGTCTGGGGCAATAGCAGCAAATAATCGTTATGCTGTTTGATAAAACATGCTGTCACACAGAAAACCAGATGGAAGTATCTCAGCCATCCAGAGCACCCAAAAGAAGAGTTCCTAGGCTGTGCTTTGCTTTCCCAGGTTACAGGGTATTCGTCCAACCTTTGCTGCCGGGCTTGGAGTGCTGCCTCTGACCTTATTTGGGAAGGGAGAGCGGAGAGACAGGGCTGGAAAGTATAGGGGTTTTTTTGAATTTGAAAGAAGCTGCATGACTCCTAGATACTGCTTCACCTTCCAACATCACAGCCATTTTCTTGAGAGCCAGATTTATGACCCCCTTGAAGTCAGTGAGAGTCTAGGATTATGAAAAGGAGAAGGAAGGCTCTGGGGAAAAAAAAAAAAAGGATTTTACACTGATCAGGATCTAATTCACTGGTATGGTGAAAATAGGGTAGACTTAATGAAGGATGTGCTCTATTAGTCAAAAGGCTAAGGCAGCATTTAGATCCAGAGAGGCTGAAGCCATGATTTGGGAATGGATCCAATCAGGATAAAACTCAAGGCTTGACTCTGAGGTCAAATAAAAGCCTATGCTCCGTATGTAAGGACAATTTTGAGCCTGTGCTTGGATTTGATTTAAACAGTGCAGACAAATTTAATGAATTTCAAAGAATAATGAATTAATAACCACAAGCTTTTATAACTCAAAATACATTATATAGTCATTAGTTCTATATCACTAAATGGAAAAATCTTTCTGTAGCAGAAGTCTTTTGAGATCAGATATTCTAATGAGATTACTATCATTTCAGCCTGACATCTCATGAGGCGATTGTATAGAAATCAGGAAACAAATTTCTTTCAGTTATGGACCTGAAATGAAAAATACTCCACAGTGATTATTTCATACCTTTGGAGTTGATTCTATGTCTCCTTAGCACTTAGAAGAGTTCAGAGATGAGCTGCTTTTCCTGCACTGCTACACAAAAGACTTCCTATGCTCTAGAGCTTCTCCCAGCAATGGCGGCAGGGAAAAATATATGTAAATGGGACTAACTCTCATCTAATTTAGGCAGCATAGAATTAATTCATTTCTCACATTTCCCTCATTTTCCCGACCTCTCTGTCCCCCCACGATAACACCATTCATGAACTATGCTATGTGCACCAGCCAGAGTGGCCCCAGGTTCCTAGTCTCTCACCCCACAGCAGCACTGCTACTTGTCTTGCCCATACTCACCAAACTGCATTATACACCATACACATGGGAGAACGATGTACACTGAGGTTTCAAACACATCCATTCTTCCCTTTTCTTCCCCAAGGTTGTCAATGTAGAGTCCCATTTTCCCTGCATCAGCATTATTTTTTCAGACAGGAGTTCAGACTACAATCTAGTGTTTTCTTAACACCAAGCATCAGATGCTTTAATCAAATCTTTTCTTATGAACTCACACTCCCCATACTGTTAGGTCAGTTTAAATCACTTGCTAATCACTGCATTTTCATTCAGAAAAAGCTACAGTTTTCCTCTGTCAGTTCTTCACTCACCTACAAGCCAGCTCATGTCCAAGAAGCAACATTCAACCTTATATCACAATTGAACTAAGCTGAAAAGTCTCAGCTCCTTCATAAGGAAACAGTTATACACCCCTCCAGAGGAAATGACTTTCAAGTCTTGCTATAGCAGAAGCATGTCAAAAACAAATGCATCAGACAGTGTGCTGTTTTCCACCTCAGGGAAAAGCCCTATAAAATAATCTTGAACTCACTTGTGGCTCAGTGAGTGATACACTGACTTTCAGGTGACAGTGAAAGCTGATAATTCCTTGCCAGAAGGAAGGGGGAAATGAGGGTTTCTCTCCAAAAAGATGTTCATTCTTGTTTGTTGTGAGAACAATCTCCAAAAAGATGTTTACTCTTGTTTGTTGTGAAAACAGCAATGTTATATTTTTTTTCTCCCTGACATTTTTTTCTTGCCATATCACAAGGCAATCTATTTGAAAATGGAGAAATCCCCAAAAGCACATGCTCATTTGTAGCAAAGACAGACATTTTCCTATGATTCAAATAGGCAAATTCTGGTAGGCTTTCCACTTCACACAGGCAGAGTAGAACTCAGAGCTTCACCATAGCAACTTTGTAGCAAAAAACACTCAAATGTCAACTTGTCCCAATGGTACTGTGGGTGAGGCCGACGCAACACAAAGACAAAAGCTCACAGTAGCAAAAATAATATTCCATATTTAAAGCTTTGCTGCTGGATACAGAGATGTTGACCTGGTTCAGGTGATGGTTATAACACTCTCATTCGGTTACTTAGAATGAAAGAGGGTTCTGGTCTAGGTCTGCAGATGGTGCAGATTAGCAGCCCCTCTTTTAGTTTTGCAAGCTACACTGATCCACATCAGCCAGGAGCTAGGCTATTTTGTCTACTGGTTTCTCTCTGCACTACTAACCCCCGCACACAGCTGACTCCAGTTCCCCAGAACTAACTGGAGCAGCATCAGGGTTTAAACTTTCCCCTCAGTTACGCTCCATGGTAAATCAAGAGGAACTTCATTGTCTTTGTGCAGGCTTACTCTGACCTTCTATCAGTATATGAGGAGAAGCTTAAAACATCTCAGTACACAAAATGAAGCATATCTGTACTTGCCACTAACCTTTGTGTACTCCTGTGTTGGGGAATTAATTTCGTTCCACGCAAGACTCCAAAAAACACAGAACAAATAAACCTCCAAAATTGAACCTACCCAGCCATGACAATGAAGAAATCCAGGCGGTTCCAGGTATCTCCAAGATAACATTTCTTGCCAAAGATTCCCAGGGCCACCATCTTTAACACCATTTCCATGGCGAAGAAGATGAAGATGAAATCATCAAATACCTGCCAAATGGAAAACCAAGAGCAAGTTTAACATGCATTCTTAGATTGGCATTTCAAAGTGTAGAATGTGAGATAAGTACAAATCTTAGTGCTCCTGAAAATTAATTATGCACAAGCCTGAAGAGAGGCTGGACAAGTTTCTTCCACGCCGCCCTGGCATCACAGCTCCCTGCTGTTCACTGCCATGTCCTCTGCCTTTGCAAGCTCTGCTGTCCCAGCACCCTAGCTTCCCTATGCATCCCGTTGCAACTCTGCATTAGCATAAAATGGGCACAGATAGAGGAACCTGAGAGAGTGTAGACAGAGAAGACTAGCAATGGGGAAACATACATTATGTGCACAAGCAGGAATGAGGTGGCTTGTAAGTCCAGGTGGACCAAGAATTGGTGGGGCTGAGAGCTGTCTGCAAATGGCCAAGCTGCGGAACTGCAGAGCTGTGTGCAACCTCACAGCGGGTTGAAGCACAGCTCCTACATGGTGACAACTTTACGTGGCTAAAAAAAAACAGATACACAGGCATAAGGGCAACAGGGAAAATCTGAACTCCAGAGCAGAAAAGAATTAAAAGAAGCAAGTAAGCCAGAGCTTTTTATTTTTCTTTCAGGGGTGTATTAATCGGTGTAGATTTGGCATCTGCTCACATGGGATTGAACAGAGTTCTTGGGTCAGTACTAGCAGTGTCTGGGAACGTGTCTGGGAAGACAGAGTCCTCCTAGGCCTCTCAGGAAGGAGTCCTCACTACTTGTCTAGTCCTCACTACCTCTCTACCAGTGGCATGGCTGAGACAGTAGCGTGATTTCACACACAGCCTGGGGAGCACACCTAGGTAATGCTATAGATTAGTCTTTACTAAGGCCTTCTTTTTGTGGAAGCAGCTAGCACAGCTGGTGCATTAAGGGGCTGGAATGTGCCCATGAACCATCCTGGTATACCTGTTGTTTCTTCTTTCTTTGAGTATCTTGCATGCCACTTGGTCCACAGACTCTGTAGCACCCATGCTTACCAGGGGAGAGGAAAACCACTGGGGGCTTCTATTTTCTCCTGCCTGAGAGCTACAACTTACTATTTTATATCTGGGTATCTCTGAGCTGTGTGTCTTGCAGCTGTCTGTGTTAAGAAGACTCTGGATATGCATAGAACCAGGAAGGTTCTGTATTATGTAGCCACAAATAGACTTTACTCATTATCCTTCTCTCTCCTTATTCCACTCCTCAGAGAAAGCTCTTGCCATTTTAAGACAAGATAGTTTGCTGCTAGGGATGTCCTTGCCAACCTTTCTGGGAAAGCGCTGACCACACATGAAAGAAAAACAGACATTTGCAGCTTGTACTGAGCCACAATCATGACAGGAATGAAATCTGCTTACCTGTAAGATTTTACATCTGTCAGAAAGACAGTCCATATCCTCGCATGGTTGGTACATCCCCAGGGTAACACAGTTTAGCAAAATCACCATCATGCTGACACACTCAAACCAGGTAGAAAAGAGTCAAGGAAAACTTCATAAAAACATCATGCCTGAGATAAGCTTCCTTTAAGCTTGGAATGATAAAATAGAAAGATTAAGAGAAATAATCATTGGTTGGGTGATTTATTACACTCCCCTCTGTTCCTCACAGCTCTATTCCTTCATTAAGCCAAGACTCACTCATTTGGGAAGGGGAACATAAAGGTAACACAAAGGCCTAAGGCACCCATCCAATCATTGCTGTAGTTCAACACACACTGATTGCCCCCATCGCTGCTTTACTGAATCTTACAGATACAATAGGAACAGACTTTCCAGGGTGTCCTATATTCAAATGCAGCAGAGATGTGCGGAATTTAGAAAAAGGCTTTACTGAACACAATGAAATGGACAGATGAATCCCCGTGTGACCCTAGTGACTACAGTCCTTCTGCAAAGAGGTACAACATAAGGCAAAAAATTTCCCTCTCCCTTTCTGAGAGAGACTTAGGGATAAATAGCTGACATATTGGCGCAGGTCAATGGTCCATCTAATCTGTTATTCTGCTTCCAGCAGTAGCCCGTGCTGGATAAATCCTCACAATGTGTCTAATTAAGTTATTCAGCAACCATGGGGGGAAATTGTGTTTCTGACCCCAGCTGGTGATTTGCTTATGCCCTAAAGCATAAGGACTGATTGCCCTTATAATTGTTTTCTCAGCTACAGTGGTCTCCCTGCAGATGCTTTGCTTATTCATTTGAATCTTTTGTTGAGAATCTAAAATATCTGCTTCGGTAGTAGTCAGCAGCCATGAGCTACATTGGCTAATTATACTTTACATTAAAAAGTGCTTCCTCCAATTTATTTTTAATTTGTTGCCTTCTAATTTTATCAAGTACCACTCCATTTAAATATTACAGAAGAGGGTAAAAATGGGGTATTTCAGTGACCTTCTCTATGCCCTTCACAGTTTTTGCAGACCTCCATCTGCCTCTTCTTTACCAGCCTTCTTTCCAACGAGGGAGTCTTAGGCACTCATTTACAGTATTTCTGTGGTTTCTTTCCACTATCAGCATTGCAAGCAGTGATGTAGATGAAATGAAAATGGATCTCCAACATGAAACAGATCTACCACTATTGTGTTTTTTCACAAATCTTACATAAACTCCACTTGGCTTCCATTTTTGAATTTCAACGTTTTATTTTTTATTTAAACTAATTGAGCTGAGAAATTATCTACTCAAAAAAACCAACCTGTTGGGTGTACCAATTTTTACTCCTTACAGAAATGAATTAAAATTGGTGGCCTATATCTCTGGTCACTTGTGAAAGAAACTCCAAAATCCATGGTTTGTTCTGTGCAACACTTCCTTGTTTATTCTCTGACAGTGATTCATGACTAACTTGCACAATCTGATCTAGAAGATTATTAATTCCTTCTCATCTCTCCCACCTGGTTTTCAGAGCTCTACCTGCAGTTGTAAAATCAGAGAAAAGCAAAGCATTGGCTGTGCCAATCATGCTATGAGGTGAGTTCAAGAACATGTTATCACTATCACACACAAAGTTAATCCCAAGTGCTGTACTAAGTAAGGCACATGGAACCCTCCCTAACCCCCCCTATAGCCATGGTCCCCTTCCCAAACAGGGCAGGCACAACACTGCACTGCCAGTTTTGAAAACAAATAGTGGCCTTTGCCTGAGAGAAACACCCTAAAGATCATGAATAAAAGCTTTGCCCTGAAAGCTCTGTATGATGTGACTTCAATTTCCCACCCTTCTATCTCCTATGGGCTTTGTTAATGATCTGATTCAAGCCCAAGAGAGCAGTTGAAGATGTTTTCACTGGCTCCCACAGGGATTCCAGGAAGACTGACATTTTCTTCTGGATGTTTCAAATCTATTTTGCATCATCTCTCACAGAATCACAGCATGGTTGAGATTGGAAATCACCTTTGGATATTATCTATTCCAACTGCCCCTGCTCAGAGCAGGTCAACTGGTTCTCAGTGCTCAGCACTATGACCAGTAACGTTTTGAGTATCTTTATGGATGCAGCCTCTCTGGGCAACTTGCTCTAGTTAATGACCACCCTCTTAGTAAAAAAGATATATATTTTTCATGTTTCAGTGGACTTCCCTATATTGCAATTTGAGCCTAGTGCCTCTTGTCCTGTCACTGGATACCACTAAGAGTCTGGTTCCCTCTTCTTTATTGCCCTCATTAGGTATTTATACACACTGATAAGATCCCCTGAGCCTGTCAAGACTAAACAAATTTTCAGGCCTTCTCCATATGTCAGATGCTCCAAACCCCTTATTCATCCTCATTGCTCTACACTGGACAGAGTCTGTTCCATCTGTATCTTTCTTGTATTCTCCTTAGTCTTTTCTTTTACTTTTGTAAAGGTACACCATCTTTTTCCTTTATCTCATCCACATTTCTTTCAATTCTGTTAGCAGTTCCTCCCCATCTCCTCCACCCTTTTTTTCCCATATATCTATTTCTTGGCTTGATTTCTCTCAATTAATACTCTCCATTTCACACTCATTTCCCACAGTCTCTCACTCCCTCCATTTCCAGTCACTCCTGCTGCTCCTGCCCTAGCAAGCAGGTTGGCCAGAAACCACCACAACCTCCCTCCACCAAGCCTGGAGCTAAGCCAGAAATCATCTGCACTAAGCTGGAAAACATCTTCACATTGCCAGAGGGCAGGGAGGACAGGCCAGGAGGAGAGCCCTTTTCACTTGAGTCTGAGCATGAAAGCCAAATAATCTCAGCAGCAGGCTGAAAACTCCAGATTGGACTGAAACTTTCTTTTCAGAGCCTGGCGCTTGGGTGCCTCCACGATTTCCTTAGTGGCTTGCTGCATGCATTCGGTAAGGGGAGTTTTGACAGCTGATTGAAAGGCAGAGCTGGAGCAGCTGTGCCAGCACGACCAGTGCTGAACGACACTTCTCCTAAGGGCAAAGCGTTTTTATGTGGGCTGAGCCACTGACTGCAAAAATGTCTCTCCCCAGGCACAAGACAGCAAGGAGAGGTGCGGACAGAGCCTGCGCTCAGAATAGCTCTGGCTGAAGTATGTATAAAAGAAAGAGCGGGAATTGTTTTAAAAACAGGGAGTTTTCTTCAGGAAATAGACAAGAGGACCTGGAGGCAGGGAGTCCTATCCAGCTGCGACCAGGCTGACGATTCACGGACAATTCAGGGAATCACACTTGAATTCGGAGCTTCATTCTCGCAGAAATCTCTCCTTTGCACGTGAGCTTTGTCCGCAGTAAACGTGGGTGGCCAGGATGCTCCTGTGCTAACTTGGCCACTCTCGTTTCCCTGGCGGGTGCCACCCAGTGACCCGGTGAGGACGAGGCGTCCTCCTCAGCGCTGCGGCTCCAGTACGGCACCTCTGGGCGTCTGGGGGCGCGAGATGCCAACGTGTGAGACCTGGGCCAGCTGCCATGAGCAGTTTTTAAAACTAGCAATTTGCGGGAGGTGCAGAAGGCCCTGAATCTTGTTTCTTAAATGTCTAGGGCTGCCTGCATTGGATTTCTTCCATGCCTTTTTTCAGGTACCGTCTCTCTGAATTTGCCAGGGCTGTCAAGGCTTCCTGAGGTTATTGCTGAATTAATCACTGATCCCGTGTGGCTGAAGTGACATTCGGAAAGGTCTCTCTCTTGCCACCCCACGGCTTCTCTTTCAGAGCAGGTGGGGGCCCGAAAAGGTGCATCGGGGCTGCAGCAGAGAGGAAGAAAGTGCGAGGAGCAAACGGGAGCATCCCCTACCCCACACCGGGAGGGCGGCTGCCAGCTCGGGTCGGCCGAGGGGGCGGTTACAGCTACCTGCTGCCGGGATGTGTCACCGCTGTCAGCCACAGCGGCTGCCTCCAGTCGCCACGGCAACAGCCCGGGCCAGGTTTATCATCTTTCCTTCCACGCCGCCTCCCCCTCGCTGCCTCTTTCCCCGCACCTCGCCGATGCCTGAGCCTGTAATTAATTTCAGCTGCTGACAAGGCTGGTCTTCACAATCTGCATCATTCACTCACAAGTTTCATTACTAATTAACTTCTTTTTAAAAAAAAAAAAAGTTGAAATCTTCTAATAGCAAACGCGCCCGCGCCCCCCGGGCCCCTCCGCAGCGCTCCGCAATGCCGGCCGCCAGCCCGGGGCGTCTCGCGGCCACGACCCTGCCGCCTCGCGTGGCAGCGAGGCCCAGGCCCTTCCGCGGCGGAGACGAGAGCAAGGCCCAGGCGTTCCCACCGCACACCGGATCAGCCCCTCGCTCTTGGCCACTGCAAAACGATTCGGGGGAAGGAGCCAGGAAAGCTGCAGCGATCCGTTATTTCCCTAGCGCTGTCACTTGGCGCTTGATTCAAGCCCTCAGGAATAGAGGGGTCACAGCTCTCATTTGAAAAAAAAAGGAAAAAGAGGAATACAGAAAGGTTTCCTGACACCTTTAACTGTGGCCTGCTCTCATTCCCACATAACCGTCCCCACTCTTAAAAGCCCTGTTAAATGTTTGGTTCAGCACTGCCTTGTGACTTCAAGATCCCTACCTAGGTTAATTGTATTTTGCCTCAAAAGCATTTGCATGTACCATTTTGATAGCTGGTGCCTTTCTGTGTCAGCTTTGCCAGTGGCGTAGCTCCTTGCTCCCCCTTCCCCTCATGTGCAGCACCAGGTGCCAGCCGGGGCAGCCACCAAGTGCAACAGGACCCTCTGGGCCACCACTTCCTCCACCAGGCAGGGAACAGCAGGATCTGTGTCACCAGCACAGACCAGACGAGAAAACCACCTGCCCCAAAACATACAGGATGAAGACAGTGCTGTAAACCTCGCGTTAGAGGACCATCGGAGAGCTTCAATGTTACAGTAGCACTTGACAGCATGACTGTTAACGATACAAGCTCAGGGATGAAGTTAGAAAAGGATGATGTGATCCAGGCAAAACTTTTCAGTTGCATTCCTATAGGAAAACCAGCAGAAGCAAGGGATGCTGTATTGAAGCCATAAATACCTTGGAAAACTGAACACCCGTTAAGTTCTTCCTACTAGCCTCAATCTCTGCTTTCTAACAGGCACAACAACAAAACCAAATGAAGCTATACTCCGGGGTCCTCTATCCTCTTCCTCCCCTATTCCTTCAGCATCCCTGAACACCAGGTCCATGAAGCTCCCTAGCAGCTGAGAGCAGCTCCTGACAGCATGGGAAATGTCTATGTTTTATGAGTATTACGCTCCTTCAGCCTTTAGCTTTTTGGTGTCCCAGAACCATTCCTAGGGTGTACCTTGTGCAAAGTCAGATATTGAATATCTCAGGGACTGTTCATCTGCACTAGAAATGCCTTGGCTGACCAGAGGGGAAAAGGCCAGCTCCATTGCCTGGCCAGTCTTAGTAGCTCCTGCTCCTCTCCCAAAAGGAGAACAAGCCCCTGCAGAGGCTCTGGGTGCTGTGCCAGCTTAGTTGAATGACTGAACTAGCAGCAGAAGGTGCCAACCCCAAGAAATACGTAACAGGAAAACACGGAGCTCCACACGATGCATCTCCAGCACGAGCTACCCGCGCACATGATCCATTGCCTCCCACCCCTGAGCTGGTGCCAGCCAGGCACTTCCCTTGCAGCTGCCACCTGCCTCCAACAGAGTCATCTGTGGGCACCCTGCCCCCAGATGAGGCATCACATTTGCACAATCATTCCTCTTTTCCTCGCCTCCCTTTTTGCTTCTCGCTACCTCCCTCTTTTCTAACTGTTTTTTTTCTCTGGGTAGATTCCCGTCATTCCGGTTTGGTGATTGCATTTCCTTTCCTTGCTTTTCAAATAAGCTCTCTAAGGACAGAGTTGTGTTTCTTCCTTAGTTTGCTCTCTCCTGCTTTGTGACCCTCCTCCAAGAAGCCAGTAGGATGCTGTAACTGCTGCAAGACAGTTAATATTTCATTTATAATGGAAGGAGTGATTTCTGTTGTGAGGGTCAGAGACAAACAGCTCCAGGGAAAGAAGTTCTCATTTTCTCTCCCTTTCTGCTGGCTCTTACAGATGCCCTTACAGGTGGGTCTCATTTTTTTCTCCCTCTCTCATTTTACTTATCATCACTCACATTTTTTCTTTCTTCTATGCTGATGCATAGGAGTTTCTCCCTTTTTTTACAAAACAAATCTGCAGAAGCAAGAGGACTCTTTTTAGTCTCAGTCAGCTAAGCTTACCCACTAGTAGCTGGATGAACATCAGATGTTACATTGAAAGGAAACTACTCATATCTCAAAATGTGTTTGTTGTCAAATAGATCAAAACAATCAAAACATTGCTCAGAACAGATAGCTTTAAGAATCCTCTTTTGGAAAGGCTGAAACATTTTTTGTTTGTCTTTTCTTTAGTACAGAGTGATGTTTCAACATTATATAAAGGTTGTATTTTTTTACTTGACTTAGAAGTTTCTTTTTTTTTGAGTTTTGAGTCAATTGGAAATTAAATGCCAATGTGCTGTGTTGCAATATTGGATCTGCTTGGCATTCCAAGTCACAGAGGGCAAGATATAAAGCTTTATATGGGAGCCCTCAAGGTCTATATGTTCTAGGTATTCGTGTGTTATGTATTTTAGACATCTGAAGTATGCACTGCTAATTCAAGCCCTTCACAATACTTATGCCAAAGGAAGGACTAAACTACTGCCACATACAGCAGGATTG
The DNA here is from genome assembly GCA_034781795.1 of Crypturellus tataupa. Classification (NCBI taxonomy): domain Eukaryota; kingdom Metazoa; phylum Chordata; class Aves; order Tinamiformes; family Tinamidae; genus Crypturellus; species Crypturellus tataupa. The sequence continues at coordinate 2,472,397 of JAWLRI010000653.1, forward strand.
TTATACTTATTTAAACAACACAAGAGAAGACTTACACGATGTTTGATAGTGTTCCTGGGAGGCAGGAAAATGAAGCACAGAAGAGAGCAAAGATGGAGATATTTTAAATACACGGTAAAGACATCAGTGTTTCTGCCCTTGGAAAGGAACTTTTCTCCAAAACCTGATCTGCTGGAAAAGAAAAAAGCCTTAACCATATCCACAGAAAGTCAGACAAAGACCAGCAAAAGAAAGTGCCAAAGGCCTGCCTTTCTGGTCTAACTTCTCAGGGGTGCTCAGAATGGGGGCCCTGTATCAGGCCAGATAGTCTTGATTAATGAGAACTCAGTCAGTTGTATCTCATATAGCATATCATATCCACTGTGAAACTAGGCAAGCACTAAAGATGGCTGTTCAAAAGTTATTGTCATTACAGAAACAAAATGGAGTAGGTCACTCATTCCTTAAAACTCCTTCTGTATGACTTATTCAGACCATCTAATTGTTTTCACTAAATGTTTAAGCCCAGCAAAAGCAAAACTAATAGAAAGTAATTGAAAATCTGAGGACAGATAGCACAGGATATCCCTGCCTATCCTATAGCCAAAGCCAAGAGTTACACCAAGAACTCTGTCTGTAATATAACCTGAATGCATATACACTGGAATTCTAAAGCAACCTAGTGTTTTCTTCAGAAAAGGTATGCAGATCCCACCATTAATTATTCAGGCATTTCATAAATATCATACATCTTCATCAATACTGCTGCAACCCTCATAGTAATGATTATGTCCTGTCTGTAGCAGCTGGACCACAGAGCTTTCTATAGACATTATCTACTGCCAATTCTCCATTTCTGAATTGCATTTAACTTTCAGGATGCAACAGGGCACCTGCTTAACACTAACGTTTCTAAAAAGGTGTTTACTATAGGAAGTATAAAAAAAATATAATATCCAAAAGAAACCACCCAAGGATCTCCTTTTTAGGTCAGAAGAAACTAAGTACCCATATTTAAACTTTAGCCAGGTATTAGAAGTAATGACTCTGTTCCTGGAGAAGGAGCTTTTTAATATGCTCAGATGGCTGGGACTGTGGCTGCACATCTTACTTGTCAGCAAAGCAATACTCTACATGCTGTGGAATAAGTTCTGGACTGACTCGAGGAATCACACCTCCTGCTGACTCACAAATGGTGCATTCTGCAGTATTCTGGCTCTGCCTTGGAGATCTCTATCCAAAACCTGACCTGGCTTCTCATTAGGAAGTTTGACAAAGTCACAGCATGAGGTGATATGGCTACAGTTCAGAACACTATACTATGAAAGAGCTAAAAGTATTTTGTCCTAAAAACTTCTAATGCAAGCAGAGGGTTCAGCATCTGCTTCCTGCAACAGTTGTATTGATGACAGCAAGTGGAGAAGAAACACCAAAGGAAAACAACTGAACCATAAACTGTGATCTGCACAGTAAAGTTGTCACCATTTATCTAGATTTCAGTTTGCAGAGTCAATTTTCTACTGAGATTGGCAGCAATTCAATGACCTTAGAATTCAGTCTTCATTTTGCACTCGGCTGGACCTCTGATCTGAACCTGTGAACTGGGCAGACTCAGGCAGCAAGTCATTTGCAACGCAGGAGTGATTTGAATTAGGAATGTTTTACAGATTTACAAAATCTAGACTTGAACTGGGCATGCCCTGATACAGGGCGTTCCTCCTGAGTGTACCTGAGTTGTTAGAAGACCCTCAGAGAGGCTGGTATACTCAAATCAGAGAGATTTCAGAGATCGGAGAAACCCATAATGCCATCGGAGAGGAAAAAAAAAAAAAGCAAGCATTGATCTCTCCTGATTGATCTCCTGTCCACACTACTCCCAGTTTTTTCATTTCTTATTTTCTCCTGCCTTGTCTCTACCTCTTCTGCTTTCCAGAGCTCTCTTTCGATCACTCAACAACATGGCAATAAACACGTGTTTGTGTAACATTTTGCATAATTTGAGTTGGATTTTGATGCATATCACTGAGGACGTGTGGAGATACCTCATAAATAACACCAATATTATTTTAATATTGATAATGCTTAGTGCATTCACAGCATTTAGCCTCTCTAAAGCAACGCTCAATACTATGGGCATTAGAGTGATTGAGCATGAGTCATGCTGGCTCCTTTCCCTGGCATGGTGTGATCTGTCAGCTAGCCAGAAAGCTGACGCGTTTAAAGAATACGTACCAGGCATCAGGAACACCTGAATTCTAATAAAAGTTGCTGACTTTTTGATCTCTCGGAAACATTTTTCTAAAGAAGACTCTGATCTTTGTCCACTGGACTTGCAGCAGTGGGAGCCTTACTCAGAGACGTGGTGCGCCACAGTTCTTTCTGGCTTTGTTGGACATGACAAGTATTACACGCTCATGAATATCAGTCTCTAAGAAACTCATATGTTACAGAACCCAAATCAGGGCCTCCTTTGGAAAAAAAATCTTCTTCCCCTGCTTGTTTTCCATCTGTGAAGTAGGCAAAGTATTACCTTACAAAGTAGTTATGAAAATTAGTAAAAGTTTATGCAGTGCTTTGAAGGAAGCACTAGATGATTTAAATAATCTCTTTTCACCGTGTGCTCAAGCCAAGCAGCTCTTTGTTGCAGGATGTAAGAGGAGGGAAGGAGAAAACAGACATAAGAAGAGGAGTACTGGCACATCTGCTCATCTGCCATGGGTTCCTTTCTCCTCTTCACATGAGAGAAAGACTACTTAATTAACATCTCCCCCACCTCACAGGTACCTCTCTTGCTCTGCTACTTGTACACGTGAGTACCTTCCTTTTCAGGAGGCCATCCATAACCCACTTGTGTACTCAAAGAGGTGCCAGCAGCTGCTGTGAGCCTGCGTCGTTGTGATCCGGATAAAGTCCTCAGCTTCCCATTATCTGCGGAGACAGATTGGCTCAGTCATATGCAATTGGTTCTTCCTTCAGGCACATGTCCTGTAGTCCATCGGTGCCAGTTCTTCCAACCTACCCTTTGGGAACCAGGGAAAAAGTTTCTGGGATGCATGCAGCTACAAGCCTCAAAAAAATGGAAAATACTGAGGGGAAAAAAAAAGGCATCCAAGGCTGAGGGGACTGCATTGTGAAACTCTGAAAATAGTGTTTCATTTAATTACAGACAGTATTGAAAATTATACTGAAACAAAGAACAGAAGCCCATACCTAGCTCACTCTCTCTTTTTTTCTTATTTTTTTTGCTCTCCATTTTGCTTAGGCCATAAGCAATTTCTTCTGAGTGACCCTACTGAGCACTCCCTGCACTTCTGAATTAATCTTTATTTACTCTGCTGCAAAGCTTAGTGTCACCATATGATTTTATTTCTTTGTATTGAAGCACTCCTCAGAAAAGCCTGCAAAGCTAAACACCAAGCACATGATTTTGCGATGCTGTACCCACTGAAGGCTTAACCTAGCTGTGAGAAAGGAGAAAGGCAAAGCAGCTTTGTTTTATTTTTCTGCTCCTCTAATTCAGACTGATACCAAAGTCAGAGTATCCTCTAAGATTGATTAGCTTTGGAAACTGGTTGTCCGCAGGAACAAGATGTTCACCTGAGATCTCAAGTGATTAAGACAAGATTCAGCCTGTAGTTATGACAGTGTAAAGCTAAGCCCAGTCAAATCCTGGTGCACCTTGATTTTTTTGACCAAAGTATCTGCTCTTGATTACAAAAAAAAAAAAAAAAAAAAAAAAAATAGTAAAGTGGAAACTATTGACATGAATGTCTGTAGAACAAACGGTTCCAAAAAGGGCAGTTACAACACATCGTTTTGCCAACAGGGCAGGCTAGCTGGAGTCTCTGTTGTCGATACAGAATAGTTTGGCTACCTCTCTGATGTCTTTTTGCCCATTGTATTTAACACCTCTCTTCAGATTTAGTATTAGCAGTAGAAATATATGCCTCTTCCTCATATTTACAGCTTAATTTACTTTTTCTGCACAGTTTCTGGTCAGAAACTATGGATATGCACTAATCTCATTTTGTTTTGGACATACTTGCTATTGTCTAGCTCATTGCCCGATCCACACCAAGTATTTCCATTTCTCTTTTCAGAGTCTTTCCTTTGAGCCAATTGGTGGGTTTTATTTTTAACACCTGTACCCATTCTTGTGTGACTCTGCAGGAGCTGCTCCCTTATTGAATTACTCCTCACAGCCTCACAGCCATCCATCTTCTGGCCCGTTAATTACTGAGCACACAGTGCGCCAAAGGATCACTCACGTTTCCATTGTCCCTTGCAGGTTCCATTGGCTTCTCTACTAGTCACCTACCCTGAGCTTCCTCCCCCACCACAGTGCATACACAATTTAAATATTGCATATTTAACTATTTCCTTTCCAGGCATCTATTTCTCTTTGCTTATAACAATAAAGTTACTCCAATATAAAGAAGAACAAAAAATGACTTTTTTAGTTGGTATGTAGCAAGTACAAAACTCTGGTGGGCAGAGTACAAACCCAGCCATGTCCCCCTGCCCCAGAGCACAAAGATCAGATGGGGTCATGGCAGTCTGCAAATGTTCATCAGAGGGAAAGCTGTCTCATGCTGTGAACATTTCACCTCTGAAATTCTCTGGGTCAAGAGATCAGCAAATCAGATAGTATAGCTTGGACTTTTGAGAGACACAAAGTTATTGTTAATATGCAGAACAAACCAAGCTGAGATAGTGCAGCTGGGTATGTACCAGAGACCTGCTCTATGTGATAAACTTATTCCCTGTAGATTAGGATGGCAGCAGCTCTGCCAAGGGCCCAGCAGCAGCTTATTTTGCTGTTCTCTGAGATAACACACTGGCTACTACCAGATTTAGGATACCTGCAACTGGCAGACCCATCACTGGCTGAAAATTTATTCTCCTGTCTCTTATGCAGTATACGACACTATGTCCTTTCCTAAAAGAATTTAGCAATGACTAACAGGACTCAGGTATTCCTTTTCTACATGATCTTTCCATTCATCTGAGAATGATTCCTCCTGTGCAGATATGATTAGACATGAAACTAGCAGTGTATTGGAAAAGACCACTGTAGAGGCTTTAACTTTAGGCTTTCTTACTACTAATCTACCTTTGGGTTTCAGCACTTCTTCCTTACATATTATTACATCACTGATAGCAAAATGCACCGTGACCACAGACTCCTCCACAGCTTTCCCTAATACACTTAAATGCCTTGTGGGATTTGACACCTTGGTATCCAATGGGCAAATTAGCTTACAGATCTCATGGTCATCACACATTCAGCTATCTGCATTTCAGACAGTGGAATAATCTCCTTTCCCCATAGCCTGTTTGCACAGTACATCCACTCAGCTTATGCAGCCAATGTTGCGGCTATCAAACCCAAAACAGAAGCTGTCTGTGCTCCTGCTGATGTCTCTCAAATCCAGAATGACACCTGTCTGGGAAAGTAAAGCAGACACACACTGATAGCACCAAGTGCATCTTTATCATCACCATCAACAAGGCACTACTGAGCTTGACAGGAGCCATGGATAGGAGAAGTGACTATGGCATTTGGGGAGAAAGGGACTCCCTTTCTCTAATGTTCTGCTGACCACCTACACAAATTCTCCAAGCAATAGCAGGCCATTGCCCTTGGCCTGCCACACTTCAGCTTACCTGTAGCACTCAGCAATGACTCGACTTGACAAGTTATGTGAGAAAAAGCTGAAAATCATTTTCTTGGAGGGCCAAGAAGCAGAGTGATGAGAAGTCATTGTTGTGACCAGTGCCTTGAGCATCCATCCATTTCATTGCCAGGATGTGCCTGGCTTCACATATTCATTCCTATGGGACACCATGTAGAGCAAGAAGGAGTTTATTTTGGCCAAAGTCAGTTAAAGGATCAGAATATTTCTTCTCAGTTGACTGTAGCCACTAGTTATCTGGGAGAAAGTGAAGGAAGGTTCCACCACTGGGCCTCCTGAGAAGAGCAGAAAACTCCTCTGCCTTTCCAGATTTTCTGGCAAAGAGATGATCATGCATATTCGTAGGGAAGGAGGCTGAAATGATGGGACACATCATCCTCCTCAGCGAAGGTTCCCTGCACCTCCACTGCATGTAAACCACAGCCTCCTCGTAGGCACGCTTTGAGAATATGTGACTTCACCAAATTTAAAAGGCTTTAACATTATTTATGACACTGAGTGGAAGTAAAAGAAAAACTAGAGCTTAGGTCAGGATAGTAAAGACAGACTTGGCATGCCTGGAAAAGCCGGCCACTGAGAACTCACAATAAATCTTGAAAAACGAGCTCAAACGAGCTCCCATCATTTTTCCCGGAAAGAACAGCCTGTCCCTAAAGCCAGCTCTGCTTCCATCCCCCCTCCACCATCGGAGAGGATGACAAATCACCAGCCAACGGCAGATGGCCGAGGTCCCGCGTCCCCTCGGGCCCATGGAGCCTTGCCAGGCAGACAGCTGCAGGCCAGGACAGCCACTGGAGGCTGGGACGGCTGCTCAGTGCCAGGGCTGGTGTCAGCCACGTGCTCAAAGCCCTGCTGCTGTGCTAGGCTGATAAGATGTTTTTCCTCTCTTCTGCTCTTCACCCTTCCCACCTGCCTGACACCAAGATCTGGGAGCAGGGGAAACGGAGAAAAAAGTCACAAATTTGCACCTCTATTTTGTGCAGGAGTGTGATGACCTCTATTACATTTTTTTTGTCTAAGCCCAGCTCCGTTTCTCCAGTATAATTAGTTCTAGTGACCCTTCAAACATACTTTTCAGCCTCACAGAGCTATAAATTTCAGAGTAGCAAGCATCACATAGGGCTGTACTGTCATGCACAAAGCTCTTTACTTGTCCTGTCTGTCTCTCCAGGCTTTAAAAGCATTTCAGTGAAGCCTCCCCACACACACATACACTTGATCCTTTCCTCCCCCATTAGCAGCTACACTTATCTCTCACACTCCTCCTTTCAGCTTCCTGGATGCTGCCTTTCAGGGTTTTGTTTGAAGGAATATGAAAAAGAAATGATAGACTGTGTTGGCCCTGTTAGAGGCTGCTGCGTGACAGCTTTCAAAATGATGTATGTTTATGCATGTCTAACATATACAAGACCATATACATGGGATGATCTTCAGATAATTCCGGGCTTTCATTTGGGAAGTACATATGTTCAGATATTTTGATGACTTGCCTAATGCTTTATTTCTTAACCTAGCATACTCAGGCTTTTGGATGACATATTTTTGATGGACACATTTTTCTTGAAAATAGTCAAATTGCTCTATTTTAAGCTCATGATGTCGGTTTGCACACCCAGTCTTTCTCTTGGGAAAGTTCACTCTTTCCATGTTTGAGAATTGTCCTAGGTTTTCCAATTAACACTAAAAGAAGACCAGAGCAAGAAAAGAGTTTGTTATTCCCTATCATTGCACTGAAACCCAATGCTCTGCCGTGATCCCTAAGCAGCTCCTCCTATGCTTACCACAAAGGTCTTAAACAAACCCTCTGAAGTCAGCAATTCTCTACAAGTTTCACAGAAAAGGTCCTAAAGGAAAGTAACTGCACAGGGGCAGTGAATCTTTCCAAATAGAAGAAAATCCCTAGAAGAATGATCCCTTTTCCAGATACAATTACATCCTGGCCATCACATGTCTAGTCTTGAAAGCACACAAATAGCTGGGGAGGCAATTTTTGAGATCCATGCTCAGAGCTAATTTGTTCTATACTAGACGAAGCTGGAGCATTGTGGATGTGCAAGACCATGCCTGTTTGTGTTGTTTCAGGAAGAAGTACAAATAAATTATTCCTTTTCTCCTAACTACTGGGATCACTTCTTGTTAGATGTTTTGTGTTTCATTTCTTAGGTCGAAGCACCATCCCCACAGGCAGCTGCATCAGCACAACTAGTAAGAGAACATGAGAATCAGATAATGCAACTGGGAACAGAGGAAAGTAGGAACCTGTGAAACTTGTTTCTCTTCCAGGAAAACACTGTGCGCTTGGTACCTGATCCAGAGGGAAAGAATTGCCCTTCCTTAGAAAGAAGTCTCTTCTATGAGTTCTTCTGGTTCCCCTTTAGTTCTGAAATGGCTCAACACTGAAATAATAAAATAGTTTAGCACCAGAAAAGCTATCGTAGGTCATCTTTTGAAAACACTTATGTTCCATCCAAGCCTCAGCAGAATTAATTTGGTGGCAACTCACATACCTGATCCTGGCAGGTTGTGGATGGAAGGGACAGAAAAACAGCTGCAGTAAAACAAAACCTAATTCCCCAATCCTTTCCTAATACAGCTGCTTTCTAATGTGCTTTGGGACACTCACTGGAGCATATGGTGGTGTGATTGAAATGTTTTATTAACGCATAACCTGTATAACTCAATTGTAAGTTTTAATCTATTCCAAGCTATGTCAATAATGCTTTCTTATCTAATCACCATTCTCCAGATAGAACAACAGAGAATAGCAGCTCTGTCAGTGAGGACACGAGCTGGGACAGCTCCGGGGTTTACCACGCATCTTCTTCCCAAAAGGGTCACATATTTGTAGCCAAGTAGCTATAGTTCATATCCTGGTCAGCCGCTGGAGCTGGCTTCAGGGTATCTTAAAGCATAGTCTGCAAAAGACTGCAGCATGGGGGCAGATATACACCCTGCTCAGTCAGTCCTGCTGGGAAAATCCTCCAGAAGTAGGGAGAACTGAAATGGTAACTGCTTCAGTCTTGCCAGTGTGACCCACCAGTACACGTGCACAATATCACATAGCTGTAGCCAGAACTCAGATGTATGACAACCTACTGGATCACTTGCATGCACATAAATCACACTTTCTACAATATAGATATAGCTTTGGACTTCCTTGACATGGTTTTGAGACAGAGCATGCACCAAATACTTCGTTCAAAATTATCTTATAGTAGGTCTATGATAAAATCTCACACCAGTCTTCTGAGATAAGTAATTGGAGTTGGGCTGCTTAGGATTTTTTAAATATGAGTAGAAAAACACACAGCTCACACTATCTAGTAGGAAAGGCAGCTGGGGAGCCTGAAAGACCTTTCTAAACTGTAACATGGAAGATAGTGAGACACATGGGATTTATCAATTGCCATACACTGAAAACTGGATAGATTTGCTACTTGTGACAGCATGTTGAAGAGACAAGCTGAAATCTAGGGTAGGGATTGCAAGCAAAATTCATTCACTTAGCTCCATAATTTTTGATTTGCTTGGCCGTGCATCAGACTAAACCTTCCACCTCTTTCCAGCTGGCTGGCCCCAGCTCTATGAGTGGGTCAATGAAATAATTAGTTGAGGCCCTGAGTATTAAAAGACCTCTTTCCTAAACTTGATTTTATGAGGCTCCTTTTCCTGGTGTCTGATGATGCTGACAGGATCCCTGGTCAAGCATTTCTACTCTCTCAGCCATTAGGTTACTCTGCTTCTACACTGCATAGTTATTTTATGAAGGGTCATTCATGAAGGTGCTCAGCAGTAGCAGTGGTACAATTTATTTGCAGATCATCAAATCTAAAAAAAATAACAGAGAGAGAAAAAAAAAGAAAACAAACAAAAAAGCTGATCATGTGACTAGATTTGTAGGGAGGGGAAAATTGTTTGTTTTTCACTGACCCTTAAAAACAAATATTTTCCTGCCTGGATTAGAAAACATGCCACGTCTGAGTAAAATTTAACTCAATCTCCTTTCTGTTTTTTGTTGCTCTTCAAACAGGGAATTTCAGAGACTGCTTCTCTGATGAGAAAAAATGGATTTGGTTTATTTCAGGAGCGGAGGCTGTGCCTCGGTTCTCTCTGATATATGAAACATCCCTTGATTGTGCAAATGCATCCTGATGGTGTCTTTGTGTTCCTGTCACTCCTGATTTATGGGGGCCTTTTCTCCGCTCAGAGGAAGAATTTGCATTTCAATTTCCATTACTCGTACCTCTCCCCGCAGCGCTCCAGCCCTGGAAGCGAGCGAGCTGCCTCTCACCCCAGCCAGCTGCTGCTGCTGCCCCACACGGCACCGGCACAGCGGCTGGCAAGGGCAGGGAACCAGCTCCTGCTGCTGGGATCTCTAGGGAGAGACTTGAGGCTGAAAAGGGCTCTTGGCACGTGTGATCCCATTTCACTCTCTCTCTCTGAGGTTTCACCTCTTTCCCACCTGCAACCCTCAGCAACAAGCTCCTGTCCCAGTCGAGGCTCTGGAGTCCCAGCCACATGCTGCCGGCTCTCATGTTCCTGCAGCCTGGGTTTGCTGTCACAGACAGCCCAGGTGTGACATGAGCCCTCTGAACCCACATGGTGGGAGAGGTGGGTCAGCAAAGTGTGGGGGGAGATAGCACATGGCCCATGTTCCCTCTGCTTTGCAGCATAAATTTTTGCTTTGATAGGTGGGAAGGGGAAGGCGAAGGCAAAGGGGAAGGGGAAGGAGAAGGAGAAGGAGAAGGAGAAGAAATGGAAAAGAAAAGCTTCAGGAATGGAGGAGGAGTTGCCAGGACACATAAAGCTTTAAAGATTTGAGTTGCAGAAATGCATTAAGGCTTATTCTTCAGAGCTGTCAAGCTCAGTAGCTCTCATCAGCACAAAACTCCATTAAAGAAAAAAAAAAAGCAACCAAGCAAAAATAAAATAGCCCTGATTGTTTGTTTGGACATTCAGGCCATAGATTCCTAACGGGCTCTTGGAAATCAAACATCACGTAGTGTGTCATAAGGCTATGTCTTCCTAATTTGCAATGGCCCAAAATGAAATATTCTGAATATATTTCAATTCAACTTGTTTGAAACATATTGTTTTAACCTAAGGGCCTTCATTATTGCCCATTACCCTGCTGACTTTTACATTATTGTACAAAGTCAAAAGGAAACATATTGAACAGACTAAAACATGGCCATAATTTCCTGGGGATGTTTATTTTAAATATCCACTCCTGTAATTTCACTGAATCAGCAATTTCCACATGAAACCCCTTCCAGGGCAAATATCTCCCAAAGCAGGAGCGGGACCTCATGCACTGTGCCCACAGGCACCTGATACATGTATGTGCAGGAAGATTTATATGTTCAAGTTTAGCCCCTTTTTCTCTGCTTGGCCACTTTCTGGTTCTCACAGACACTTGTACAGAGCACAGAAACACGTTACATAAGGCAGTGTCTGTCCTATTTACCCAGCACTGAGCTGGCTGCAGAGTAACTTTCGTCAGTGGGTCTGAACTCACAACTGCTGACACGGAGATTATCTACCCCGTGAAGAGTGCCTTAATGGGATTAATCTGCGGGAGATCCCCATCAGTCTCTTCTCTGCATATCCCTGCAGCACAGGACAGGCGTAATCTCCCAGCCTATGGTGGGTGGGCTGCCCCAGGCCTCCCCTGGAGGAAACCATCCCATTTCCTAGGATTTGCTAAGCCACTTCTGCTCCCTTGGCTTGGTCCATGTGGCTGGTTGTGCAGCACACATTGGTGACACAGTGCCACACGCTAACAGGGATATGGAGCAGAGCCTGGCGACCACCAGGTCTAAGGAGGATGGTGGAGTAGAGGTCATGCCTCACACGCCTGACTCCAGCTCACTCGCTTGCATTGCAGCAGAAAATAATATAAAACATTTAGCAGGCAAATGCAAGCCCAGAAATCACATTCCCTCAGCAACTCACACAGTTTCATAGAAGGTAGAGCAGGAAAGACCAATCTAGCCACATCTCATAGAACCTTTGAAATAAGGGAGGAAGGTTAGACACCTTAGAATTGCTACTGTGGACTTAAAAAAAAAAAAGGGGGGGGGGGTTTCTTTGCACTAAGTCCATCTTTAAACATCTCAAAGGGGGTTGATTTTGAATTGAATTAGAAATCCTGGTAATGGATGATGACTAATACACTATGAATGACAGAAACTTGGTGGAATGCTAAAAAGCAAATGGAATATTATAATGCCTGACTGCAAATTATACAGAAAAGTGGGATTAAGTCAATGGGTTGGAGGAATAATGCAGTCTTTTAAATACTTTCATGGAGTTAACTCACAAACCTTAAAACTCTTAAGGGGGAAAATTCTGTGTGCTGAGGATCACATCATTGACTCCGTGAGAATTCACAACACCAGGAGTTGTAATATATTTATAATCCCATGCTGTGCATTTATCATTATGGCTCTAGATAAAGACAACTGGGTGTGCAGTTTTGAAAGAAGCAGTGGTACGATTTAATAAAATGAAAATGAGGAAATTCACCTGTAAGCTGGCACAAAGAACAACACATCTTCAGTGCTTTAAGCAATTGCTTCTTGGAACAGCTAATTCTAGCACTCACAAGAAAGAGCAGCTATTCTTGATTTCATTTTCAGTAACACACAGGAACTAATTCTGGAAGTGACAATATCCAAGCCTGTAAGTAATAGGGTTCACTATATAATTAGGTGCAATATCCTACGGAGAGGCAGTAAATGGAAAGATCCACGAGGGACACTAAATTTTAGGGAAGTGTTTACAGCACAATGAGAGAGTCATTCAAAGGACATTAGTTAAGAGTAAAGAAAGTGAGCATTGTACAGGTGGTTTGAATAATATAGTAGTGATGTGGGAATGGAGCTGTCAGGGGGGTCACGGGAGCTGTGGACATACTGTTGGGTAGGTCAAAAAGCCTCTTGAGACCAGAGGAGACTCTTGGCTACCAGGGTGAGAATTAACCAAGCAAGGTAGACAGTCAGCATGATAATAAGTGACACCAAATCAATAAAAACAGTGTGATCTATGTTGGAGCACCTGAATTAAAGCTTTCCCAAGTCACCTTGCAGTATCTCAAACTACGACAACCTGTGAAAGGGAGTTGGGGTCCGTGTTCCCAGCTGAGAGCACCTAGGCTAGCACTGTGCTCAGACAAGACATTTGGCTGTGAAAGGGCTGGGAGGGGGAATAACTGATTGGGAAAGACCAGTCACCTCACGTTATAATGAATTTTGCACAACACAAGGCTGTTCAGAGAAAGGCAATGAGTGATAAGCAGACTGCGAACACTGTCCTCTGCCAAGAAAAAAATATTTGGCCTGTTCTGCAGAAAAGAAAAATATGCTTTTTGGGGGCATCTGGGCCCTCTTACCTAGCAAATACCTCATATTGCAAGCATCGATTACATTGGTAATACCTTGACCACCCTCGAATGACACCAGAGCAAATTCTTGTTCAAGGCTTTTGATCTGCTATTACATGGGTCTTATATCTGCTGTAGAGAGCTGAGACCTATTTCATGACCTCTGATATGTGCAAGAGTACATTTCCTATGGCTTATTTTGTATTTAACTGCATAACGGCCCATGACTGTGGGGGACTCGATGAGGCAATTCAAGACATCCCATCAGGCCTTAACCTGTGAATCTGAAGAAAAATTACATAAAAGAGAGAAAGTAGTTGGGGATCTGCACTCCCACCTCATGACACAGGGCCCAAAGGATATGCTGTGGCATAGGAAGATAGCAAATCCAAACTTGGTAGATCAAAATACGCCCCACAACTCCAAGATAGGCTTAAACAGCAGAATTCACTGTTACCGGAAGGTGGTAAACCAACATGATTCAAAGGGAAACTAAGCAATCTACAGAGAATTAAATCCATACTCAGTTATCATCACTAGAAATAGAAGTGTGGAAGGGGGCCTTTCATCCCCAGCACTTTCTCTAATCTCTAGCCCCACACATATGGGATTAGTCCACATCAGCCCACATCAAGGTTTGGATACCTTCTTGGGAGGTATCTTCTAGGTCTGTTGGTAATGACAGTCCATCACTAGCAATTATGCATAGGACTGGGTAGATCCAAGTTCCAGCCCAACCCAGCCTTTCCTCTTTGATCTGAACTGGGCAACATTTAAAGCAATCATGATTGCGACTGGATCTTCTGAAGTGCCTAAGCGTAATGGAGTCACAGGCAGACAAGCAACAGGTCTGAGCTGAAGCATAGAGTAGGTAACATATCACATGAGAGTAGCTGTGAGACACAGCAGATGAAGTGGGCTCCCGTGCCCACCTTTCTGATACTGACCTTTTTTTTTTTTCCCTTCCAGGAACAGTTTGCTTTCATCATTCGCAGATCAGGCCAAACACCCTTCCTGCTCAGTGCCACATGGCCAATTTGTAAGAATCATGTCATTTGCATCTGTGCGGCTGTTGTAATTCATGCTAGTTAATACCCCAGAAGGTACCTTTTGGATAGCTGCCTTCCAAACCAGTCATTATCAGAGGAAGGGCAGGCCAGTGAATCAGACTCTAGCCCAGCACTGAAAAGGCCTTACTTCACTTAGTATCCTGGGAAGATGTGGTTAAAAGATTATATTGCACTGGGACACTACAGTGATACAAAAGTCAGTTTCAGGTTGCTTTAGCAGCATTTTTTTTGTTGTTACTTTATCTAGTTCAGCCAGAATGCCAAATACCACTCTTCCCCCAAGTTCTTTTCAGTCATGGCATTTGATCATCTTTTATTTACGAATTTCCAGCCAGTCTGAACAGTGCTACCAATTCCTAATTAATTTACTACTCATTTCCTTATTATCCAAAAAGTGTGTGTATACAGGACTGCAGCTTACATGAGCATATTATGAGCAGCCAGAGCATGTGTCACTTCCTTTCAGTGTAAGATTCGTCTAACTCTCTATAACGTTGCTCCCTTCCTTCTTCTCCTTTCAGTCCTCCCAGGATATTCATTTTTCTTTTCTCACATCCCCCAGGGCTTTCCTCATCTATGGTTCCTTTTGCACCACTTCCCACTCTTCCCATCTTCCTCCTGGATCCCTGTCCCACTGTGGCAATTCTTAATTTCTTTTCCGCTAGTCTCCTGCCACCTCACTAAAAGATGTCACTAATGACATTCCTGCCCTTGCATTCCTGCCCTTGCCCTGACACATTTCACATGTCCCTTTGCAGACATCTCTTTCCTCGGGAAAGCATAATAAAAAAATTAGCTACCTCATTTTTATATATACAGCACAGACACAGCCTGTTTTTAGATCAGGTTTTGGAAGAGCCAGAGGATTGAAACTGCCTAGGATAGCTAATGATCTCATCTTCTGCAAACCATCAGCTTTTCTCTTGGCTTGTTCTCTTTGACCTTAGTCCAGCCTTAAATATTGAGCTGTTGCATCCTGCTGGAATTCAGCATTGACATCTCTTGCTCCTGCCCTGCTTCTCCTTGTTCGTTATACAGCTGGTCTCCCTCTTTCTAGAGACAATTCCTTTTCTGTGTTGCTGTCTCTGCATCCGCTCCTGTCTGCTGTGAGGGTCTTCTGAGCCCCTTTTCTAAATAAACCTTAAGAGGTCCCTGCTAGACATCATCAAGACCTGCAAACCACTGCTGTTACTGATGGGGCAACCCCCCAGCCTGTGTCACTCCCATCGATGGTATCCAACAACATCAGCTCTGTCTTCTAACACTTATGGCTTTTGGCCACAGACAGAGAAACAATAGTAGGGCTTCTAGTCCAAGTGGCTGGTAATTTCTATATTCCTTCCTAATTTTACAGGAAAGCTCACGCTTTTCTCTCTAGAAATATGCAAGTCAGCAATGACAGTTATATGCAGCAGTCAGGCAGTTTATCTAGGCTCCTACTAGATGGATCCTAGCAACACGAGCTCCAATGCATTTGAGCACGGTTGCAAATGACACAAGCCATGGGGCTTAACAACCTTGCCGGCACAAAGCTCTTTTGAATATTCAAAATTCTGTGCCCCTTTCCTCCCTCATAAGCCTCCAGCATCTCTATAGTCTTAAAGTAAATCCTCTCCCTCCCTGAAACAAAAACTTTTCCTATTGTCAAGAAAGAACCTGGAAGGAATTTATTTGTTGCTAAGTCAAACAACCCATAATTAATACTTCTGATCTTCCTGCTGAAAGAAACCCCAGTATTTCCAACCTCTGCAGCATTTCTCTATTTTTTCTTTTTCACTGTTTTCCCCTCTTACCAGAGACCCCCCACAGCACAGTACACGAGGTGCAACAGCCTCCATCCCACAGGACAAAGAAATGTTACATCTCAGGTTATTTGTGTGATACCTTGGTGTACACTGGGACTACAAGCACTTTGGAGCAGGGATCAACTTTTTTAATACATTTATATAGGATCTTCCACAACCAGTTCCCGATCCTCCTACACAATGGTGAGAGTCAGGTGCTGTGTGAGATGTAGTACTTAACGAAGCTTTAATGATTTATGCCTTACAACTCTTAGCATCTCTCTCTCTTTTAAGGTTTAACTCCCTGCAGCAGTTTTCTCTAGGATCCCCCATCCCACCTCAAAGAGGAGTGATGCAAGGATGAGATAAACGCAAGAGACATTGCTTGTTCTGCTGCTCATAAAGCTGCTCACCTCTCCATCCTCTCTGAGTTCCTTGCCATATATCCTCACATCAACCCTTCCTGCAGCTCTATGTACCCTACATTGCACCATGCTATCTTCTTTCTGGGTTCCCAAAATCTTCTCAACAAGCTGCCCTTTTTCTCCAGTCTGTCGAGCCAATTCCTGAACTACCCCCTGGTCCATTCCTTGGATTTAGTCCAGCACAGCATGACCCACCAGCTTGGGAGCAGCCGCATGTGCAGCTCCTGTGCTACCCACGTACAGAGCCATCTGGGTCAAGCAGCCTGATTATGCAGGGAGTTGCTCTGCCTCTCAATGGCTGGTGGGCCAAGCAGAAGAGAGGAGTGCTCTGCTCTGCCCATGCTTCTTCTAAGGAGGACATTGGCAAGACTGCTGATGTCCCTCTGCCTGCCCCGGGTTATGTGACTGAAATGGGCCAGCAGGTTCCGGCAGGGGTGCATTGATCACCTCCCCTTCATTTCCTTAGGAAAGGGAGCTAAAAATAACCACGGTGCTAACATTAATAATGCAGCCCAAGATTGCACTGAACTTTTCTTCTGATGCATTGATTTGTAACTTCATATCTAATTTACTCACCTTTATTACCTGTAGGACTTGCTCAACATGTGCTGCACATCTGACCTGCTTTCAGATGCACAGATGGAAAATGTTATTTAGTGGAGGAGTATTATTAATCATTGTTGGAGTTTCCCAGAGTCTCCCTTCCATAGCAGCCTTCATCCACACTTTCATTCCCTTTTATCTTGACCCACTTCTCTATTTTGCTTCAAGTCCCACTCCACTTTAGCATGCCCTCAATATTCCTGTCTTATTATTCACATCCCACAAGAAGAAGCTAAAAACTCTCTTGCACTTAAATAACTCTATTACTCTTCATTAAAAAAAAAAAAAAAAAAAGTTGACATTTCTCCTTCTTAAAATTTCTGCTCCAGCTTTTTTTTTTAACATCATTTTCTGCTCTGACAGTGAAATAGTGATGCCGAAGATAGAGGTGCCAAGAGAAAAGACTCAGGAACAAACCATTTGAGTAAAAACAAAGCTGCTGCTACTCCCAGATAGTACATCCACGATCTCTAAACTTAGAAAATGAGGGCTCCATCACTAAGAAAAAAGAATCTGAGTAACATCCAGCAAATTAGGGAATTAATAGGCAACAAAAGCTATACAGTATACTTGGAAAAATAGCCCAGGAGCCAATCCAGAGAACTCTAGACATGGGAGCTTTCAATTTAAACCTAGAAAATGGGATGTGATAACATTTAAAAACAGAATATCTAAGCATTTGGAAGAACATGCTGTGACAAACTCTACTAAAAAAGAGTCTGCTAAGGAAAATCACATCTTACCAGCCTCTCAGACTATTTTAAACATGATACATTGGTGAATGAATGAAATTGGTCACTCCAGCACGATTAAAATGATTACTATAACAGTGTATCAACTCTGTGATGGATAGCGATTATGTTCTATACTGTGTATGCCAAGTATGTTGCTTAACATACTTATTATTTGGAAATGAGAACACCCAGAGAGTGACAAAATTGCAGGCTACATCAAGTTATTTGAGGTAGCCAAGACCAGAAAAAAAACACAGGGAGAAATTTTAGTGAGAGCTAAGCAAATCGACAACGTGATGATAAGTTATTTTCAATGCTGGCAAATGTAAATAATACCTGTAAGAAGGGAAAACTGTACATTATTCACAAGTCTTTCAGGATCGTGAATGTAGTGTTGCAGTCAAAGAAAGGAATTGAGATGGTATTAGAAAGAGCTGAGTGCTGACTTCAACTTACTGTGCAGCTGTGGCAAAAAAAAAACGCGATGTCAGAACAGAAGAGGAATGGGATAAAGTGATACAAATACTGTGCTGAGTCTTCCATTTAATTTAGGGATAGAATCACGTCTGAAATATTATATGTAGTGCTGGTCATTGTCTCAGAAAAGAAAAATAATAGAAACTGTTGGATAACAGGAAGCAATGTACATGATCACAGTAAACAATTTCTGAGTAAGATACATTGACAACCGTTATAGATGGAATACCAACCTGATCTAAGGTAATTCCCCATGTTCCTGTATTCTCCACTGTATTTCAGGATTTCCCCATGTATCCCCTTGGCGCACAAGCAGCCTGACTGCCCTATCCTATCTTGCATTGAATTTAGCTCCTACGAATATTAAAATTCATAGCTGGAAACATCCCTTTCTCTTGTTTTGTACTGGTTGATTTCCCCATTCCCTCTGCCGTTGCTATTATTGAATTCTGTACTTCTGTTATGTAAGGTAATTTGTGCCATTGTGTTCTGAGAATGTAGTCAGCACAGCAGATAGCACGCGGAATACAACGCTATTGTACCGCTTATCTGAAAATCTGTGCTTACAGCAGAGAAGAAAGACGTTAAGAGGGTGTCTGTACAAATAGCAGGTGGAAGAGTCTGAGGGGGTATCTGTAATAAAGCAACAAGGTGGGCACTGGCATGTGCCACAGCATATGTTGCTTGACAGAGCGCACCATGGAGGAGACCCTCCAGGCAGATGGTGCACATGCCTCGTAGATCCTTGGTCACCGCTGTCGCAGGCAACAGCTGAGGAGCAGGACAGACATACAGAGCAAAAGGGGTCTTCCATCCCTCTCATCCTATGCCAAGGAAGCAGCCTGGAGCAGCATTGGCTCCTGGCAGCTCTCAGGGTTACTAGCTACTGGCTCCTGTTTCATATTTCTGAAAGAAAAGCTGGGTCAGAAATGATAAAATTTGCTTCCATTTGGATGAAGCAAAGGATTTCACAGCACATGGGTTTGCTTTGGCTAATTAAAACCATGAGACTATGCAAGAAAAGCAGTGCTTTAATCGCTGAAAATAGCTGGAATTAAAACTAATCATGAGCATTTAGCAAGCCACTGATAAAGATGTTTGAAGAGTCTTTCTGCCAGGGGCCCGTGGGCTGCCTTATATAGGCACAGAAGAGAGGTAGACAAACTCCCTTGTTGATAGGGCACCACAGAAACTTGCTGTGGTGCCTGTATGCTGTATGCTCTGCAATACTCTACTGGGGTTTGAGCTCTACTTGGGAGGGGATAGAGTGGGAAACAGGATGAGGGCTCCACTCCTCAGAGCAGCAAAGCCTGGCTGCAAGTGGAGGGAGTGGAGGGAGTCACTCTGGGCTCTGCAGAGCCTCTCCAGAACATGCGCTAACAGGGAAAAGAGCAGGATGAAACGGGGAAAAGGATCTGGGACCAATGGGCTCAGGAGCACCACAGGTTACACCAGGTAGAACTTTTAATCCCATTAAAGATAGGGTTCAAAGCCACAAGACCTGTGACTTGCAAATGTCAAATGCAGAAACTCGATGGAGACTCCAGTGGCAGAGGTCCCAGCAAATTCCTCCCCATTGTATTGCAAGTCATCAGTCCATGAGGTCTGCCTCTGAGACCTTCCTCGCCTCACACTGAGTGTTGGTGGACAGGTGCTCTCTGGTCTGGGAAGTTCTACCAAAATGGCTTTGATGCAGCTATCCAGAACCTCCTCAGCCAGCCTTATAAGGAGGTTGCAAAACAGGGTCCATCACTGGCCATGAAGTATCTATGGAAAATCTGCTTTGAAGAACAGGGATGGACAAACTCCATCAGACACCTGCTCCAACAAAGCAAATCAGGCTGTTGCCACACAGCCCAGAACCATACAGCACTGATACAGCTCAAGAGCCTCCAGCTACTCTACTTAATCCATTAGTGGGACCTTGCCTCTTATAGTGGTAAAATATTAAGTCCTTGACTATCCTCTGGATATTTCTCCAGTAATGAATATGGACAGAGTGCAGTTTCATCAAGCCCTACCTCTAACTTTGACTGTTTTATTCATTTTGTGTCACACCAGGATACAGCACTATCTCTGTTTCTACTTTTCAGGAATTTTCTGTCTCCATTTTCCAGTATCCTCCTACATACCCCAATCACGAATGATTTATAAACAAATTCAGAAGAAAGCATACTTAGCTTGCAGTTCTGCATGGTTACTCCCTACAAATCATCCGTCTACCCCTCTTGCTGAATTTCTAAAACATTTTTCAGTATTGAGATTGCTTAGGAAATGCCCTGTAATTTACTGGTGCCATGCTCTAGTTACATACACACAGTTAAGATGCAGAAGGAAATAATTTTAACTCATAATATTTTCAGTTCATCTGTCCACACAAAATGAGTATTGAAAATAAAATACCATTTGAATAGCCTTTTAGGATTATAAATCCATGAACATAGCAAAATGGTAATGGTAGGCCACATGGGTGAAGAGAGCTGCTCCTGTGGAGACAAGCTTCCACTGTACAAATGGCAAAGGTCTGTCACAATACTCTGAAATTCAGAATTTAAAATCCATAAGAAAATTCAGACAAATATACTGTTCAAGCAGTACTTTCTCAAATATGTTTTCAGGTCTTGACCACACTCAGAAAGATTCCTAAGACCACTTGGGCACAGCAATCATCCGATCTGACCTGTGTAACAGACTGATAACAACATGACAGTTACCCCAGAGACCTAAATAATGCCTAGTGCTTTAAGGGTGGAGAGACTTGCAATGTGCTATGCTTGCAATACGTCTGAATTAGTATTAAAATCTCCAATGCCAAAACTTCACAATTTCCAAATGAAGAGCTATGCAAAGAGGTTATTTTTGGTGGCTTTTTTTTCCCTCTAAAAGAAGAAAGCTCGCTCTATCCAAGCTGCAGATTCATTTTTCAGAAGCTTCCCCTCACAATCAAGCATTTCTAGACTGCATTTCTATCATTTCTCTCAAGCTCCATCTTGCTTTCAGAGTCCTCTCAGAGAGGGCAGATAACAGCAAACAGGACTGCATTAACAGTAGCGTAATTAGTAGATCAAGAAAAAACGATTATTTCCATTTAAACGGAAGATCACTTTTAAGACCATATCTAGATACCATGCCCAGTTCTGGACCTGCCCAATCAAGAAAAGTATTGATTAACTGAGACAAGATCAGTGGAAGGCCACCAAGATAAGATGCTCAGGGGGCTACAGCACCTGTCCTGTGAAGACAGGCTGAGAGACCAGGGATTGTTTATCTGGGAGAGGAGAAGATTTTGTGGTAGCCTAATAGCAGTCTTCCAAATACCTACAAGGAGGTTAATAAGAAGATGGGGTCAAGCTCATTATTGAGGTATACGGCAGAAGAATAGACACAACAGGCATTTAAAAAATAGGAGAGGTACCAACCAGATACGAAGAAGAAAAAAAAATCACTATGCAGATAATTAAGTGGTAGAACATAGAGCAGTCTCTATTTCCAAGAGGTTTTCAAGACCAGACTGGACAAAGCACAAATTCAGCTTTGAGCGTGCGTATGGACAAGGGACCTCCTGAAGTCACTTCCAACCGGAACAATTTAATGATTTCTGCTTCCCACTGAAAACTACAGCACCCATTTCCTGTCCCACCCAAGCATTCTACCAGAGTGGGCATCTCTGTAATTGAATGAAACTAGACAGCTTTGCAAAACTAGCTCTATTCCTTCGTTGTCAAAAAAATCAATAAGGAAATCAGAGGGAAGCTTCCCTCCCCTCATCATTCAGGCTGACAGTGTTTTTCTACCCTCCATCCTTTCCTGAGAACAGATGCTCCATTTGCTCTTTCACTCTTGTTTATTAGGTTACAGCTCTATTGCTGCCACTGCTCTAGGAGTTTGCAGCCGTGTTCTCTCGTCAGCCAAGGAAGAAGTTTCTATAAAGAGATGTCACTTTTTTTGTATTCCTGTTGCTTTCCCCAGATGCACATCACTTTCCGAGGCTCCAAGGGAATGTTCATGTTCACACAAGGCTGGAAATGAATATGCCTGGATCAGCCCCCAGCCCAAGCATGCAAGCACAGCCTTGTGCTAACACACCCACCCACTCAAAGATTAGCTCAATTTTGACCTGATTGCATCCAATTAACCTGAATTTCTCACTTCCTTGCAAAGTAATTTCTTTGGCAAGCCTGCTGGCCTTTTCCTTGTGGCTATAAGTATGATGCCCTAGAAAAATTGGAAGCAATAGGAAAGCAAGAAAAATAAAAGAAAAAGCAATATAATGTGATAGCATAGAAAAAAAAGGAAGAGGAAATTATTATGAATATATTTTTATATATAGCCCAATATACATTTACTAAACCAATCATTTATGTTTTATGTATATTCTCTGTCTTCGTCTTCCCGCAATTACAGCCATTGAACAAATATTTCACTTTTGGACACATCAAGAAAGTATCTCCTATTTTGCAGGTGCCTGCTACAAGGCACTTGGGCACATGCCTGAGGTCAGGCACATGCTGAAGGAGATAGTGCAGTCCCAGGCACAATGAGAGTAGAAGAAAGTGCCAAAAACTGTCAATAGGAGGAAAAGAGATAGAAGGAGGGGAAGGAGGGGGAAATGGAACAAAAGAGAAATATAAAAGGAAAAAGAAATGAAAAAAAAATAAAATGAGAAAGAATGAAAGCTAAATAAGATAAAGGCAGCAGAAATGAAAAACGCTAGCTGGTGAAAGGAGTAGGGGTAGCAACAGAAAGAAGAAAAATATTAAAATAAATCAGTATCAAGAGAACAAGGCTCCAATCCATGAGTAAAAATACAGAGCTAGTTGGAAGGGAGGTGGATATGTAGACTGAGATCCCCCAGTTCCCTAGCACCACCTGGACTGGACTGGACAGGGAAACCTGCCTTCTTCACTGTGTGTGCAGCTCTGCCACCACAGATCCAACCTCAGCTAAGGACATTTCACCCCAGCATATTTCTAATAGTCACAGTGACATAGCAGAGAGAATAGGGGTCAGACAGAGATAGAAAGGGGTACAAAGAGAAAGTCAAAAAAAAACTGTGATGAAATGAGATCAAGTCCATTTATCAAACAAAGCAAAACAGAGATAAGGACTTATTTTTGGATTACATTTCTGAACCCTGTCCGCTCCTGCTTGGTCCTGGACCCCACCTCCCTCCTTCCTTGCTCTATTCTGGGTTTAATTATACACCACGTACAGGGACTAGAGCATCCCTGGTGTGGAATTTAAAGCTCTTCTGTTTTCCCTTTTACCCCCTTCCTTTCATGCCTAGCCTTATGAAAGCAAAAAAGAAAAGGAAAATCATTATTTTGTTTCTCAGAGGATCAGGAACACTGTTCCCTTTCTCTTTTTTTCCCCTTCCATCTAGTTCATTCTCTGTGCCCTGGTGCCAAGACTGCCCTGTCACTCATGAGGAAGGTTTTACAGGGCCATTTTTCTACCCATCAAATGAAGGGGACAGCTTCTCCTAGGCCACGGGTGAGCAGTGCCAGCAGCACATGCACGCTGTAAGGAAGCTGCACTGAAGGTGTCCAGGTTGGCCCAGATATTCCTACACGCACTCCTTGACAGCTTGCCCCCAAAGCTGCCTCCCAGTATGTGATCAGTGGAATAAGTGGAATTACAGGGGGCTCTTTCGCTGCAGAATCTAAGGGCAGGTAATGCAATTTCTCCTGGCAGAGGGCTCCCAGCATAGCAGGCATGTGGTGCTTTGAGATGAAAGGGAGGATGACGGAAAACAAGGCACAGAGCACAGACAGAAGCCGAGGCAGCAAGCCTCTTCAGTGGGTTACCTGTGATGGACACTTTTTCTTTATTTTTAACTAAGGCAAAGATGAATCAGGGGATGCATATGATAGACTTAAAGCTCAAGTATGTGATTGTGAGCAAATGCAGTTTTTTTAATAAAAAAGATTAGGCTCTTACAGAACACAAAGGGACGGAGCAAGTCAAACTGAAATGGGAAGATGATTTAACCTTAACCTGAGCCAAAGAGATTTGAAAATTACATGAAATGCAAATTTAGGCCTGAGACAGCATAAGCAGCTATTTCAGATTACATCATTCCACGAAAGCCCCCTAAAATCCCTAGAGCTGAAAAACGAAGAAAACTGCAGCAACAATCAAAAGAGACAAATCTTCAAACTGGAAATGTGAGGGACTGATCCATTCCCTGTCACAATCATGAAAAACCCTTTTGTGCATTCAGTACAGCTATAACAAGCTCTAAACACGCAGGAAAACAAGAGCCAGAATATATTCTGCATTTGGTCGATTATGCCAGCAACACTTGCACAGAAGAAATGTCTTTCCAAAGTTATATAGTGGCTACAGCCAAAGCCTCCTGCACACTTTAGAAGCATGTGGGTATTTACCCTTTCTGCTGGGGGCTGCGGTGATGGCACCATGCACACCTTCAGGTTGGCAATCTCAGCTGAACAAACAAGGCAGAGCTCATCTTGTCACAAGAAGCTAAGGCAAAGCATGTTGCTGACTGAGGGCTTGGAGTACAAGGGCAAACGACTACTACTGCCTCACTCTGAAAAAAACCTGTAGTGCTCCACGATCTCTTTCCATGGAGCGAATGAAGACTAATTAATGTATCCCCACTAAGAGCCTGTCTTGGTGAAGCACTAGATGCACGGAGATCTGTTGTGAGCGTCTCCTGCTAGAGCACGGCTGTATGCAAGGCCCCGCAGAGGAGCGCCGGGCTCTTCCGCTGAGTCACGTTCTCCGCGTGAGCTGCATGGAGAGTGGGTGAGCACTGCTGAGTCACTCTGTTGGGACGGGAAAACCATCCCCACACAGGACGAAGATGAGGCAGGAGCAACCTCCAGACTAGAGGTCAGCTATCAAAGGCGTCACGGAGGCAGAGCACCCGGGAAAATCAAACCCGAAGGGAAGACATCAGCACTGGTGTGCCGAGAGCGGTGCAGTCAAACATCTATCTTCCTGCCCACACAGTGGGGCGAGGGGTTTCTCCATTGGCAGATTGCAATATTCGTGCAACTGTGTGGATCCTTGGAGTCTACTGAAGGTGCCAGCTTGCACAACACCTTCTGCCACCAAAGCCTTTGTGTGGCCTCTTGGGCTCAGATAGGATTAAAGGGTTAAGACGCAGCTGGTCCAGTCATCTAGGGTCTCTTTCCTCAAGAAATCAAGCTAGAAATTCAGGATTTCCTAACATGTACATAAAAGTGTAATAAGATAGGAACTCAGGGGTGTTGTGAAAAAGCTTTCAGTAAAGTCGCATCACGTCTGTGATTGTTATGGAAAGGCCATATTAAATATGGCTATTCAGTGAATTGTGGGATTTAGATGAAGCCATCATGTGAACACTAATGGAGAAAGCACACTGCCGAAGGGGGAGCACATTCCCAAAAGCAAAATACTTCCTTCATAACAGACAGGAGATTTTATTTCCATATATACATATGCATATATATGTGCATACACACGCACATATATATTTAGCAAAAGCTGGGGGGGTCAAACTTTAAGTTAGTGACCCTTATCACATTGGTTAGATGTTATCTTCTAAGCACTTGGCATGTGGTTTTAAACCTTCCCCTGGGGTATTGCAAAGAGCAACCACATAGATGATTACAGAGTTACAAAACAAAGCACTTCTGGGGAAATACTTTAATCAGGCTAATACAGTAAAAGGAACAACAAGAAGATGAGATTCAATTTTCCCCTGTTATTTCACACAAGGTATTTATGCAAGTCGCTGCCATGAATAAAGTGATATAAGAAGTGGTAAAATTACCCTATAGGCAAACTCTATGTATGTATTAACTAGTAGATGCATTAAAATCATGATTGCAATAGAGAACAACACCTCTGCTCCACAGTTTTTTGCTTTGTCTGAGTCAAAGCAACTTTTAGCAAGATAACCAACAACACAAGTTCATAATTACCCTGATTAATGCTGCCATAAAACAGGTTTCACAGGACACAAGTTTACTGTTCATTTCTACAGTCCACTTATCCATATATCTACATCTATATTTGCATTTCTGCAATTTACAATATCTACATTTAGCCATTAACCTATGTAAACAACAGGATGGTCATATTTTCTGGTTCCAGGAGGAGCTGAGCTTTCAGGGGGTTTTGATGGAAGGATTTTTGGAAATAGGAGCATTCATACCTCTCCTCAAATGCACAGATCCTTACATAGTTGTGCACATGCTTTTATACTATAGCATTCCCATACATTACTCCACTTGGAAACCGCACCATTTCTAACTCATATAACCCCTACATAATATCTATCATGTGATAACAAATTTGCTTTTACATAGATGAATATATTAAGTGGAGAAATCCATCATATTCATAACAAACTTGCATGCACAGTATAGACACGTACACGTGAAAGCAAACATGGCCACCTGTATGCAGCAGTTTAGACTGGATGCAGTCTAAACTGATATAAGACAGTCATATAGCGGTAAGCAAAGCTTTACAGCGTGCATTTCATATCCACCAAAGAGTGAAGTCCCAGCTGTGCCCAGTGCCACCTGGGCCCAGAAAATTATATGGACATTTTCCAGCGTTCTTCCTGTGGAGGTGGAATTTGTTTCCACACAGAAAACAAATTAGATCTATAAGGATTTGTGAGTGTGATAAAGCCTGAACAAAACACATTGCAAATCTACCATTAGTCAGTAAAACCATTTCAGGAAAGTGCTGGAATATGGCTTTCCTCCGCAACTGGATTGAGAGATGCCAAAAGGCAGTGGAACAATTAAATACACTGATCAACAGGCCATATTTTATATAGTGTAATTTAAGTCAGTTGTACCATCAGCATTTTTCCCCCAAAAAAAGGAAAGAGAAGGTGCTTTGCTCCCTCAAGAACAGCAGCCAGTTGCATTTTGGCTGTGATCTCCATACAGAGCCAAGAGAAACCACAGTCCAGTGTTTTCTTATCTAGCTTTCAAACACAGCATTATATTGGAGAGAGAAGATTTAACTGGCTGCAAACCTTTTGAAAGGTTGTATGCCCTTTAGCTTGGTTTATTTTATGCCTGCCTTTTAATATAGAATAATAAATTCCCCGATATAAAATTACAAGCTCATAAATATCAAACAGATTGCTGCAGGCTCCTCTTAAAAGTGTGCTTTGGAGCAGCACCCAGACTACAATATATGATGCCAAAGCTGCAAGGATAATGCGGCTTGTTTCACCTGCAGTTCAATAAATTCTTTTTGCACTTCTAAAAATGACTATGTTGTGGTGCAGGGGGGTAGCAAAACTGCCCTTTATTTCCATGTGGAATACAAGCTGAGAAAAGAACTAAGCACACCAATAAACACACCACCGTTACTTCAGGGCAGCATTCCTGAGTAAGCAAGTCATACAGGACCAATTTCTCCCTTAAGTGGAAAGCCAATGCCAAGGTTGCTCTGGACAGTCTCTTCCCACTTTCGCAGCTATATCTATACTTTCAGTTTTCCTAAGGGTTGCAATATTGAGCCCTTTTGTTAAAGCATGATTTTCAAACTATGACTTGTGGCTCCATGGACTGCATGCTGAAGAGTCTACAGGAAAAAAAAAAGCCAACCAACTAGCAAAACTACACACTAAGAAAAACAAGTCTTTTTACAAGAGGTTTACCCTCACTAAATGGTAGCCTGCATCAACAACTAGTTCCAGAAATTGAAGAAGGTTGCAAACCACTCCTAAGAATCCAACTGCTGGCTCCGTCAGTCTGGCAATCTCAGCTTTCCCTGGAAAACTTTGCTATCTAAAAGTAAGTTTCCATCCACACGATCTTCAGAAACCTTGGAAAAAAAATACACTTTTAACCAAAAAGCAAGAATTCCACCAGCATTTTCCTTGAAAATCAGCATTCCACTTGTGGAGGAAGTGGAATGCATCGCTTTTGTTCTGGAGGGGGCAGTTCCCACCTACCAATTGTTTTCACAGCTTTCAGGGGTCCAAAGCCTGGCCTGGCCTCGTGCTTGCTTAGCTCGGATACAAGTTTCACCCTAAAGCGATGTCTACACAGTGTCTGGCAAGCAACACACGCACTGCATTTGTGCCCCAAGCCAGCTGGAGGGCCTGTCTTCACCTCAGCACAGCACTGAGCCCACTGCCGTACTCTTCACTCTCAGTAGAATTTATTAGCATCGATTCAGCACCACAGGCAACTGTGTGGGTTGGGTTTTGATCGTACCAGGCCGTTCTGAAGCGCAGGCTGGTGCCTACCTCCAAACGATGGTACAGACGTACCCTGAGCGAAGCAGCTGTCTCTCTACACATCCAAATGTGCAGAATTTCAAGCTGAATGATAAAGAGAAGTCTAATTTTGCATAAGCTGCAATTAGCAGTTTTACAAAGATGGCTTGCAGCAGAAGCAAATGGGGACGGCATTGGCCATTAAGGGAAGAAATCAGCGAGGACACGTTTTGTTAAATGGGGCAAGACAGATTGCTCTAGCAACACCTAGAAAACAAGAAAGGGCCAACAAATGCACAGCAGTTATTTCTGCCTTGCAAAATGCAGGTACAAAGAGAAGGTGATTCAGTTTTACAAGGGGGAGGTAAGCTCAAACAGCAGACTTAAATCATTTGCTGCAAATGGGAGCAAAGGAGTCCAATTCTCAGCTAGGAAATTTTAAAATTTCACTAAAACCCAGTAATTTCCTCCTTTTACCTGCTCATCATGATATACACTTTGAAACAGACGCCCCATCGGATGGCAAATATATGTGTCTAGAAAAAAGCTAAAAAACATAATCAAGAGCTCTGTTGGATCTGAGAAACACACCAATAGAAGGATTAGCTTCCCTAGCACAGATGCCAACAAGTAGACAAACAAGGACTTTTATTCCCCACAAGACATCAGTTATCCAAATCCAAGCAAACACCAGTCTTGCAAATACAGCTGGGAGAAAAGCAAAATAAACCAAAATTTTTCTGTGACATATAAACCCATCATTTAGACAATCAACCAGTATGGCTGAGACCAAACAATGACAGCTGGAAGTCAAAAAGTAAAGTTGCTAGCCCTGCAACAGAGATGCAATTATATATTGCAGAGTGCAGCAGGTTAGAAAACATTTCCTCACCTCCCTAGAGAAAAATCTGTACTTCTTGGCATAAAAAAATCAAAATATTTCTTACAGTAAAAAGTGGAACTGTTTAGCTTCTGAAATTTAAGCTGCTCCATGGAACTCTCAGGCACTTGCTCCACATCTAAACTTTTCTCTCTTCATTGGGCTCCATGTTCACACATCTTCTGTGATGAAAGACTGCATTTTAGCAACAGGGAATAGCAGATCCTGACAGTCACACGTCTGTAATACATCATATCAAAAGATATCCAGGTGACATCTCACCCTACAACTGACCTGCTATTTTGTAATGAACCAGAATGACACTACAGAACTTAAAAACTAGGGGTTTAAAGGAAGCATTACAAGCCCTGCAATGACCTGCTTGTGGCCTCCAAAATAAAATTATCTGTGAAAAATAGAAAAATAGAAAACTCCCATGGTAAATCTTCATGAAATCAAAAAGCAACTTGCTAATGAATAACACTTAGGATGAAAACTTTCCCGAGGAGACCAAAATTCAAAGGTATAGAAGATTAAACAACCAATATTACTTGAGACAATGTAGATATAGGTTAAAATAGGGAGACCAAAATATCGATCTCAGTACCAGTAGGGCCCATATTTCCATGCTTGTATAGGTAGGGAAAGTTTAACAGGTGTGTTAACTTGATAATTTTGGTGGAAAAATAAACCCATTTTCCCCACACATTCAGTCCCCTGCACACGAGGAAGAGTCCACCCAATGTGTCCTCTTCTCTCCTGGAAGCAAGGTGCAGGAAAGCATTACCCTCAGTATTTGATGAGGCTGCCAGCAGAGGGAAAGAAAATGCAGCTGAGTGTTGAAAGAGACAGACACAGGCATCAACCTGTGCTCCCTGTAAAACACTACACAGTACCGCAGGAAAGAACAATTTTTCAGCCTTCAAAATACACTTGGAAAAAAAAATGCCCTAGCAGACAAAAGCACACCTTTTGGTTTTAATGCTCAGTCGTGACTTTTATCAATGGGTTGGGTTGAAACTTGCTGAGGGCACCTGGCACCTTGAAATTCCAGGCACGGACACTCCCGCCCCACGCAATGTCCTTTCTAGAATGATGCTACAAGGGGGTTGTGATTCCTTTTTAACCGACATTAAAAGGGAAGAGAAAAAAAGCCATACCTAAGCACAAAACAAGAGAAATTATACAGTTGCATACAATTCTAAAATTTTGACACTACAGTCAGGATTGAACATCCAAGACACAAGCAAAGAAATGCAGGCTTTAGTAACTGCCTTTGGAGCTCCACTTTGGGCTCTAAGTACCCGAGACATATGGTTAGTGATGCTGGGGTTTGCTCCTGTACTATTTTTACCTCTTTCAACATGAGGGACAACAGCAGCCAGAAACAAGCTAGGACTATGCAGCTAACAGATGTCAGAAGGATTCCTGTTTTTTCTGTTGCAGAACATGTCAGAGACACCATGCACAAAGCAGTAGATTACATGAAGGTGAAGTAGATTGCAGCTGAAAGCTGCTTGGAGAACCGAGTTCTGTCCATGTCTTCCTCCAGGAAATGGGATGAGTCACTTTAATCAGATGGTCACTAATTCTGTTATTTTCATTTTGCATTTCAGAGCAAAAATCCAAAGTCCAGCTGGAGGGAAGGCTAACATCTCATTTCTAACATCTGCAGCTTAAGGCTCCATGTTTTGAACATAAGCAGCACTACATAAATGTTCTGAAAAAAAATGCTTCCAGGTATCTTTAATGAGGATTTGCAAATTCCTAGATGCTTCTAATTTCAATCTGTGCACACTGCCATCCTCTATGTATATGCAGGGGCCAAGAACAGCCCTTTCCTCCCAGGAGCATTGTAAAGATAAATTAATGTTTGTGAAGCACTTGGCTTCTATAATGACAAGCACTCAGATACTACTGTGATAAAGAAAAGACCACAAGGAAATCAATAATCCTATCTTCAGAGCAGGACTTAAACACTGTGCTGTCAATAAGGCCTACAGCCACACATTGAACAAGCACTGGAAAACAAAGTATAATAATCTGTTTGCTCATTGAGTGAACACCAACCTTTGAGCACCTGATGGAGGTAGGAGGCCAATGGGTAAGGAAAGAAAAAGAAAAGTGTGAACACAGTGAGAAACACTGACGATCTTAATTCTGGCACTTCTGAATGGGAGAATGCTTGATTTTACAACCTTTTACTCCACTTCCCTGTTTCAGTCATCCCCTTTGGCCCAAATTCTTCAATTGCCTAAGGAGGTCTTTCGTTAACCTCCATGAAGGGTGGCTGAGGCTGATCGTGCCTATTTGCAGATGAGCAACCAGAAGCACAGAGGTGCCAAGCAGCATGCTTGAGGTCACATGGCTAATCTCAATGGGCAGTTGGGAGAGTCTGGATGACTTCAGCCTTAAACCTTCACAGCTCATCCACTAGCCACTGCCCAGATGGAAAGGAAGCCTGCAGATAGAAAGCTTCAAAGATGAATTTTTTGCACCCTGATTTAGGTGAAAAGGGGAAAAATGCTGAAACAACATTTCAATTAGCATATTTTAGCAATATTTTTAAGAGAATGAATAGCTAAAGGCTCAAAGTGATTTTCTGGCTGAGGAAAAAACATCCTCACAGGATTTTTAAGTGTTGTTTCCAGAAAAAAAAATGAGTCCATAGGTCCAATTGCCAAATCCAACAGATTTTTTTTTTTTTTAATCATGAATAAAATTAGAAAAAATATAGAAGTAGGAAGAGATATTTCTCTTGACCTATGGTCAATAAGCAAGTGGCATCAATAGGGCTAAAGCAGAGAAAGAGTGTGTGTGCTATGAGATAACTACTCACCAAGGAGAATATCAAATTAGAAGGAAAGTGCCAAGAACAGCCACGGTGCCTTGGATTAATGACAAGAAACAACATCTTTATGTAATAAGATCCATTGCGTCTAGCACTGTAAACTGCAAGGAAAAATTGAAACATGTACCAAAAAGCTGAAACATTTCCAATTTTGCTTGCAGTTTTTCAAGCCTGGCACACACTGGGACACCTTTTCCTGCCAAGGCAAAGAATAGGGAGGATCTGGGGAATGAAGGCAGAGAAAAGGCAGTGGCAGGAAGACCTCAGCAGACAAAAGTTCCTCACTTCCCAGTGCCTGAGCAGCAGTGTTGTATTCACATGCACTTGTCACTTCACTGACAGCCCTATCATCTGCTCTGAACCAGCACTAGGGACAAAAGCTCCCACTGCCAGCTCTCAAACTGCTAGTGCCGCCTCTAATGTGAGCATCAGGTGAGGATGGCATTACTGGTGTATCCAGAGAGGCAACAGACTACATCACCATTAGCAGTCAGTAAGACCAGACCTGCCTGCTGTGACACAGGAGGGCTATAACCAAATGATACCTGTGTTCAGAGAGGATAGTGGTACATACCTTCCATTTGCACTCTGCTTCACATTTCCCTTGCATCACTTAAGCCATTGGCCAGGGAGTCCAAGGGAAGACAGGAATCTAATTTAAGCTAGTAAACTAGGCTCCCTTTCTAGTCAATAATAGGCATCTCTGTGGGCCATTCAGCCCATCTACCTTGGACATCAATGAGTAGATGCCTGTCTTCTAGATGACTCCGCACATCCACATCAGGCCCATAGTGGAGGGCACATCTTTAAATTAATCATCCTCAGCCAAATAAACTCACTTCCAGGGAAGCAAGTTTTCTCTGAAGCAACCTGGGCCCACCAGCACTGTGCTCACAAAGTCAAGAGACACACTGTGATGCCAAGATGCTGAGGGTATCAATACCACTGAGCCCACAGACACTCCACACTGAGGTTTAGCTGACCATAACACCTCTTCTGCACAAAGAAGGTCTCACTACCTGTTCTCCTGACTCTGTCTACACAAAGGGGATCTCAGAGAGATGCACAGGCTGCATGGGTCTGAGGCATTCCAGCTGCTCCCTGCTCCTCAGGTGCTACAGAGGAGCCAGCTGCTCAGGCAGGCTGAAGCTGTTGAGAATGGATGGAAAAGCTGGCAGCACAGCACTGTTAACCTCCTCTTACCAGTGGTCTGTCTCTCCCCTTTGTGAAAAGGTGCCTGTCTCTTGATCTTGACTAACCTCAGCCCTCGCTTCCTCTAAATTGTGCCTCTACTTGTGCGCTTGTCATCAAGCCCCCTCTCTCTTCTTTGGTGCAATGCTCTCTTTCCCGTCCCGTGACTGCAACTCAGACTATCTTCATATGTCAGGACCTAGATGAGAAGAGATGACATGTGTGGGGAAGGTCAGTTGAAGGGATAAAAGAGGGTCACCAATGCTGGGCCTCTGGAGACAATCTGCCACATCATGGGCAGCTGCTCTCCCCTATAAATTTCTTTCTAGTACAGTATACAGAGCAGAGACTTCTTAAGCTGCTCTGTCTTCGCCAAAGGTCAGAGCTGGCCTAAACTACAGAAGGAACCTGAAGAGGTCTGTTATCAACCTAGGGAACACTAAACCTCCAGCTCCAGCAGCACAGGAGCCACTCTAGGTATCCATTGCACCTATTTTTCTTACCCAGCATCCAGCATACTTCCTCACAACTACTCCAGGAGAAAGCAGAAACATCAACTGAAGTTGCAATGCATGAGTGAGGGAGAAAAAGGGTTACAGAGTTAGTGAGAACAGTAAGTAAGAGAGAAAAAGAGAAAGAGAAGGGAGAGAGCACCCTGGGGACGTGATGTGAAGAGATTAGAGAGATAGAAACAGACTTGCTTAATACGGCAAGAGCTATCAAGGTGATAAAACACTAGATAAGGACCAAGGTGCCTACAACATAAAACCGATGGAGACACTGATTTTAGGAGAGGGCTAACACATTTATAGGCTACCACAGGAGGAGTACAAGGCAACACTGCATGTCTATCAGAGAGCTCTGCCTACAAGTCTCCCTTCTGAACATGAACTCCTCCTTTCTGAACATGAACATGATATTCATCCCTCTACCTCCTCTAAATAGGGCGCTCTCACACTGTCTCATCTTGCCTTCTGCACAGATAGGGATAACAACCAATGGGAAGCTCAGAGAGATGCCCAAAGTCAACTGTGACCCTGCACTACTGCCCATGAGGCTGTGCCACCCACCGCCAACAGAACCAAGTTGCAAACTCTCTCTGGGTTCTTATCTTCCTCCATGCCACTGAACAGACTGTTTCAAACTTCTGGAGTTCAGCCCAGCACTAGAGAATACTTTTTACAAGTCTCCATTAAAAAAAAAAAAAAAAAAAAAAAAAAAAAAAAAAAAAAAAAAAAAAAAAACCACGACAACAACAACAAACACCTTTAAGTCAAATTAGACACCTTTTATAATTTGAATGAGTCTGTGCTGTCTGGAGTTCCCTTCTGTGAATTCCCTCCAAAGACTTAACATAAGCTGTATCCATACATTTTTTTGCTCTCTCATTTTCTCTTTCTGTCTGTTTGGATGCACAGGCTGCTTCCGTTAGAAAGGTGAAGTGGGTTTACTAATGATCCTCCCTTTCTAACCTTTCATCTTTGTACCAATTAACAGTGGTACAAAGTCTGTTACTGCCATTATAACACCCATGAGCAAGCACACTCCAGCTCTCACAAGCTGGAAACAGACATTACACAGATAGTTTGAAAAAAAAAACCATGAGCTGCATTCTCTCGTTTCTCTCATGAAAGAAATTATTAAATAACCACTCTTGAATGAAACTCAGTCCTATACAGGGTTGTTTCTTAGCTAACCATTGAAGTTTGTATTCATCCTCTCCTACCCACCTGCTTCAGGTCACAACTCCTCCCTCAGCTTTGCAGTTCTACCCTCCTCTTGCAGTATCTGTTTAAATGCACTCCTGGAGATTAACTGGGGCTCCAGAAAATTGATTAGTGGATCTTAATGCTACAGATTGTGCTGAACTTAAAGGAAAGGGCAGGAAAATAACACCAAAACTCAACCCAATTAAAAGAGAAGCCCTAGGTTGAGAGGGTGGGAGGAGCAGCTTGAGGAAAATAGCACATATCTAATTACCTTGGTGATGCTGTTTTCTGAGTGTGATTTGACATGAAAAGTCAGAAGAACTAAGAATCATTTCTCTCATACAGACACTCAACAAACAGAGGAAACAAAAACAGTTTCCTTTGAATCACTTGCATCTCTTGCTGACAAACACTGGAGTTATGACTAAGTCAGAATTTCTCAGCCTGTGGAAGCTTGAGCCATTGTGAGAGTACAGCAAACATCGCAGATCTGGTGTAAAGCCTCAAGCAAGGTATGCAAGAGGATAATGTGCTACATCAAGGTCTTTCTGCAGTGAAATGAAGAAACTTGTCCAGTCAGTGCTCCCCTCTAGCAGTTTCATGGCTGCTGAATGGCCTGCACATTTGATAGTTCTGCTACTAGCTTAGTCCTAGATGAACTTCAAGGTGTGGTTGAGCCTTTAACTAGTTAGTGAGCTGGTCATGATCTTTCTTAGTAATTATGGACTGTATCACACCCTACAAAGAAAAGGTCAGTGTAAGGTGAGGCTTAGATCAAAGGTGCCTGAACACTTAATAGGAAGGAAGACAGGGAACACAAAAAAATAAACCATGAAGTAGAATCCAGTATTCCTAGATTAGTCAGAGGCAATCCAGCCCCTCTCCCTTGGGAGGGGTCACATCTTTGTAAAGTGAGCACCTAATCTCCAATTTCATTTACTTATCCAGCAGAAGAGAGTCAACATCTGTATTTACCTGAAGTGTTTGCAGACTTAGGAAGTCCATGCAAAGCAAGGAAGCAGTCAGAGGAATATAACAAAAACATATAAACAGGCATCTCGAGTTGAACTAAACATCCAGCCAGCCTGGTCTCCAACAGAGCTGTCCAGGGAAATGTGCGAGAATGGGACAGGCATGACACTTCCCTTAGGCATTCTCCTAGGCACCAACTCCTTTCAGCTCATGGACTTCCTGAGACAGCTCAGGTTTCTGTATATTCATTTGCCTTTGATAGATTCCTCTTAATGAGGGAGAAATGGGAACAGCCATGGAGAATAATGACACTTGACAGAAGCTAAAGAAATCCTGATATCAATCTTCATGAAGTATAATATAAAGAAAGAGCATCCATACATGAACATAATACACTAAGATGTGAGCTGCCATGCTGCTCTTGCAGCTGTATGTCTCAAATCTTTGGGAGAAGTTGATGATATGCTCTTGTTTTGTAATGTGGATGTTTTCTCAATAATCCTAACCAAATATTTCTGTTCCTCGGATCCAGTCACAAAAATGATGGGAGAGGAAGGAAACCCCAAAGGATTTTCGGAATACTTTCTATCAAGGAGCAAGAAAAGGAAAAAAAAAAAAAAAAACAGGCTTATTAGGAGCCATCACTCCTAGGAAGGATGCGAACTCATTATGAAAGCCTTTTGTCATCTGAGATAGCATTCATGAACCATCGCAAATGTACTTCACATGCACCCCCCAAAAATGGGTGAGCATGAACCTGCTGACCTGACGCCTGCAGATCTTGGGTGAATCAGCAGCAAGAACAGACAATTCCACCCTCTTAGAAAAGATCAAATGCAGTTTTGTGAGGAGGGGGAGGAAGCGAACACTGGGAAGAACACACCATGCACAGAAAGATGACAAAAGCAAGATGCAGTATCTGTCATCTCTAAAAATGGAGTCTCTGAGGCTGAAAGTTTCAGAAATAAGCCTAGATCATTCCCTACATTCGAAAACATCGGTGACTCCTAGAAGTGCTAAGAATTCTGCCTAATAAAAGTCTGAGTTAAAATACTAACTGACTTTAAAACTTACTGGGCAGGTGGTTGTTACTGGGGCGTTTTGGCAGGAGAACTGAGCGTAGCTACTTGTTGCTTTTGTGGATATAATGGCCATATTTTCCTCCTTTCTGCATTTAGCCCTCACAAACCAGGTCACAGTCATTATATACTTACAGTCTAAAGGTGATGCCTCTCTTGCTTCCACAGAGTGAAGTAGAGGGGAAGAATCAAAGGGTGAAGTTGTCATATGCACAACCACAGTAGTTATATCTAAGCAGAGCACAGTAAACATTGGTTCAAATCCACTTGAGCAAAGAAAAGATAAGCTTTCCAGAGTCTGCTCCATGCCTGGTCTAGACAGCATACAAGAGGCAGGTAGACAACACTGGCTTTGACAACATCTCTGTTGGAATAACTCAGTCCTCACTTTCCTTTGGGGCCCCTCTGCTGCTGAAAGAGACTTCCAGGTAACCCACTAGAAAAGCACTAGGGCACCTGACCCAGATGAGCCCCACTCTGATCAGCAGCACACACTGTTTTGCTTGTACAGTGTGGTCTTCCGCCTTCTGCTAGCAGCCTGCCATCACTCTTGGCATAATTATTTTCTGACAGCGTACCCCAGTTTCTCCTGGACTCCGATTCCATTGCTTGGATTCCTCTGTGCTTGGTGACTTCCAGTTCTAAGAGCTCTGCCTATCCCAAGGTGGGATAAAGGTGGTAGAATAATCCTTACAGATACTTTCACAGCCAGATCCTGCTCCTACATCACTGCAACTGAGCTCAAGGCTTCACTGCCTTTCTGTCCCACACCCAAGAGCTCCGCCAAAAGACCAGGCAGCAGGTGGAAGAAATTAAAAGGCTTGAGAAGGTGACCCAGTATCTAGTGTCCGTGACTGGAGCACAGAAGGACAAGGAAGAAAGCATACTGGTGCCCAAAGGGGACAGAACTATATCCTAGCCCAGGAGTAGAAAAAAGGAATGAAGAGTTACCTGGCCTGAAGCTGATAATTCTAACTCATACTGTCATTTTGGGGGATGGGAGATGAGGAAGAAGAGGAGCAAAACAAAGTCTCAGAGGCTAAAGAAATCCTTGTGTCCAGCATAATCAGAGCACCTGTCACCTCTATAATAAAGGAGATGGAAAGAATAGAGCTGCATGTTGTCAGACTTTCCTTCCAAGCTTCCCATTATCAGTCATTTTTTTTGCACCCTCCCGCAGCATCTCACCACTGCTGAGAAGCTAGTTTGATGGAGCATCTTAAATATTTAATATAGCCTTCAGACTTATAATCCTCCTCTTCCCATCTGCTTCATTTCAGTAGGCACATGGCCCTAAGCAGCCTGCCTGGGCTACAGCTCCCTTTGGACTTGTGCATCCTCAACCCATCTCTCTGCATTCTCCCCTCATTCCCCCTTTTCTCCACTCTTTCCAGTTTGTAGAGAAATCAATCCAGGTCTGAATTTCTTCCTTCATCTCCACACTTCATCCTCCTGATTGCTTTTTCCCCCACACCCCTTCAATCTTCAGCCTCTTCATTCCCTTTTCTATTCATTTTCTGTTTTATTTTCTTTCTTAAGGAGACATTGCCTGAGGTCAGGATTAATATTCCACACTTCAGACACCCGTTAATCCATCAGTAATTAAGTATAGACATGAGGATCCTGAGAGACTGCTGTGCAGAAGGCAAGCCCCTTGGCAAAGCTCTAACCAGGCCAAGAGCAAAATAGGATGGGGCTGAGGAGAGCAGTGATGGGGGCCCTCCAGAGCTGGGGGAGGATGGGCAGAGCAGGGAGCACATTCCAGGACAAAAGGGTGGTAGAGCTCTCGGAGAAGGGTTTTTATGGGAGCAAGTCCCCTATAGCAGGACACAGGATCCAGTTTTCTCCAGTGACACTGTTTGTGTGGAGCCCCTGTGCAGGGAAAGAGAAAGGTTTCTTTGCATTCTCTGTGCTTCTAGCTAAAGCAGAGGGTGATAGTTTTGGCTGTAAAGCAAAGAGAATGTCTCACCAGTGAAAAAACAGCGTATTAAAGCAAGAAGAGACTCAGCTTGCTGTAGCCTAATAAACAGAGTTATTTCTGCAACACCATTTCCAAGCTGCTCTCCCCCAAAGCCAGGGGCCAACTCATCTGAACTCCTCAAAAACTATGTGCAGCTCAAGCTACAGAATAGACACCACCAGGTGAAGGAGCAGAAGCACTCTCTCCATCTCTTTTCATCTCTATTGTCCCTTGTAACCTTTCCTAAGGATGACATCCCATTAAATGCCCAAATAATAGTGGCTCTGCTTCGAACAACGGAAAGACAAACAAGAAAGGAGGAGGCTAGTGAGATGTGATGGACAGGTTCACTGATGAGTCCTGCTGAGGGCTGAGCTGCCAGCAAAGCTATCAGCAACTAGCAGTCCAGAGGCGGATCAGAAGACCAAGGTAGATGGAAGATGGTGAGGAAAGCTCATAGAAAAGTCAGAACTAAGCATAATGGGCAAGATAGAAATCTCATCTTACATCCTTTCTTCACTTCTCCCTAGCTCCTGTTATCTACAATATCTTACAATTAAGAATATTTCAGATTTTCCCAAACCTTTAACTTTCTCTTTGCCATCATTAATGAGCATGTTAGGCAATGCCAGACCTCCACCAACCTAGCTAGAACTGTTCCTGTTTACCTTAGTGAGAGTACTGCCATTAACTCTGCTGTCTCCCATCCCACACCCACACTCCCAGTTTTCCCCAAAATCCCCTCGTTCTTTGTGCAGAAGCTATGCCGGGCCCTCTCCTGGGCTCCCACAACATAGGAACGCGTTTGCTCTGGGTGGCAGGTACCGTAGAGGCTCTTTCCGCCGAGCGAGTGCAAGGGAGGGAAGGAGTCATGCAGGCAGCAGGAGGGTGCAGGGCCTCAGGGCAGAATGCCACCACAGGCAGAGCGACTTCCCTCCGCTCTGTTTTTTAGCTCCTCTCCATTCTCCTTCACCCGAATGGGATTAGAGAGGCAACAAGGGAGTTTCACTGCCAGGCACACTCCATGGCAACACGTCAGGTTTGCAGGCGCAGCCGCTCCTAGGAGCGCTCATGCACTGCCTCATCCTATTCCCCAGGTCTCCTTTCCTAGGCCTTCTCGGCACTCCTGCTTGCCTGGCTGTCTCTGGAGGTTCTGCAAAATGATTCTCACCCAGACAGGTAGACAGACAGACATGCGGAGGGTGAGGGATGGACCTGGACTAGGAACAAAGCTTGGACACTCTTAACGCCTGCTGTTACATCTTCCCCACTTCCCCTCCAGCAACACCCACCGTATAAGCATTCCCAGAGCAACATCCCATCGATGCACACACAGCGAAGCAAAGACCCCTCCAGGAGTTCAGCTCCCCATTTCCAATCAAAGATGACAGAAGATTTCTGCTTTGTCTGCTCTTCCCAGTGGGCCTTTTGAAAGCGGAGAGATGACAACTCAGCAGCTGCCTGCCTGTCTGGGGCACAGGGTGGGAGGTACAAGCATTCTGAAGAAAGGAGAATTGATCTGAATAAAGCATAAATCAAGTAAAGCTGAAACTCAAACCCAACTTCCCAGTTCCGATTTAGTTTTGTTTCAGTAAGTGCCTGGTTCAAGACAAGAGAGAGGGAAAAAAAAAAAAAAAAAAAAAAAAAAAGCAGTATTTAAGGGACACCCTTTGTGGTATATTCAGCCTGGCCAAACAAAAAGAGCCAAGATCTGAGATGGGGGAAGCAAAAACAAAAAAAGTCATATTCACTGTGGTAAGATTTATAGCCCAGCTTGACAGCCCCAAGAGGCTCTGAGCTAGGGTTAACAAGCAGAGTTCTCCACAAGTCAGTTGAGCTGTACCCACTTATTATCCACAGAAGACACTTGAGTTCTTGCCTGCACTACGTTCCAAGCCTTTGGAGGCTCAGCCCACCTTGCACGCAAGAGCAGCACCTTCTCCACCGCTGCCAAAACAGGGCCTCCACTGTTCACAGCCAACAAATCATTTCCTGGGTACAAACTCCAGCCTTCATAACTCATCCCACTTTTCAAGCAAACCACTTCTCACATACTTTACAGTCTGCCACAGCACAGTGCCTGGGAAGAGCCACGCATCACTCCATTACGCTACACTCATGAGTAAATCCCTCATGATTTACACTGGGATTGCAGCCCAAGACATGTTGGAAGCACTTTTCGGGGCCCATTGATTTTAACCACCCACTTTGGACACTACCCTGTCCCCTCATCGGCAGGTTTACATTAGAATCTTTCATTTAAAGGTTCTTTAATCCATTCAGGAATTAAAATACCAGTGAAAGAGTTCTCCTTTTCCCCATATTCCTCTTCAACATCACCCAGCCCCAGATGTTCTGGGGAAGCCACAGCAAACTCCTTGGTGAAAATTAAAAAGGAACTTGCCAGTAGGCCAAATATTTGCTTAAACATGATCGATACAAAAGTTTTCTGATCTTCCTATGTCTTTCAGGGATGGCAAGAGGAGAATGATGTGTACACCTGATTTATACAGACATCCATATATTGCAGAGATATAGAACTCATTTGCATGATTTATTATGCAGCATTTTTTTTATTAGTCATATATTTATCATTTATATATGTTTAAAGTTAATAACATTAAAGCAACATATCACAAAAACAAGCATCACTGTGACATTTCCTGTTCTTTTTTTCTCCCTGGTTCTTGGTGTATTCTGACAGTTTTGTGACTGCTGCTTGCACACAGTTTTTGCCAAGAGCTGTGCTGGCTCCATGAGAGTTATGTGTCTTAATCTCGGCCTGCATCTCCGTGCGTGCATCCTGAGTTTAAGGAGAAAGATTGAAACATGACAGTCTTGTGACAGGGCATTTGAGGCCTCCATGCAATTTCCAAACACAAGCCTGAAGGCATCAAGCATAGACAGCACAGCTGGTGGGGAAGGAGTGCTGAGATAAGCCTACAGATAAGAAGTTTCACTGCTGTTGAGGAGAAGCAGCAGTGTCTCAAAAGAGGTCATTTCATAGGATGGGACAATCCCAGATACAACTATTAAATTTAGGAAGCAAAGCCCAAAATGATTTTGTGCCAGACTTTTGATTGAATGTTTCTCTGGATGTTCCTGAAAAGCTGCCCAAGACCCATGGAAATGTTAATCATTAGTAAAAGAATAACCATCAATGAAGAAAAATAATCAATAAAAAAAATATGTCTAATGGAAAGTGGTGTCACAGCAGTAGATGAGGAAATCTTTTACAGGCAGAGGCCCGAACACGCACAGGTGTGCACACACACATACACACAAATGAGTAATATAGGTACAAAACAAATTCAGGAGTGCAAATTCAGATTTTGCTTCAAGAAGCACACAAAGAAAGAGCAGCTAGGGGAAGAAAATAATCACTTATTTGCTCTCCCACTACAGTTTGTGCCTAATGCTACACTTTTGCCTTCCCTTTGAGGGGACAGACACCTTGTGGAGACACCGCCTGTCCTACCCGGAACATGCCAAGTCAATCAGCCGTCCATCCTGCAGCCTCTTCACAGCAGCACCTCTGTCCACCCCTGGCAGGCAGCTCAACCTCTCCATTTCAGGTGATACCCAGCACCTTCCTGCTCCCCGCTCTGCACCCTAGCCACACCAGCAGTCAGAAGCACAGCCTGGATGTCATGCTAGCCAAGTAAGTCAAGTAATTTCTATTGCTCAGGAGCTTAGGAACTCGTGTCTTGAGTGTGAGAAGAGGGATAGGCCAAATATCACAGACTATCTTGTGAAATGCAAAGCTGAAAAAAAAAACCCACACACTGAGCTAATCCAACATAAGAAAACACTGACTCTCAGTGCATTTATCTA
The DNA here is from genome assembly GCA_034781795.1 of Crypturellus tataupa. Classification (NCBI taxonomy): domain Eukaryota; kingdom Metazoa; phylum Chordata; class Aves; order Tinamiformes; family Tinamidae; genus Crypturellus; species Crypturellus tataupa. The sequence continues at coordinate 2,515,229 of JAWLRI010000653.1, forward strand.
CTCTTCCAAAGATACCTGGTATTTATCTCCATTATGCAGATGTTGACATGGGCCCTGGCTCCATGGTCTTGCAACATTTCATCTTCAATCTCCTTCCCTTGCCTCTCTCTCTGATATTGCAGAGAAAAGTCGAGGAGAATTACTTGAATACAGTGCTCAGTGTTGCCTTGTCTATGGGGAAGCGGGGGAATGGGGAATGCACAAAAACACAGGGACACGATTCACCATAATGCAAGGACAAGGGAACACAAAGCCAGATACAAATGGAGTAGAGAAAGAAAGAGTAAAAGGGGAGTCAAAATGGGCACATGCACATTCCAGGCCCATGCAAAACAGCATAGTGTTGACTTAGTAAGATAACTGATGCCCTCCCTGTTCGTCCCTAAGCCATAGCCATGCAGCCATGGCCCGGCACACTCAAAAGGACTGTAGCCCCAGCACCATGACTACATCTAAGAGTCAACCACATGCTCTAATTCAGCAACACAAAGCTCTGAAGTCCTGGTTTAGTTCCCACCTCATGAATCAGGATCACAGTAACAGGAGCTTCTTGAATGCTCAAAGCTGCCACATGCCTCCTCTTCCCCGAGGAGGGTCTGTGCACACAATGAATGTGACTTCTGCTTCTCCAGGGCACACAGAACAGTCCCATGGAGCTGGACCACTTGGCACCTACTCCCCCTTCGGCAGTTCTCAGAGCACATTTCTCTGTGGAAAGTTCCCCTTCACCAAGGGAAGGGAAGCATATTTTGCCTTTAGTAGTCTACCTATGCTCCAAATTCATGTCTCACACCAAGACAGAGAATCTTTGGTGTGACAGCTCAGGGAAATCCAATGAAGTGCCAATCCCATTTCATTTTCCAGTAAAATAACTCCCATATGGGAGAAAATATACAGGTTCTCCAGAAATCTGCCTCACATTCCAGAAAAAAAATGCATTATAGGCATGCCACAAAGTGTGAAATAGATTTTTAAAAGTTAAAAAGCTATTGGATATTTAAAGGATGTGTGACATACCACAATATGCTGGAAATGCATGTTAAAGAAATAACAGCACCTCAAGTGTACTGTGGAGGAATGCAATTAATTCCGTGCTTTGAAAAAAAATCCTAGGTTATGGTTCCCTGAAGGAGGGAGGTTTTTTAGAGTACCTACTTTGATATTTAATTATTCTATTGCGGGGGAAACTCAAGGCTTCAGTTACCACATGGTAGAAAGCCCTATGCAGCTACACCCATAACACTGCTTTTAATTAATCCTACCCCAAACACTTTCCCCTTCAACACCTAGCCTCATTTGCTTAGAGGTTCATTTGACTTTAGCAGTTTGAACTGAAACTTCCATACCAAGTATGCAAATGCTGCTAAGTTTTTGTTTGTTTGTTAATTTTTCACTGATTTAAAAAACAAAGTCAAAATTCAACAGTTGGGGAAAAAAAAGTGATTCCACAGTGGCTTTGTAACACAATCTTCCATTGCATGCCCACGTGTTTTTTTCACAGCAGCCTGCATCCACAGGTAGGAGCAATGTTCAGTCAAGATAGGGATGGTTTAGCAAATTGTTTTTATAGAAGTTTGCTAACAGCAGGGAAATAAAAAGCAGCAGTAATGCTAAGTGTGTGGGCTCTGGAGCAGGCCCTGTCAGGCCCACAAGCAATGTCCCCATCCCTACCCCTTCTCACTCCAGGCTGAGCCCTCCAAACCTCCATCTCCACTTGGGCTCATCTCCTTTCTCTTCTCACCCTGCTTCTTCCCATCTCCTGTCCCCATCAATCCCTTCTCCCCACTACCTGCCCCTCCAGCTGCATTGGCCAGGCAACCCAATCCCCTTCTCTATGGGGCTCACTCACACCATCACCCCAGTCCTTGCCTGCAACCCACCATGCTCCCTGTCTCCACCTTGGCCCTCTTGCTGCCTGACTGCTCCTCCAGACTCATTTTCCTACTGGATTTCTCAGTGCTTCATTGCAGCATCCTTCACAGGTCTCTTGCCTGGTCCCTGTTTCCCAGATCCAAAATTAAACCTTAAGAAAGAGATAAACACGGTGTTATAAAAGGAAAAGCTGAGCAGCTTTAAAAATCAGCCACCTCAGATATTTATATTTAGAAATAGCCACCTCACATAGCGCTTAATGAAAACTGCAAGTCTTGCATTTCTTTGGTTCTTCCTGTGTGTGGACCCAAATATCCTTTGCATGAACTCTGCAATTTCAGAGACCCTGCAGGGCAGAACACAAAGAGAAAGCACCTCTCTGCACTCAACAAGAACCAGAAAATGTAAAATCAAGGGGTCACTAGTTCAGGGAAAGTGATAACAGGGTCAGCCTGTAAGAAATAGGAAGGGAGAGCCAGTAGCACCAGAGCAGGATGAACAGGCTTCTACAGGGGAATATAGGGAGCAGACTTCTTCCTACAGATGCTGCTCCTGCATACAAGCACAGAATACCACCTAGGGACCCTCCAGTCACTAAAATCTCATTTCTACAGAGGCCTCCAGATGAGAAGATGAGTGCAGTTGCCAACAGAGAGGTTACAAAACAGTGGGTCACCAAGGGTGGGGAAAAAGAGAAGTAAACTCCGCAGCAGGGAAGAATCGTACATCAGGGAAATGAATCACAAAGCAGCCACAGGGGAGAAAAAGAATGCCATAAGGAAAAAAATAACATCCTTCATTAAGAAATATCACATTTGGCCAGTGGCACTGAACATCAGGCAGTGCCACAAAGGCAATATATCGCAGTTCGATGAGTGTGTCTTTAAAAATAATTCACTTATGACACAAACATTCTCAAGGCCTACTTCAGATCTCTCGTGCATGCATACAGCAGAGCCTGCCAAATTTACCCATAAAACAGGAAAACCTACCAGAAGCAAAAATGACATCACAAATCAGTGGATTTGGACAAAAAACAATATAAAAATTATAATACTCAAAAGCCTACTTTTCCAAGGATGGTTTAGCTAAATTATTAACAACAAAGCTTGCTAACAGACTGGTAATCTGTACATCTTGTAGAAAATAACGAAGTTGTATTTGTATGGGGGATTACTGCAGCACTTAGGTACTAAATTCTTGGATGAGAAGCGAGATATAGGGCACAAGTAATTGTAGGAACCATCTTTTGGGGGACTTTTGGGGGAATAATAGGACAGTCATGTTTGCCAAGTACATCTTTATGGTCCTCTAGCATGTTCCTAAATAATAAACAAAGGCTTGGAAGGCAAGCAGAGATTTTGGATTACTGACTTTGGAAAGCATCACCTCTGTGTGGAAGAAGGTATTTCTCACCCCTCAAATATTAAACTTCTGCCTCTTACATGCCATGAGACAGAACAGCTGCTGTTTGTTACAAACAGCTTGTTTCAACAGGAAGGTTAATATTTTATAATATGTTTTCATTTCTTCCCTTCTCTTTGCCCATTGAGGCAAACTTCATAGCTAGCATTACAAGCACTGTATTCAGCAGCTTTCTCTTGGATGAATTTGTACCAGTTTTTAGCCCTTTTTATCCCCGACTCTTTAGGAACAGAAATCCCACAAGAGATACATTTGGTTCACTCACTCTCTCAAGACATCCAGTTGCTTAAAGTTACAGGCAATCTGGAAGCCCCTGTGGTATTTCAGCATTTATGTGACTCCAGGGAGGCAGTGATAAACAAAACTGGGTTATTAAAGTAAAGATGAAACTTAGCTCTCACAAAGCTTTGGGGGCTGGGAAGCAGGTTGAGACAGCAGGGTGGGTTCAGCTTTTATTCGAACTCCCGAATGCCTGGCCAGGCTCCAAGCTGCAGTTAGAGCCAGGAGACTGCGGTTCCTGGCCAGCGCGCTCACCTCACATCTGTGTGCGGTCACCGTCCCCCGAGAGCAAAGATCAGTGGGGACCTTGTGTTCTCCCACGTGGGAGCAGGGCCAGCTGTTCTGAGAGCAGGTCCCACTGGGATGTGCCCCTGCTCCATCTGGCGTTCTGCCCCATGCCATGGGGCAGGAGTGGGTGCAGCTCCCCATCAGCAGCAGCACTGCTCCTAATTCCTGCAGGATGCAAGGAATCTGGGGGCTGCTGCCCATACGTGGGAGGATGCAGGAGGACAGATACCCACAGATGTTTTTATTCCCACTGCTGGGAGAATGAAGCGTCTGGAAAGCAGCCCACAAGGAGGAGGAGGATAAGGCAGTGACAACCCCAAGATACCTCAGCATATTTGCCAAGCCTGGATCACTTTGCTTAGGATATCACTGCCTGTCTACCCACCCAGCCTTTCCCCATCTATCAAGGTCACCTGACATCTTATTTCTTACCCTTTCTCCTTGTCCCTAAGTCCTATTGCCTTCACTGCCCTCCCATCACTGCCTTCCCTTCCCCCACAGGGAAGAGGCTCTTCCACAGCCCCTTCCTGTCCCTCTGCAGATTTACTCCATAGTTTGGGGAAAGCCACCATTTTAAAAACAGGTAAGCTCTCACATCTCTCTCCAGCAGTGGTCTTTACTCTCCTTTGAGGGCAACAAGTTATTTCCCTTGCTTAAATCCTGCCTTTAAATGCTCATGACCTGTTCCCCTCCAGAAGTCTGTTTTCAGCAATATTGGATAAGAAGGGCACTCTCTATAGAAAGAGCCAATTCAAGGGTGTCAGCTAGACAGATACAGGCTCCCAGCAGTAAAAGCGAGAATGACAAAGAAGGGGAAAAAAAAAAAAGAAAAGGTGTAGAGGGAAAAATGACAGACTGCCACAGATGGAGTAAAGAGAGGGGAGAGACGAGGTGGCTAGTCACAAGAAGGGCTGCGGGAGGAGTTGTGGGGACTCAACAGCTCCGAGAGTCGCACTCAAGGAGGGGAAGCGACGTGAGCAGCTCGCTTTTGTAGACTCAAGCAGAGCAGGCAATGATGAGAGACGGGAAAAGAAAAAGAGTTAGAGGAAGAAGTGATAAAGGGACTATGGTTTTGTACCATGAAGAAGTACAGATTTTTCTTTCCTCTTGGATAGCTGCAGTACACAAATGTCAATGGCACTGCTCTCTCAGGAGTCAGAGGGCAACCCACATCGTATCTGTGAACATGCCCAGTCCTGCTCAAGGGAACTGCTTCCCTGCTCTAATGTTCACAGACTGATGCAATGGTCAAGTATAAATTTGGAGAGAAAAAGAATTAGATTCTTCAGGAAATGACAGAGTTGGATTCCTTTACACAGGAAGCCTGTTCCCATCAGACTAAATCTGAAGTCAGGACTGTGCAGGCTTTTAACCATAGCACTCGAATTCTGGCCCCAAACAATCCATCAATCTAAATTCCTATGCAAGCTTTTCCTCTTTTGCAGGAATATTTCCTATTCCTCCTTCCTTTCCATAAGGAAGGAGAAAATAATCATCACAGAGCCAGACACAGTGAACTGAAGGGACTTTAGGTTGAGCAAACTAATTGCAGGTTGCCCACTCTCAGCTACCTGTAGATGAGTCATGGCCACACAGCTTCACCTGCTTCAGATAAAAGCAGATTTGGGCCTTGGGTGTCATCAAACACCTGCAATTAAAAGTGCCACCAGAGGTCTGAAAATACTGCTGACTGCATTTCTACAGCAGTGATCTCCATGGGCAAGAAGGAGGGTTACACCAACTTATACCACCTTGTTACTCAGTGTCACTGGCCCATGACGACAATTAGTAGAGATCAAGTGCTCATGCTGATTCTTTGAGATCTGACAGTCTTATCTGCTTTCTTTGCTCACCTCTACCCAGTCATCTCAGCCTCCTTCCTTAGCTGGCAATCATCATTGTACTATCTGCTGGGGGAAAAAATAATAATAATAATAATAAAAGTCTGCCCTCTGTTAGTCTGTCCCCTTCTTTGAAGCTTTCTCCAAAGTGATTTCTGCTTGCATCCTCAAATGGAGCCCACAACATCCTTCCAGGGAGAAGAGGCAGAGCAGAGCAGAGGAGACAGCAGAACTGCCTCTCTGACAGAGCAGTGCAGCTAATCTGAGGGAGCACGATGTGAATCCATGACCCAAGGAGTGTCAGCATCCAAGGGCAAGAGCAGAGAAAGCCAGACCTTCTGGTCAGATACACTCGGTCCAGACTAGAAGCACTTCCCACTGCCATTCAGCCCTTCTGTCATTGCCTGCTCCAGCAAGGAGGCTGAAAACCTCATTTTCCTGGCAATGTCAATGAACAGGGAGCACAGGAGTTAACCCCTGAGAAACAAGCTCCAAATAAACCATTTTGCTCTTGTTGCTCCAGAAAGATGCCCACCAGCTGGCAGGCAGAGTGAAGCACCAGAGAGGCTGTCAAGCAGAGGAGCTGCGCAAGGGACACAGCTATGGTGCAGGATAAGCAGGGAAAGAAATACTGGACAAGCCAGATCCAGGGGAAAAATATGTGCAGGACAGGAGACAGTTGGCATTGGGGTATAATGTGGGTAGACAACTGCCTAAGGGGATGTGGGAAAAGGGTTCAAAAAGGTCTTGAAAAGCCAGGAGGAAAAGGAGGAAGGAGAACCTGCAACAGGAGAAGCAAGAGGCTGAAAGCAAAAGTCTACATGCACACCAGGGACAAGAACAAGGATAAAGGTCTTGGTCAAGAAGAGAAAAGATGATGGACATTGATTGCCATCCTCACCCTAGCAGAAGCTCGGAAATCATGGGGATAAATTCAGTGACACTTTCCTGAGAGCAGAAAATTTATAACTCTGTGCCAGGGATGACTGTGACGCTCTTATCTAAGGGCAAACCCCAGAGAAAATCCTGAGGGGTCTGCCAAAACTGCAAGGCCACTCCCACACCCACCAACCCAAGCTGGGTGCTGCAGATGTCAAACCCTGCCTGCAGAAGCTCTCTGGCCTGCTGCTTGCCAAGCACTGGAGAAAGATTCAGTCCCCACTGCTGGTCATGGAGACCTTTTGGGCAATTTACTCCCCAGAGTCTTTTCCAAGTTAATCTGGATCTCCCGAATCTTCATTTTCAAAATCTAATTGTTTAGAGGGTTAAACTAGCAGTACATATAAAGAGACAATGAGATATTTGTGCAGATTGGTGCTGCTCCCACACTCCAGTCTCTCACTAAAACACTTTCAGGGCTGTCATCAACACAGAGACACTTCTGCCATGTAACAAGAATCATGTTAGACACTGAGGCATGCAGCCATTCAGAAGAAGCCACATGCTCCAAGTAAAAGAGTCTTCACCCTTCTGCTAATGAGAATTTTACTCCTCTGTCCTTAGTCAAGATGCCAAAACATTCAGAAGATGCAAAGCTGACTTTTTCATATGGTCTTTTATGTGTCCATTGCCACAGTATTTCTCCCAGGTGCATATATGAAACAGGCTGCCAGAGGACTCTTACATCCAGTCACACACCAACATCATCCACACACATGGGGATCAGCAATGGAGTCATCCCTTCCTCATTCAAACTGCTAAGGTAGACAGCAAGAAAAAGAGGGGCTAGTGATGGAGTCACTTACAAAGCTTGTATCTGGTCTGTGTTACACCAAGTTGCAGCCTTCATTTCTTCTCATCTTCCAAAAAGAGATTCTCTTCAGAAGAGTAAAGGTCTTCCTAGATTAAAAGTTGACAACTTGGCAGATTCTTTGCTCCTGTTCACTCAAATTTTTAAGGCAGACCTTCCTTTCATCCATCCTGGGACCAGCTGCAGGCCACTTGCTGTAGAAGAGATGCAACTCTATTAACCATTCCTCACATGAAGCATCACCAGTTAGGTATTATGATCACAGCAAGTTCAGCTGCATGCAGGTCTTTCCCCACGGTCTAGGGTAGGAAGAATGTCAAATTCTCACACAAGCAACTAGTCAATTTGTTACTGGTTAATGGCTCTAGTTAACATTGCTATAAATAATTACGCAGTTAAAGGTCTGTTCAAAATATTTTAGAGGTCTTATACTCAAAATTATATATATTTTTATTGCTCCTTGTATTCTTACAAGAGCTCCTTCCAGCTACCCCTCACACCCTGTTCCTGCAGTCAAGGACACTGAAAAGGGCAAAGAGACCATTTTTCACAGAGAACGTAGTTCTCTTTTCTGAGGCAAAATATATTCCAGAGAATAAAAACAACACGCTCCAAAAGAGCTTTCAGTGTTCACTTCATTTCAATAACATACTTTGCAGCAGGATGGGAAGGTATCTGGAAGCAGGCACTGCTCTGTTCCCTGCACTCCAGGGAGCACATCATCCCTTTCCTCTAGTCTGACAGTACCAAATACTGCATTTCTCTCAGGTCTGGCACTAAAAACACCATCTCCACTGGATAATACTGTACAATAAGTGACAGGACACAGCCAATCTTCACAAGCAAAGTTTACTGTAAATAGGTTCGTTTTCATGAGCAAAACAACATTGATTTATACCAGCCAAGGATATGACCTTCATTCTCATCCATCTCCTGCTTTCCCAAACCTTCTATTTATGTTGGCTAGAAATCCCAGGACCATATCAAAGGACCTTGTAAAGAAGATATTGCATTAGGAGGCCTAGACCCACTTTTCTGAAGCATGGGATATGGATCATTATCAGATCTTTTATTACTTTTGGCAGTAGAAGGTGCACACAGCAAGAAATGCCCATCTCCTAAACCAATCAATGTTTTGCCGTTATCCCTTCCTCCAACAGCAGGAATCTATCCTCCACTAGCAGAGAAAACAGAGCTTTGCATGAAGACAGCAGAGATGTGTTAAGGATTTTTTGCAGACTTCCAATTTTGTTAGCCTCCATGGACACTAAAGCTCCAAGTCAGAGTTCTTCTTTTGTTTATGCTGTTATCCTGTTTCATTTCACAGGCGTGGCCTTCTTACTCTAAAAACCTTACAGGGATGGGAAACAGAGGGATATCCTATCCAAGCATTTGTCCTTGGATGCAGAGGGTCAGTTTGCAAAATAGCCCAATTTGGACTTCATCCTTTTGCATCTGCTCACTTGCCTGGGATTGTGTACATGTCAGAGACACAACGCAGCCAACCTCTTATAAATAACAAGCATGCAAATCCCTTTCAAACATATCTATCCCTTGTGTGCTACTAATGACAATACAATAGTTTAAATTCAATTTATACCGTGTCTGACTTTGGAAGCGATCCTTCAGAATTAAACTTCCCATTGTAAACTTGCACATCAAATGACTCACACTAATGATACTCCCTTGTCCCTAGCTTTTCCCTCTTTTTAAAGAAAGAATATAATTTCAAGATGAGTTGACTGATAGAGATGGCAATTTCTCTACAGCTATCTACAGAGAGTATCTCGATGTCTAGTTTTCAGACAGGTAGAATTAGATGACATGAATCCAGTCATCTTCAGGGGAAGAATTAATAGAAAAACTATTATTATTATTATTATTATGTAATAGGTAATATTATTATAGGGAAACTTTTTTCCCCAACAAACACAGAAAATGATTACTTTAAAGCACATATTGTTAACAAAAAAAAAAGGTGAGTAAAGTCATCTCCTAAAGAGATGGCTCTTGTGGCCCAGTGTCATGTGTTGGTTAAACACTAATCAAGTTTACAGGCAATAGACTTATAAATTCAAAAGTTGCCCTCGTGCTGAGGAGCAAACTTTATTCTACCAGTAGGGAACTTGGTATATTAGCAAGAAACCAGCAGGCAGTAAAGCAGGCTTGACCCCTTTTAAAACTAAAGAAACACTCAGTACAGTCCTAGAGGAACACTGGTACTACCAAAACTACCTTTCTAGTGGCGAGTTTTGGATCAGCTCACTTTGCAATGCAACAGGAACAACTGTAAAGTTGAGTTAGCACATTAGGGGAGGCAGAGAGGATACATAACTTCTTAAGAAAAAAGGGGAAAAAAAGTTTGGACTTGTTGGGTGTCAGGTACATAGACATATCTATTAACTGAACAGCAGTCTACAGAACTATGTAATCAAGAGAAATCAATCCCTTCCTAAGGAGAGTAGTAACATCTTCCTGATTACCTGTAATGACACAAAGCTATCACAAGGCATCAGATAAGTGCCAGACACTTTAACTGTCCTGTGAGTTAGATTTGCAAAGACAGACAGGAGCGACCTGTCTTTAAAATGGAGTAGTAGTAACAACATACCTATTCTAGTGCTGTAACTATGCATACAAAAAGCTGATATTTTCTGACCCCAAGAGTGGAAAGTCATGATCCCTAGGTCTTCAAAAATGAAGAAAGCTGCTTAAAATTCATAAGACAGTCAATTTTTCATGTATTAATGTACACTTCCATCACTTTCCAGGCTTTTTCTCTACATGCTAGAGAGGCGAGAGGCAGGAACATACTTTTTGCATTAGTACCTTTATTTAAATGCGTATAAATTAAAAAGAAAAGTAATCAGATGATTACAGGAGCTCAGGCCTTAAGACTGACATCAAATATTACAGGAATCTTAATAAGCAAACACCAGCTGAAAAAATATCAATTATTTACAGCCAGTTATAAAGATTGCAGCAAGATTTTAGCAGTACACCGGACAATGGTTTAAGGCAGAAACAGGTTCAATATACTAGTAAAGCTGTAGATAGAATTTCACTCACATAGAATAAATTGCCCAAACTGGAATTTGACCAGGCTGCAAAATGTAACACAGCTATCCTGAAGTAAGGCACCCGAAGCTCATTAGTGAGCAAGAAGATTTGCCAGTACCTCAGCTCCATGTCATCTGAAAAGCAACAGTTTTGGCAGCACACTGTCCCCATACCCCACGGCATAGCTTGTGAGTCAGTAATTGGTACTCCTTTCAGCGACAGTGAGCATGCAAACCATTTTCTTCTGCTCCTCCGATGCTTGATACATCGCTTCGATATAGTTTCAGGCTGGCACTGCCTCTACAACTATTCCAATTTACAAGCACTTTGCCTTCAGTTTGCTTGCATGCAAAAAAATCAATGGTACAAGTCAAGGAAGAGTTGAGGAATAAATCTGCAGGTTTTCCCAAGTCTCTTGTCTATACGCCCAAGGACACCAAACAAGCTGATAGAACTGCAAGCACAATTTATAAGAAAAGTAGCCCCAGAAGCATGAACTTCAGAGATGCATAAGGTGCTAAAGCTTGTGCTTGGAGAGTCATTAAAGCTTATGAATTACAAGGCAGCCCCTCAGGAAACAAGAGCAGTCATACTGGCTTTAAGAAGTAAGGCTGCTTTTTAGCCTCTAAAATTGTGGCTCCAACTACCAAAAACTAAATGCACATATAAGCTTTTGCACAACTGCTCATACACCCCTGAAATCAACTGAAAATGAAACATTTTACTGCATGAGAGCACCATAAGAGTCCAAACAGCTACTTTACAAACTAGAGTAGCAAAATACAAAAAAAAAAAAAAAAAAAAAAGTGTGACTTAAGTAGTGAACTGCAGAGTCTATCTTGATACTGCTACAGTTTTAGCATTGATTTTTTTAATGGCACACATCATTCTTCCCCTTGCTGTCATATCTATAATATTGACATGACAGCAAAGGGAGGTTCAGGCCTCCTGGAACGAGTTTCTTTTAAAGAAAAACTCAAAGAATAAACCAAATCAGTTGAATTTGACCATACGGATGGATGAACTGTAAAGTCTTTACGGAATCCCAGGGAGGCCAACAGGGATGCAGAGGCCTGGGTGGCTTTTTCAGACTTCTCATAATTTGCAAAGTGCATCAGGATCCAATTGTGAGATGCCATATGGCATGGCCTTAATTTAGTTCTGAACACTTAATAAATTCATTAGATAAATGTTAGACGTTTGTTTTGGTAGCATTTCACTCTTTTGACCCTATTTCCCCTCCAAGCTTACCCTAAAACCCTATTTGACATGTAATTCACATTTTATATGGGGTGGGAGGGGACAATTTAAAACCTCTTTCACAACTGTATCTCCAATATTGACCATGTTAGCATTTCAGCTGCAACAGCTCCACAGTCTGTAATTCCAAACTACCAGCTTTCTTCTTGTTCACAGAAACACAGAATAGAAATTAACCTAAACAAAGTGGTTTGCCACCAGCCTGGATGTTGGCGTGGTGAATCAAGCCAGGCTCCTTTCCGTGCTCACTAGAAACTAGGCCAGACTCCAGGTGTACTCTGCATTGCACACCCAGACGATTATGCAGCAGTTGCCTTTATCTAACAAGGTTAATCAGGGTTATACATATTAAAATAATAAAAAAGGAAATCACCAGTATTTTAAGACCATGCAGACATTGATTCCTATTGTATATAAAAACATGCCAGAAATGTGCAGTAACCTAACTTAGAAGCATCAGACTCCTTTTGCCCACGTGGCAGTTTTTCCTTAGGGAAAAACACCTCAACTTTTGCTTGGAACAGCGTGGTCCTTGTCTTAAAATGGAGTTATGGTCTCCAATAATTGCAGCAACAGCATCACACACTTATATGCTATCATGTATCCAGAAGTTATTTTAAAATACACATACAAATGTTTTCCCCCCACTCCTACTGCACTGCAGCAAAGCAATACAGCAGTTGTTTAATAGCACATAACAATTGCAGGACTATTCATGGAAAGGAATATAATCTACAGGGGAGGGTGGATTTAAATAGGTGGAATGCAATTTCCTAAATTGAAATTTGGTAGTTAATGACTTCACACTTACAAAAATTGCCACGTAGTCTTTAATGATCAAAGCTTCCATTTTGAGTCTCATTGAAAATACTTCCATCATCTAATGATCATGAAGTTCTGGCCTAGTAGAAAGTCAATAAGAATATTAACAAGCTTTTAACTAATACTCCCTTCCCTTTTTGCTGTATTTTTAGGAAAAAACAGGTGCTGCCCTGTGATAGCAAACCAGCCTGCCCCTACTTGGCATAGGAGAGCTGAAAAGCTAATTGCGCAATATAATAGGGATTAAAAAAGACTTCAGACTAAGAAGAAGGCAGTAAACATACACATTATCAAGAAGATGTAATTTAACTTTCATAAAAGCATCCCTTTACAAAAGGGTTTTTTTTCCAGACCAGGATGAAGCCATAGTGTGCAGTCTGCAGCCAGACCATGGAGCACTCCAATTTCGATAGTGTTATCAGGGGAAAAAAATGCACTGCCAAAGACTCATCATGACCTACAAGAAATCTGGATGGGCAGAAGTGATCCCTCATTTGAAAAACTACAGGAAATACTGCATTGATCATTTGAAGTAATAACCACAAATAGAGGGGGAAAATAGAGAGAGAGGAACAGAATCTTCTCCAATCAGTCTCTGCTTTTCAAATAATCTTCTAACTTCACACAGCTGAACTGAAATTACAGCTTTGAAAGCCCTTTCAAAAGGCACCTAGCAATCTCACCACTGTCCTTTGCCATCTGTGTCACATGTAACTGGGTATAAAGTCATCAACACGTGATTGAACATGGCTTTTTCCTTCCTTCTATAGCCCTCACTAGGAGGAGATCATTTTCAGAGTAGAATGGCATGCATATCTCAGGATTAAAACAAAGTAACATTTAAACACCAAAATGAGCAAATTAGATGCCAAAGTCTCTGACTAACAGAACTCATATCCAAAAATTCTACACTGCACATCACAGTGGAGTGACTTCCAACTCTGATCTTTTAGCCCGAAGTGCAGATGTGTTTCTTCTCTTCCCCTCCACCCTTCTTGTCTTTCCCCATTCAAGGAGGAGACTCCATCTCAGGTCTGGTCTATAGCTTTTCTCCCAGCTTTTCATAGAATCATAGAATGCCTAAGGTTGGAAGGGGCCTCTAGAGGTCATCTAGTCCAACCCCCCTGCACACGCAGGG
>JAWLRI010000653.1:2529063-2556622 GCA_034781795.1 Crypturellus tataupa
AATCACCTCCCTCGACCTGCTGGAGACGCTCCTCTTAATGCACCCCAGGATCCCATTGGCCTTCTTGGCCACGAGGGAATCAAGTTTTTTCATCAAAGCCCAGACCGTGAATGTATTACCCTAAGTCTCCACAAGACTCACAGGTCACAGTTGCTACAGCTATACAGTTAATTAAAAATTATTCAATATTAGGTCAATATGAGTTTCAGTATTTTAAAGAACAGCTAGCAGAAAGGAATACATAAGTCCTAAACTACCAACAAGTTCTCAGTTAGAATCTGTGCTTGAGACTTCAAAGCATTTCTGAGTGTTTTCGGACTGTAAAATAAGAACTCAAACTTGCAACCACTCTTTGCCTCATGTTCAAAATTAAAACAAATCTCCAGATTCATCAGTCATCTAAGGTCACCTGCTGCTGACAACAAGACTCACTCAGAATTTGCTTCTTAAAGCCAAAAATCTCTTAATTGTGTTCTACAAGTCTCTGCTATGTGCCTGGACACTCAGATTTAATCTAAAAGCCAGCAACACCAAAACCATAACAATAGCCTTATGGATAATACATACCTATCTCAAAACTAAAAAAAAAAAAAATAAATAAAATTGGAGGATGTACCAGTACTGAAGACCTCTGGCCAGAAAACGAGGTAAGCAAAACTTCATACCACCCTCACCACCACTCCCCCTAACCCCCCCTCAAAAATGTGCTGGTAAATGTTCCCCCACCTGCTTTCTGTACTCAATCAGATTACAGAGCCCCAGAGGAAGTTGCTTCTTAGAGGCCTCAGTACTAATGCAGTACTAGTGCAGGTACTCACTAGTACTCAGTACTAGTGTAGGTAACTGTTGTTTACACTGTTGTAGGGGCCTCATTGCAATCAAGGCACCATGTATGTACCATGCATGTATCACAGCACCATGCATGTATCACCCCATAAGCAGTGATACATGCGTGCAGTTTGCTGACCTCCTTCAAAAGGGGAGCAATGCAAATGTCCTAAAGATCTCTCACTGAAGGCATGAGGCTCAGCATCAGATTTAGACTAGATTCTTTAATTTATTCATGACCAGAAACCAAGATACGATATCTCCAGAAAAATAATGTTTGCTTGCCAGGTAAGAGGTCACCTTGACATCTTTGCAGCTGAGGCCCAAGAAAAGTGGGCTTCCCTCACCAAGGGAAAGCTGAAAGATGAAAACAGAGTTGAGCTCTGTTTCATCCTGGTGGCCTCTACTCTTGACAGAGGAATCACCTCTGTTTATGCTGACCTGGAGCCTCCTGGAGCAGTGGAATCCCTTCTTTGTCCTAAGGCAATGGTGAACAGGGAGAAGGGAAGACAAGCCTGTTAAAATACCTTTCCTCAGCCCTCTCTTTACCCTCATCCATTGCTTTCTCTGTGCTTATGGCTGACAGCAGCTCTCTCTGAAGTCCCTTCTTTCATAAGCAGACTCTTTTGATCATACATTGCAACAGCTGAGTTTCTGTTCAAATGCAAGTGAGGAGCAAAGTGATTCGTTAAATATGTAGGAAACTTCATTCCTTACCTGTCAGGCATGCTGCGAGGGCAGGGAGAGGAGAGGAATGGGGAGGAGGGAGTCAAAGGGGAGCAGGGAGAAGAGGAAGCTTGGAAAGGATATGGATTGCACACCATTTTGATGCACCAGTTCCGGGGACTGGTAGTCTGCTTCAAGCAGAAGAACACAACCGGCGCCAAGTCAGGGTAGGGGACATCGGGATCTGGCGGTGAGTTGACTTCCTCATCCTCACCCAGCTCTGGTGAGGATGGAGGCTGCTCCAGTGGTGTTTGCTGCTCTGAGATGCCCAGATCCATGGACTCCAGTGGGCAGATGGCAGAATTATGAGGGGGCTGAGGGCCCGAGTGCCAGGTGGAGGGAGGCTGGGAGACGAACTCTGCCATGCCAGGCGCAAGTGAGAGCCCCTGTAGAAGAAGGGAGAAACAAAATTCACATGAGAAATGAGCAACAAGGGTACAATATACTTTTGTTCTGTTAGTATCTCAGAGCAGGGGAGAGTCACAGGACTGACAGCTCTGACAAATGATTACCTGTGGCCAGACACTGCACTGAAGGAATTTTAAGCAGAACTTCACATTTTAGTACTAATGGGGCACTGTGGCTGTTTTTCCCTAGGACTAAACAAGCAGTGGGAGTGGAACAGCAAGCTTTTGCCAGTATTTCTCTTTTCTGTCAATCTCTTTCTCTAAGAGGACTCTTCTGGCTCGTCTTCTCCATGAAGAACAATTTAAGTGAGCTTTGTAGCCTCTGGGACAGCCTGGCTCCTAAACACAGTGCTGCGCCTTCTCAGCTGATCACGCAAACTCTTTTGGAGCCACCTCAAGCACTGCAATACAGAGTGATGTAGACACAAACTGAAACACCGCAGCCACTCTGCCCTCCCAAACCCGTACACTACACAGTCCTGCCAAAGCTCGCTTCATCTCTGCTGCCTCAAGCATGCTCTCTCCTCCCTGGGGAAACCCTGTGTCAGCCTCACTCTGCACCGCTCGCTGAGGAGGCTCTTTGAGAGTGAGACTGTAAATTTATGTCAAATCCACACAGAATCAGCTCTAACACGGAGCTATAATGCAAACGGTAAGCAGGAATTAAACATTATGGGAGCATGTGGAGCTCCACAGTGCCAGGACAGAGGAAGAACTGGGAAGGCACCTTGCAAAAGCTGTTCCACTGACAGGAAAAGTCAGATCGTGTAGCTGGGTGTAGGAAAAGCAGAATAATAGATCTCACACTCAAGTGATGCCAGAGCATTGAAGAGCATTTTGCCTTTCTAAAAGAACATTGCATTGCTGGTTGGGCCCACTTAATGGCAGCCTTGCTCTGGGAAAACAAAAAGCCAAATATTCTCCATTAAATAGCACCATGGAATTGGGAAAGGCTTGTCAAATAATGTCTTGGAGGGGGGGTTACAGTGGCATTAGGAAAACATCTTGCCAAAAGACTGCCAGATCACGGCCTGATGGATGCATTCTGCCCTTCATCCTGTTGTCATACCGGCTTTCCAGAATACACATGCAAGTACAGGCTTAAAAGTAACACAAGAGCTTTCAAGCACACATCAATCTGGAAAGAGCGGATCAGCAGCAGCAAAAGACTTATCAGTCACCATGACCCACAGTATGGAGCTCACAGTTCTCTGCCCTTGCTCTTCAACTCTAGCTTATCCTTCCAGACACTTTGCTCTAGGAACGTGCAGCTTGCACACAGCTCTGCCGAACCTGCTCTGCTCTGGCATGCTGCACTCTCAATGTTTCAGACCATGGCATCATTCATGTCCACGCAGTCAGACCCACGCCCTCCAGTGCTCTCCATGACACTCATTTATTACTTCAAGCCACATATTTCACCTTGGACTGCAGCCCCTCATTATTCCCAGCTAAGACCCTAAAGCTCTACTTATCCACCCCACTTTCAGCATCTAGTTTTCAACAGATGCTTTGATCCAGATCCTTGTTCTTCGAGGTTTGGTATTTGTCAAAAAAAAAAAAAAAACAGCAAATGCACAGGTTTAGAAAGCAGACAAAATGTCCCTTAGGGAAGAGCACTGAGACTCTTTGAATTCATTACTCCAAAGGCAGCTATTGGAGAGAAAAATATATTGTATCTCCTGAACTGTCTTTGAGATGCTGTTATTATTTTTAACCTCAGTTTCAGAAGGGAGAGCATATCCTTCTCATCACACCCATCACTTTCACCAGGCTTTTAACTCTGAGCATGGTGTAATTCCTCACACCACCCTTTTCCTTCTCTGCTCCTTCCTCGCTCTGAGCTGGCTCCCTCCAGCCTATTAACATGCTATGGCTGAGCCCAGTTTCTTTCCCATTAACAACACAGAGGAGAAAGGTTAGCAGGGCCAGCCAGGAGGAATGACTTATTGTAGTGCTCAGAGCTTCCATGCTGACGAGGGCATGACAATTCCAAAATGCTTCATAATTAACAATACAATAAAGAAATAGAAGAAACAACCTCATTATCATTTCCCTGTTTTCTCTCCATGCAAATATTCATGGCCTCTTCTCCATCTTACCACTGTCATGTGCAGCTGGGACTCTGGGATACTGCTGTGCTCAAGGCAGGGCACCTATGTGGACAATCCTATGTCTACGAGATGGCTGGTGGGTCAAAACAGCCTGGCAATTCAGCACAGTCAAGCACACATGCACATATCAGATACTGCCTGCATCACGAACAGTTTATCTGCTCCAGTTTGTGCAGCTTGGAGTGATTCATTAGAGGTTATACAAATACAGAGACAGATGAATCCCTTTGGGAGTCCCCAACCTAACGAAGCCCTTGAATGACAGCTGCCCCACTGCAGAGCCAAATAACACCTCTTTCCTTGTTCAAGGTAAATCCCGCTCCTTCACCCAAACCATCCCAGCGTATGAGATCACAGCATGTTTCCTACATTAAGGGGGGCTAATATACTGTACCAAAAGATGAACAGGGGATATCCTGGATGGACAGTGGGGCACTTCCAAGTTTTTTAGGTAGAGGTAGTCCTGCTGTCTCAGCCTTAAAAAGGGAGTGGTTTTCCTGCTAAAAATGGATTCAGGGTCTTCACCAATTTCAGGTCAGATGCAGAGGCTGAAATCAGATAATTCTGCAATTTTGGCCATGATGCAACTCATGTAACACCAATGTTTGCTTTGAGATTGTAATTCCTTGCCTTTCCTACTGCAGTATTGTAGTGGCTGGAGCGAGCTCACTATGCTGTTCCCGCTCAGGAGAGGCCATACTTAAATCAAAATCACAAAGTCAAATGAGTTTGGCATATGCACACATACACATATATGTACACGTATACATACACATACACAGAAAAAATGTGTATCAAAGAAGAGGGTTCATATCTGGTAAGAGACGGTACTGGGAAGATCAGACAGGATCGGAAG
Organism: Crypturellus tataupa; assembly: GCA_034781795.1. Lineage (NCBI taxonomy): Eukaryota > Metazoa > Chordata > Aves > Tinamiformes > Tinamidae > Crypturellus > Crypturellus tataupa. The sequence continues at coordinate 2,533,995 of JAWLRI010000653.1, forward strand.
GCTCCAGAATCTGCCTTGGAGCTCATTCTAATCTCCCTTTTTTGCAAATGCTGTTCTGCTGTGACAAGGACAATAAAAGAGGACTATTAAATAGTCATAGAGATGGCCAGATGCACATTCTTCCTACTCAGGCCAAATAAATGTCAGCCTTTGCTCAGGCAAGGCCAGTCCTAGCTGGCAGTGGCAGGTCAGACCCCACAGCAAAAAACAAGGTCTCCTCAAAGAGAGGTGCCTTCCAAAAATACGCTCAGTAGCACAGCAATTTTGAAGCCCCTCCACTAGCTTCATTATCTGCTTTTGCTACCACATTCCTGTAGGGAGGGAATTGCACATATCCTCAAATATTCACCTGTGTTAAACAGCGTTATAAAACCCTGCTGCTGTCCTTTTCAAAGTCTCTGTTCTGGGATGCACCACTGACAGAGGGACAGGACAGCCTGGCAGACACCCTCGTTCTTCTTCCCACCTTTTTGGCCAAATGTCCCCTTAACTTGAAAACGTTTCCCTGCAAAGTCCAGTCACATCGCCAGAAAAGCGATGCTGCACAGGCTGCGCTTGCTTTCCCTGGGAAGGGAAAGTATCTGTGGTCTGACAGGGTCTCTTGCTTCTCTCCCTGCACAGCCAGCACCAAAGATTTGCTGGTAGTCAGGTCCCAAACGACACTCCTCTTCCCACCATCCCTCCCCAAGGGCCACTTAAAACCGGAGCCATCCCACACTGGACCGTGAGCTGCACACACCTGCACACCCCGTGCTCTCCCACAGACACACGAGCTAGCAGAGAGAGCTCATTAGCTGGCCACGAGCTGGAGATGCTGCTGGCCCTTGCCTTGGCCCTTCCTCACTTCAGAGAAGGCACCTGTTCAAAGACCAAAGGATGGATTTTGCAATTCCTGTGGGAAAGAACGCGAAAAGGCGGTCTGAAACAGTCAGGGAAGATGTAGACTTAATGAGCAAACGAGAGAGCTTGGGTAAAAGAAGAAATGTCATGATTCAGGGGAAGCGCTTCTGCTTGGGGGTGTCTGTCTCAAAAGGCTGACATCACCCCCTAGCAGGCAGTGGACAGGAACGTGCCTGCTGAAACGCGCACATCTCTAGCAAGAAGGGGGGCCAGCCCTGAGATCAACGTTGGTAGCACCACATCTGGCCAACCATACCTCAAACAACCAAAACGCCATGGGACAGCAAGCCTGCAACGACCCACACACGTCGCTCACCTGCCAAAGCTGCCCTCCAGCTCCACGCTGCCCCTCTTCTACACCAGGGTTTTGTGCAGAGATGCGCCTTGGAGGGCTGTTCGTGAGGGAGGCTCATGGGTGAAGCCAGACCCCTCTACTGCTAATCTGGATCTGTCCCTAAAACCTGAAGGCTGCAGACAGGATAGTGTAGACTGCTATGTTCTCGCTGTGGAAGGGGCCTTTTCCTGCCAGAAAGGAGAGGTAAATACTGCAGAAAGGTCCCCAGAGCACAGCAGGTTTGAATGCCTCTGCCCCACACACTGCGCCCCTGCTAGAGCAGATTCATCCGGAGGCCAGCTCCTCGAGGGTAGAAACGCCTTTCCCATTTCCAAACTTTTCCACAGCCATCTTTCACCTTAGCTCCATATCTCTGCTCCAGGGTTGTCCTTTTCCCCACAAACTGCTCACACAAGGAACCCTGTATCCTGAGGCTGAGAAGAAAGTGCAGAGTATATTTCTTGTGAAAACAGCTTTTACATTTCTATAGCACCTTTCATCCTGAGGGGACATAAGTTCTTTACAGACCATCTATCACAATTATTTACCTGTTACTCAAAAGCAGCAGGAAATTCAACAGTCACTCTATCGTGCTAACACTGTGCAACACTCTTGTAGAAGTGGGGCAAAAATGACATTCGTCTGCTGGGGGGCAAAGCGTCCCTGTAAGTTAGAGGAATATTTGTGGTGTGGTGTATTTTTTAACAGGTGCATGTGCCTCAATCTCCTAATGTCCCTCCGAAAGTTCAGGAGTATCTTGGGGCATCACTCCTGAGGCTGGCTTCACACAAACATGGGCTTGTTTAAGGATGTCTCTGACTGTGTGGTATATTTATGAATGTGTGTGGGTGGATCCATTTGGTAGCTGTGTGTGCGTGTGTGCCTCTTGGGGTGGTCTGTTGTACATGATTGCGAGCTATGTTTGTTTGTTGCTATAAATGGTAAGCACTGGTTGTGTGTTATCTTTGATGCATGTGTCTGACTGTGGGGATGTGTTAGTCATACAGGTTTCACATTTTCAGCATTTGCAACCGTACAATATAATTAGTTGTACGCAGCTCCCTCTCTGTTTATATTCATATGGTGTCTCCATGTACCCATGCATGTTCATGTAAGTCAGTGCCTGTTCTCATCTGCCCACCTGTGTGTGGAGGTGTGCACTTGCCTGCACACGAATGTGTGTAAGGCATAAGGTCACTCTTATTAGCATCTAGCTCATGTATAGATAATGATACCCCAATACTCTTTGTGATTTGAGAGAGGAGCTTTTACATCCCTTCCATCTTCATAGCACTTCTTAGTGCACCTCCTAATGCAATGGGTATAGCTGATTTCACAACTGCTTCGAACTGTGCCTGGACTGATTGCCTGCAGGTGCAGGAGTGCCCAAGGTATGCCCAGAAACACAGCATCCATGGCCTAGACCGGACACAAGGTCTTCCACATGCTCCACCTGTTTAAATGCCTGCTAATCGCCTGCTAACGGTGCCCTTTGCGCCACAGGGTGTTCAGCCAGGTGGCTGGGTAGGTGCCAAGTTGGGCAGAGGCTCAGCGGGGAGCTCTCTGGGGTAGTGGAGGGGAAGAGAGGTGGTCACCTTGCCCTAGTAGCACAGACGGCATCCCCGCAGCTGTAGGAACAGCAAGCCCCAGTCTCCTGGATTACGTTTATCATCACAGCAGATTTCAGCCACTCTGCTTCCCATTTCCATGGCTGGAAGAGCCCAGCTCTGGTCATGCATCAGGCCCTGATGCAGCAAAATGGAGAAAAGGCAAATGATGAGCGAAGGCACAGCACCAACAGTCACTTTGGGTTGAGGAAGTGTGTAGGAGAATGAAAATCTCCCGAAGGAATATTTCTACCCTGCCATAAGTATACAGGGCATTTGAGACCATGACATTCAATATCGAAGACCTTAGTGTCATTCTGTTTCTCCCTGGAGAACACATAGTTGTTTTCAACAAAATATACAAATAAACAGACTGCTTGCAGACTTCTCCCCACTCTGATAGCCCTATCTATAGGAAAGTTCTGCCCCATAGCCAATATTTTTCTTTCCAACGTGCCTGCCCCTTGAGCTCTGGAAATCTCTTTGGCCAGTGCTGCTCTAATTCCTCCTGCTCTGAAAACTATTGACGCTTTTCACATGAGTGGATTCTTATCATGTCCTTTCACTTAAAACACCACTTAGCCAAGCTACACATATTTAGCACTTAATCCTTGCTCATAAATTAATCTTTTTAGCCCTCTGGTCGTTTTGTGTAGCTCCTTGCTAAAAACGGCTCTCGACTACCGATACTGCTCTGATAATGATGTGCCAAGATCCGAGCGCAGTATCCCAGGAGGGCTCACACCTCAGCCTGCCACGGAGGCAGGCTGCAGTCATGATGTCTCTGTTGCTGTCCCCGTCACACTGCAAGCCCATGTCTGATATGCCATCTACTGTCACACCTCTGTCTCGTTGTGCCTCCCTTCCCCAACCCTCCCTCCCCAGGCCAGGATTTTGCCTTCCTTCCACGGATGCTCACATTGTACTGCCCCCAGATGCATTAGTTTGCATTTTTCTAAGAGGAATCCCATTATCTTATTTTCTGCCTATGTTTCTAACCTCGCTGGTTCTCTCTATGTTATTTTTCTGTGTCCTCATTGGCAGACACGAACATGATATATTATCATCGAAGTCATTAATGTGTTGCTTAGTATCTCTTTCAACGGCAGTGAAGGTGTTAACTGAGACAGGTCTGTTAAGGATGATGAAGAGGAAGACGACACTCTTGTAGGCTCCCAGGACTGAAGACCTTGGAGCTGTCCTCACACCCACGGGCCGCAAAGCAGCATACGAAGCACTTGCAGGGCAGGCAGAGCGGCATGGGAAGAGCCTGCTTCCCATCCCCTCTGCCCTCTGTTTTCCTGCCTCGCAGAGAAGCTCATGAAGGGGGAATTGCAGCTGCCGGTCCTGTCTGCTCGGAGGGCAGAAGGCACCGGATGCTGTGGCCACCCGTGCTGTGCCTGTGCTGGGAGCAAACAGAAAACGGCAGTTTGCAGGGCTACTGCCAGGCTGGTCGTTTCCATCTGGGCCACGCCAGCAGCCAGAAGCTCTGCCTTTTTGCCTGCCCCTCCTGGAGGAGCTGCTGTAACGGGTGCGTCTCCTCACAGCACCGCAGCTGCCTCTGCCCCCAAGAGCTCTGCGGACAGCCCCGCTCCAGTTCCACTTCACCTCACACAGACACAGGGGACCAGCTCTCCCTCCAAGCCCGATCCCCCCTATCCTCCCATGGGGAGCTGAGATAGCAGGGCTAGGCCTGCAGGTCCCGCACAGGCCTCTGCCCTCCCCAGCCCTCCATCCTCCATCTGACCAAACTCCCTGCCCCTCTTGTCCCACTCCTCATGCCTAGTCTGTCCCAGCAGTACTTCAGGACCTGTAGCAAAGAGCGAGGCTACAAGAAGTGATGACACCAAGACGCCACCTCCTCACCATCACAGTGCAGCACGCAACTCAGCCTCCCACCCTTACAAACATGTCCTCACTTCATCCCAGTTTATGTCCCTGCTCACTTCTGGAGACAAAATTCTCTGGAGTGGAAAGGGAAGTGGGAAAAAAAATCAAGAGAGGAAGGAACATATTTAAAAGAAATACAATGCTCCACGATTTGGAGAGCATCAAGAGTCAGCTATATCTTTCACCAGGCTCTCCTTGACCGCCCATCCTCCAGATCTCCTTCCTCCAAAGGAGATACTCTGCATAAATGCAGATGCACATTTAGAGCAAACTCTGGCAAAATCAAAAACAAGAACAGAACTGAAGCTGTGTGGTGTTATGATGCCCCAGGCTTTGCCTATGGAAAGGAGAGGGAGTACAGGAGAGAAATGCAGCTATGAAGATGGGCTAGGGAAGCAGGGAAACATCTAGAAGTACAGGGGAGACAACACTGATATCTTTTCTGCAAAGACCTTACAGGCTGTTAAATCTCAGGTCAATAGGCAGGTGGGGACCTTGTGATGACTCTCTGCATCCCACAGGACTTGATTACTAGGCTTCTACCGATTTATCTAAGTCTGAAAACCTCCTTTCCTGCACCAAAAAAAAAATATATATATATATGTATATACATATATATATATAGCAAATCAAAACTCTGATAATTGCTTAAACACAAATCACTGAAAATCAGCACAGGCACCACCTCAAGCAAATGCAACATAAGAACATGGGCCCAGTATGACCCCTCAAGTCCAATTGTTCATCACTGTGAGCGATGTAAGGAATTCAACCACAGAAAAGCCCACAAAACATCCACTGCTTCCCATTCCCATCTCCTCCCACTGCCCCCACTAGCAAACTTCCCTTTTCAGTAGTAACTCTAAAGGCAAAAAATCATGCCAAATGAAGACAAGCCATTGAAGGCATTGCCTGTGCCCAGGAGCCTGCTCTGGGAGGAGATGTGACACCATGCACACACAGCAGTGGGAGAAGCAGATCCCATCAATCCCTGACAGTCCAACCAGTAGGAATAATCCACCCCTGACCTCAGACCTGGCCAGGAATTTAATCCAGCCTGCGAGCAAGACATAATATGGCAACACCTGAGAAATGCTTGAGAGCAGTAAGCTCACCTATGCTTTCTAACCATAGCCAAACTCTGACACGTCAGAGAGAGGAAATAAAAACCTTCCCCCTCCACATATACTCCCCTCTTCACCCCTCCAGGAGGGGGAACCTTCCCCCTCCACATATACTCAGCATCCACATCACGGCAACAAATTCCCTGACACCTGTAGCCTTATCAGCTACTAAGAGCACAGGCCATCAGCTCCTCTCCATCCCATTCAACCACGAAGCCACGACTCCAAGCTCCAATGGCAATGATTGCACAAGGAAGTACCACTTTCTGGCCTGCCACGGACACTCCCAGGACAATCACATCAGGCAGGACGTGATGGAAGAGGACGTTGGGGTCTGCACTGCAGTCAGCAATTAGAAGCAGAGACCAGGATTTTTTCTTCTTCTTTGTTTTTAAACACATACACACCTTTGATAAGTCTTTTCTTTTGGATGCATCTGTCTCATCCTGCCCATGTCACATAGGGATAGGGCTGCTGCCCTGCACTCCACATGGATCCATACCTAAAGGTCCTGGGAAACACAAGCTACCGCCGAGCACGCAGGTGAACGGTGCTTGCCTGCCCCAAGCCTGCTCGCCCACCACTTGGAAGGACGGGTTTAGACCTGCAAAGCCCATCACAACTGAGCCTGACTGAGCTAAGACATCACCTCTGTCCCCTGCTACTACAGCTGCACACACCTCTGGTCTAAGGCAAGCAGTGAAAGCATCTCCAGAGATCTCCTTCCTCTAATTAGTCCCTAATACACTGGGCTGATTGCTCTGCAGGGCACACCGCAGTGCCTCAGCCACGGCGGGCTGAAGAGTACAGGGAAAGCAAGGAGTTTATTACCAAGTTAGTGGGTTGATTTATGTAGTCTGAGTTATGATTAGAAGACTTAAATATATTTTGTACCAGAATAAGGCATTTTTCAACCCTTCATGCAATTTGCAAGAGTTTTAAGGTATGCATTTCAGATACAGCTGAATGAACTGAATTAGCTGACTATATTAAGTCATTATAAACAACTATTCACTATTCACCTTTGCATAGTTGTTAAGAAGCCTTTAATTTTTGGTAACAGCTTCGGGGGTTGTAATTATTAAACATTCTTAAAGTGACACATATATTACCGCATCTTTGAGATTTAAAAAAATACAACTAAGCAATGGATGTATTTCATCTTTCAGATTTACCCGCAGCACTTGATTTCCGAGCCCATCCACAGACCCAGCAATTTTAGTGATGCTCTGTGCAAATGCAGCCGCTTACCTGCTTGGTTGAATATACAGGATTAGGACTTTGATTTGATAAAAGACCCATTTACTTTAAATCAGTGGCGAGCTCTTTTAAAGAGCTCTATCATTGTGTGTCTCTTTCATGAGTTTCCAGCTGCAGATATTTGTTCCCAGAAAAAAAAAAAAGAATAAAAATTGATTTGACCATTTTTCCCAGAGAAAAGCTGGTATATGGCTTCTTTTCAGCAGAAACTGGAATTCCAAGCTTTTCCTAAAATCAGAGGTGGAAAGAGCTCAGCCTACACCATCCACAGTGTCTGCATGGCCTCATTTGCTACAGATGGGATGGGACAGGGCTGCAACAGTATGTAGGGCTGTCGATTAGAGCTCAGTTGCACTGGGCACAGACACATGGGCTCTCTGCAACTAGATCAGGTAGCAAAAATGCAGCCAGGTGTGAAATAGGTAGTTAAAAAGGAGGAAAGGAAGGAGCAAGAGTCTAGAAAAGAAGCAAGAGCTGCAGCCTGCGATACGGATGCATTAACGGAGCTTCGAGGTGGCCCAGGCACAGTAGACAAGCCCAGGGGTTGGGGGGAGCATGGACGAGCCTGGGCGCACAGATGTCCCAGGGAAGCTGGCCAGCATCACACATGTACCCCGGGCCCCAGGCAGCCCAGCTGGCCTTCCCATGGCGCAGTCAAGCGCACTTCACCTATCCAGAAACACAGGATACAGAGAGAGGCGAGCAACAAGCATCCCGCTCAGGTCGCGCTCCCCGGGCGGTGGTCCTGCTCCAGTCACGTTCCCTGCCCATCAGTGACAAGGAGCGATTTCATGAGAGAAAATGTGACGCGGGTTGGCGTAACCCCCCCTTCACACTGGCACCATCAGAGCAATCCAGGCTTCATAAGGCAAAAACTCCCTCCTAGCCCCCATCAGTCTCCATTCACCATGAGATCTCCTGGCAGGACACGTATGCACCTACTTGTGTACTGAGCTGGCCAGTGCTTTGACACACGCATCCCAGTGAGATCTGCAGGAAAACTGCTCTTCCCAGCCTTTCTGCTAACGCCAAGCCTTTCCTGGACAATTCCTGTGCCCTCTCCCAGCCAGCCTGGCACAAATGTCCTTCCTAGCTCTGACCATTGCATGAGTGGGAAGGTGTAATGCCCCCATCCAGTACATACCTGCCCACCGAGAACGAGAGGGTGCTACTAGACCTTCACCCACACATAAGCACCGCTGTTGCTCTTACAAAGCTACCAGCACACATTTGATGCCAGCGTCATGAAACCATTATGTTACTTAACAGAGAGAAAAAAAAATCCCTCAGTCCAGCAGCACAAGCCCTTCCGGCCTCTATGAAACTGTGTCTTGCTGGAGGCTGCGCTTCAGCCGAGACCCGAGGGATGGGGCAGCACTAGGTGGGGAAGGGAGGCTGAGGGGACTCAGGAGGTATCCTTAAAATACAAGCGGGAAGGGGCTCTTGTATTCCCCATCTGATGCCTCGAATTAGAAGTTTCTTTACAGGTGGGATGCTGAGAGGGTTATGAACTTGCCTATTCCTTTCCATTGACGGAGAAGTTCACATGTTGGAGTGAAAACACTGAGGGGAGGTCAGCAGACCCCTTCCTTCTTTTGAGATAATAAATCCTTAATCACCAGCTGAAATTTAAGACCAATAGCTCTGCAATCGCACACAGAAACAACTGACAATTAACATAGCAGTCTACCAAGCAACAGAGATACAGAACCACTAGCAAGCCCCAGATCAATGAGAAAAACGCTCGCTATTAGCAGAGAGAAAAAGCAGAGCAAGTTCTGCTTTTTGATGATTTCCATTTTTCTTTGTAATAATTTGCAGGGAAATGATGCATGTTGTTTTTTTTGTTGTTTTTTTCCTAAAGCCCCAGTACTTTTCACACAGCTGCTGTTACCAAGAAGCAAAAGGTACCCATCAAGAGTGTTTCAAAACCCAGAGCACTGGCAAAAAATATGCCAGATAACTGTCAGTCAGCCGTGTCTAATATTATTTCTGGTTCTCTTCTGTTTTAATTTTCTCTTCCTTTTCACCCCATACTCCAGTCAATCACTTCCACTAATGTACAGAACATGATGCATTTAATATATTAAAGTACCTCCTATTCCCTGTCCCTTTTTAGACTGTTTGGATGTTGTGCACACAAATCAAATGCAACAATAATCATAAACAATCTGAGAACAGGCAATTTATAAAAGCCAAATCCAAAAGCCAACATGCTTTTTTTCCTTGATTTGCAATGAAAAAAAATATCCCAAACCCAAGAAGCCCCTGAACAGTGAGATGGTTTTAAGAAAAGTTAAATATATACAAGTCTCAGAGTTACCTCTCCAGGGAGGAGATTTTGTAACCCTCCCCATTTCCCACCCTCTCCCCCATCATAGCAATATAAACTAACCAGGTATATATTTCATATTCAGTTGAAATATTCAAATTACTCATATTATTCATAATTCTGTATAAGAGATAGTGAATATGTGAGACAAACACATTCTCCACTGCAGTTCCCTATGTACATGAATTGCTGGGCACACATCTGTTCCCTTTTTACCACCAGCCCTTCCCAAAACAAACACCAAAATCAATTATTGCTACTTGTTGGGTAAACAGAGGCAGTCTCGCACATATTGGCACCAAACACAGATATACACGTACAGATAGATGTACATGCACAGAAAAACAACTTTCCTGTGTGGAAAGACTGAATTGTTGCATTACAGACATGTCTACCCTAAGCTTTTACTTCTGCCAGAGAAGAAACAGGTACGAAAGAAAACAGGAATGATGCAGGTACATGGGTGGGCACAAGTTTTCTATTTAAAGGAAAGCAAAAACAAGTGAAACGAGACAGACATAAGGTTAGCCAGGTGTGCATGCTTCTCACCTACCTTTGCATGGAAAAGAAATCTCCAAGGGAGAAGTGTCCAAGTCAGAGAAGCAAAATAAAATAATAATGAAGAATGTTTGAAAAATTTCCAATCAGGACCAAAAAAAAAAAATTAAAAAGACCACCCCCCCACACACACACACTCACACACAGATACACACACCTCAGCACCCAGGGAAAAAAAAAAGGAGGAAAAAGATCAGGATCAGCTGAGTGACTGGGAGCAAAGAACCTGCAGGCAAGAATCAGGGAGTTGTGTTAGATCCGAAGCTGCAAGTACTGAGCGTGTGCAGGAAGGAGATGGTTTAAAAGGAAAATACATATTAAGAAATTGTCTGTTCAGGCTGAAGTCTGAAGCTTTGGAGTCAGAGAAAAAAAAAAGATAAAGGACCTCTTCCTTTGAGGAAGGATTTGGGGGTCTGTGTGTGTGTATGTGTGTGTGTTTTTTTCCAGGTGACAGAAGCTTCCTTCAAAAAGACCAGAGGGTCAAAATAATCATGGAGTGCTGCAAGGTGATGGAGGTGTGGGTGGGGGGAAGTTCAGCTATTCCATGGTGGGAAAGCGAGGAGGACGGTTGGTGTGTGCTTGCTATCTGTCTGGCTCTCTCTCTGTCTGTGTCTTATGGTATGTTCACCAAAGGCTTATGGAGTGAACGGCACAGAGCGAGAGAGAGCGAGAATAACTGTACAGGCATAGAGGGAGAGAGAAATGCTGTCCTTACAGTGACACCAAATGTCTTTAGGGGAAACCTACAATTAGAGACACATAAGGTAGGAATTTTAGAAACATCAGAGGAAAAAGAGAAATCTTCCTTACAAGCACATGCACACATCCACTGTGGGGTCTCAGGACAATTGATCTCCCCCTGCCTTCAGCCCTCTCCTCCTCTCCTTTGTGATAGACACCAGCTTGCTTTTCCTGGACCTTGTGTGTGCGTGTCCCTCCACAGGTCACAAACCAAGCAGGTTAGGAAATTCCTGCTCCCTAAGGAAGATCTAAAAAAAGGCCTAGCAACCCCCCAAAGTCCCTCCCTCAAAATCAGTCCCTCCTCTCCCCCCATCCTACTCCCAAAACTGTTACGGGGACTTCAGGGGTGGGAACAACTCACTGCAAATTAATTTCCTACTGCATTTTGTGAAGCTGGGAGGAAATTAGAGAGACAGAAAACACACAGGAATATCGTCATCGGAAGGGCAAAACCAGACTCCTGCAGACCAGCTCTGCAGAAGGAGCCCTCCTGAAGAAGGTCCAGCCCAGCGCCAATCTCCTCGCACCCTTCCCCTCCCAGAGCAGAGCAGCCTGCCTCGCTCCAACACAGGCCCCTCGTCCTTGGAGCACAAACACTCAGTTTTGCTCAGGCTGCTAAGCTAGGTCGGGTAAAGAGGCACAGAATAAAACGTGATACGCAAACAGGGTCAGTGAGGTTTTGTCTCAAGCCATTGCGGTCCTTAAGGTTTTTCATGGGTTTTCTTTGATCGAAGCAATAAAACACCAGATATTAGGAGAGATGGACATTTTCTTGCCACATGCTTCTTCTACGTGCCTATGTTTGTAAATAAGCTGTTGAGAAATCCCCCACTCCCAGCTCGATGAACTGAACCTTCCCAGGCTTCACCCTGGAAACCTCTCTGTCCCCTTGCAGGGTTACTCAAATCTTTCTCCAGCTCTTTTACCACGGAGATGAAGTCTGTGTCTGCTGTCACCGACCTTGTGTTCGCAGCTAGAATAGCTGGGTCAGGGTAGTTAAAACATCTGACCTAAAAATGGCCGGGAAAGTAAACGTTTTTAACCTTTCTGTGAAACAGGCACTCTGATGGGACCTTCCTCTGTTGGAAGGAAATAAAGCAAGTTCGCCTCCTGGTAAAAACAGAAAATCTCTCTTTTTACCTAGTTCATGTACGTTCATGATCTGGAGTAAAAAGGACTTGAGATGAATCCTCTCCTGCTGTATTCCATCTCTACATGGCTTAACTCTTAATCGCCATATAGACTCCTGCTTTAGGTGGAAGCCATGGTTCCTTCAACTAATTTTAACAGATAAACTAAACTCCCTTGAGTTTGATCAAGGTAGATGGCACTACCACTATCTCTCAATAGGTCCATAACCAACTTTGGTGCAAAGACGGCAGCCACTGACTGCTTTTAGCGTAACATGGTTGTATTTTTTTTAATTGTCTGCTGGTTTCCTCTCCTGAAAGACAAGCTCAGGCCCCAGAGGATCCTTAAGGTGCACCAGGTATAAAAATATGAGAACAAAGTCATAAGAGACAGCAGTCTTGTAAGCATCAACAGTGAGCAGCTTAATGACCCTCTTGGAAAAACTGCCCTTCCTCAGACAAGCCTTTCCTTTCATAGCATCTAGTCATACTGCAAACCCACATAGGCCCACAAGCTGGAAGAGGTTCTGTTCCAGGCTAAATACTTCTGACTGGCCAGGCCTCTTCTTGCTAGAGGTTAGAGCCTGGTTATATTGAAATTGTGCAGGACACTACTACTGGATTCCTTCAGTACCAAGGATTGATTGTAGTTATTTTGAATCTACCTTTACTCACTATCTAGAAGACTCCCTTTTAAGAGCAGAGAGTGAATGTCATGATCCATAAGCATGAGGAAGCACCTCAAAGCGCAGACATGATTTGTGACGCCCATCTTTGACTTCTCATGTGATAGGGCTATGGCCCTGACCCGCGTCAGAGCTCTGGTGTGATTCGAGAGCCACGTAATTGTTCCTGGAAGCTGGCTGAGCCAGATGCCGAAGCAGATCTTTAGAGCAGCGCTCTGAATCCTTTGGTGCCAAGCTGTGGGCAATCCGCTTAGACAGCTCCTGCTTAAACCAATTCTTGGAAGTCACATAATAGATGTTATAATTCTGGATTGCCATACATGTGGAAACAGTAAATAGGCTTCACAACCACTAATGAGCTAATACCCTCTTATCTCCCATGAGTGGAGGAGGGAACTGAAGGGCAAAGAAAGGGAAGAGACTATTCTGCCAGGTGCTGAGCACCCACCAATGAACATGCAACCTTGACAGCTGCAGTCTTGCAGCCGACTTCAGTTAGACCTTTCCTAGCTCTCTATCTGGATCAACCTTCCTTTCCTGAACACATTATGCATTACAAGCACCTATATACACATTCCTTGTCGCTACATATATCTGAGGAGCTGGCTGGGCTTCTAGCCTCTCAGTGCTAGCAAGCTTGCTCTGTGTTGCCAGTTTAAACTCCTTGGCATTCTGGGTTCCTCTTCAGCAGTCACAAAACATTTACCATTCCCTCTCCTCAAAAAGCATCTGCTTTTTCCTTCTGAGAGGAAGGGCTTCAATTCTATCCCAAAAATGATGAATCTGAGCATTATATGATTTCAGACGCCTGCAATTCACCAACAAGCCCCTTCAGAGGAAACAGGCAAAAAAATGCAACTGAATTTATTCATTCATGGATATCAAATGAGAAAAAGAGAATAAGAAGGAAGACAGGAGAAAGAGGGGGAAGAAACAGGGCAGTATAGAGAGGCAAAAAAAAAGAAATTGTGAAGGAGGATGAAGGGAACATGTTGAAGGGTGCAGGTGGAAAGAGAAAGCCCAGAGCAGTTCGTGTTCCTTCTCAGACACAAGTCCAGAAGGGAGTTCCTTCATCCCCATTCTCCTCCCCCAGTGTGCGCACACCAGAGAGGATTTCAATGGGCTTGCTAGTACATACTTACCCCACCTTCATCAGCAAGCCTCGTGCTGGGAAACTGTTGCCCTCTCTGACTACACCTTTCCTCCCACCAACACCAAACGGAAGGCCTGAAGACAAATGGCTCCTCTTCTTGCAGCTCACAGCAGTCACAGGGCTCCATCTGCAGTCACCAAGGCTCTTTCAAAAAGTTTTATCATTCATAGTACGTGTGGGATCTGTTATGAGCAAGCTAGGGGATTTTAATCCCAGTGATCCTTAGTGGATCTCGTCAAAGGCACGCACAGCACAAGCTGCACCACTACATGTGCATGCAAAGCATTCCAGGGTCCCCCTCTCTCTTTTTCACTGCAACTCTTGAGAGGAACAATAATGGCTGCATCTTCCCTTCCATCACCTGAGCAAACAGGTTAGAGAGGTAAGGCTGTGATTCAGGCCTCAGAGGAAGGACCAGGGGAGAGGGAACTAATAGGAAAGGGGGAGCCTTATCGAAGCAGAGAGATTTCAAGAATAGTTACTGGGAGTAGCCACAGGCATGTGTCAGGTCAGCTCAGACAAGCTTTTTCACTGTGCTCCCAGGTATGGCATCAGGTCCAGCATCTGTTGCCACTGTGGGTTTATATTTGCTGCTTCCAGGAGACAGTGCTCAGCTTTTCCCACACCCTTCAAAATAGAAAGAGAAAAAATGAGAGAGTGTAAGCTCTGACGTGAACCTAACTTTAGATCCAAGAGCTGATGACTCACTCCACTGGGGGAGAAGTGGCTGAGCTGGCTGTAGGTTTCTGTTTATATACCTCACTGAGCTAAATATATAGACTGAGAAGTTCTTCTGCTCTAGTCCAACAATTCCAATCTGCATTTTATTCTTCTTAGTCTTAATGTTCTCCTTTTCTTCTAAATCTCTCTTCTCCTGCAGCGTTGCCTTCCTAATCCCCTTTACATTTGTGTTGTTGTAGGAAATTGAAGAAACACATCTCCCCACCTTCCACTTGCCCCAGTGTTTATGGTTAGACTGACAGGGGATTTCTGGGAAATGAATCAGTGTTGTGGCTCTAAAGCAGAGCTCATCACATGGATCTGCCAATGTATTTCAGAGACAGCCCGGAGCTCCCTATGCTCATGGTGCCGGCAGTCAGATCTGCTTGCGCTACCTCCTTGTGCTCACAATGACATTGCTCTTGTGACCGTGATGTCCTCTGTCCTGGAGGCCCCTTGACCCACTATTCTGGTCCAGAGCTCCCCGCTGACACCTATGTACCCACTACAGGGCTGGCAGGGGCATCCCTGCCTTTTCCAGCCCGACACGAGGTGAAGCACGTCCCTCTGTCATCACTCTTGTGCTCTGCGCAACGGGTCTGCTGCCCTGCCGGTCATCCGGACTCCTGGAGGAAGGACTGCCAGCCCTCACCGATAATACTCTCCAGCTCTGTGAACAGCAAAAAGGGCTTTGTCATCAGCAAAAGGCATCAGGATGAGACCTCTGCAATTCCATTCACCTGTGATCTACTATGGACTCCACTGTATAACGGAAAGTATCCACAAGTGAGGGGACTGGGATTAGCTTCTCCGCTCTGGTAGCTAAGATTTAAGGAGCAGCAAGTCAGGGCTCTTCTGGCATGTGCTTGGGTTGCAGCAGGTGCAATGAGAGAGGGTCAACATATGTTTACCCTTGGCCTCCCAGATCTGCAAGCCAGAATGTGGGACTTGCACATCATACCTGAGCCCATACATTTATTGCAGGATGGTGCCATGGTCATTCTCCCCTTCCACAGCTTCCACATACCAGACATGAGCTGCATGGGCACCCTGCCCACCAGCTGCACGAGGCCTAGGGTAGCTCCATGCATCCTGCACATCCCTTCAGGTGCTGCACACCCAGATATGCACAAATCCATCTGGGTTTCTCTTTTATAAGAACAGGGCCGGAATGGTTTAGTAGAGATGAAAGAGATGGCTGAATATATAAGGACCACTTCTGACTGTACTAAATGTCACAGTGAATCAATAACGTCTTCAAGATCTGAGATCCCATCACCTTACCTTGTCTCATCCAGAATGGATCAAGACAAGAGGAGAAGGGGCTAGTAAAAGAGAACAGCTCAGAAGGAGACAAGAGGAAAAATATAAATTAATTCCTCTAGCAGAGGAGAGGAACAAAGAGAGTGCAAGAGAAAAGGGACTCTCTGCCCCTAAAGGGCACCTCTGTGCTATGGTGGCAGATAGTTTCGTAGGCAGAAGACAAAGACCATTTACAAAAGGGTGGCGTGTTATGAAAAACAACAGTGGAGAAGAAAAGCATAAGGAGGGAAAGTGCATCTGGGGAAGAGATCTCCAATGAATGGAATTCAATTGAATCCAACGGCTCAGCCCAGGAAAGGAAGATCAGCATTTCAGTTTGCTAAATGTCACCTAGCAAGAGAAGCATTTTATTCAAAGCCACTGGAAGAGCCTTCTCTTGATGAGAGTCTGTGGGATCCAGCTGTGGAATTGGGCTCTGAGCTCTCACTGTCACTTGGTTTCGACTCATTTCCTGCATGCTTTCCAAAATCCTGGGCAGAGGGGGTCAGTTCAAGTTAGGTGTTCGATGACATCTGCTTTTCACAGCTCAGGTGGTTCCCTCTGAAGGGTCCTGAGTACAGGCTAGGTGTATTTCCAGGTGAACCAACAGATCATTGACAATGAAGAGACTCAACTCCCTTTTTTAAGACAGGGATGTCTGTCTTAAATATATAACCTCCTTATTCCAGTCAGTTTCTTCCAACTGTTTGAAATCTGGCCAGGACTTGCTACTATCACTACATTTTTTTTTTATAATATATATTCTGCATCTTCAGAGAGCAAGCAGATTCACCCAGTAGTCTGTTACCTATTTGTCATCTTGCTCAAAACCTTTTCACCTCTGCTCCTGCCCTCACTGCCCCAAAGTACCTGAAAGCTGTTTTCCCATCTGCTTGGCAAGTACTGAAGTTAAGCCATCCCAGCACACTTCATCCACAGGAAGAAGTGTAGAAAGCCTGGGTACAGTAACCCAATCATCTCATATGCAAGAAGTACCAGTGCTTCATTTGGAGAGAGTTGGAGCAGGTTAGTCCTGGCTACTCAAGTGTTTGCAAAATGCTCCATATAGAAACATGCACTCTGTCCTAGGCTCAGGTCAACAGCCCCCAAGAGATTCATTACCCCAAACAATAACTGCTCTGGGGAGCAGAGCAGAAGGGGGCAAGGACTAGAGAGCACTCCGAGAGCAAATTGGGATTTCCTCTCAGATATGTTCACTGCTTCTTAAAAGGAGATGAGAGCAAATCTGCATTGCATAGAGCAGGCAGTCCTTCTTATCACCTCTTCATCACTTTGGTCTCAACTCTTGGAGGCTCTGTACCATTTTCTACAGCTGGCCCTGGCCCATGCCCTTGCCTGGTTTTGAACCCAGGGAATTTTCAGAGCCAAGTGTCTGCAGTTAGCTGAGTGACAGAGAACAGCAATAGCTTCAAAAGCAAGAGGATATCTGGGGCTGGTAGGAAAAACTGGAGAGAGAATTAAAAAGAGGAAAACAAAGGCAATCTTGTGGTGCCATCTCGTGATAGGTTTGCACCTCTTAGTCTGGGCCAACAAGTCCTGGATCCAACCACAGCTGCCCTCCAGAGAGGAAGAACAGAAGTGGAAAAGGACAGAGACAGGAATCCACAGGCAGGAAGAGCTACAAAACGTGAGACTCGTTCACATTTGCCAAGGCTCAGAAAATACACTCTCAGACACTGCTTTTGCTGACAGCAGCACAAGCCCACAGAAGGCAGCAGCTAACTCTCAGCACAAAACCTGAGCAGAAGAGTCTTTACCAGGGTGCCTAAAATTCTGAAGGTTCAGACTGATTCCCATCATACACTGTCCAATGACAGAGAATTTTGTGGAACAAAGATGCAAAACGATGTAGGAATGAAAAGGAAAATGCTCTTATGGAAATGGCCTATGGAACTTACTGCTGCAGGAGAGGATGCCTAAGATAATGCTCTCTCCTGTATCAAAATAATTTTAAAAGCAGCACTGTATAAAAGATTTGAAATTCATCTGGCTTCTAGAGTAACTGAAAATGAATTATATGTCGTGATCCTTGTTCTGGGGCCTAATGCTAAAACAAAATCAAATACTCGGGATATAGGCTGCAAGGGAGCCTTCCCATCAGGGTGGTTATTTTCCTGACATTACCTTTTTCAGCCCTACCTGAAGTACGGTTATATGTTATGATTTCCTCCTCACCAACAGGAATATGCCCTCCATGTGCTTGATGCTCACTGTAAGAATTTTCTGGGTGCAGAAGTAGCTACTGTACTTTCCTGTTCTGCTGCACAAGCTCTTCATGCTGTTTGCATACAAAACAGGGCATTTTCTCCAGCACTTCTCAGTTGTACAGGCTTTACATAAGCATTTAATGAAGGAAGTGGACCTAATCAGTTCTAATCTAAGAGGAGAGGAAACCAAGGACAGAGAAAGAAGGTGGTTCATCCAAGATGACCCCAGAGGAGAAGCCCGAGTAGAACCCAGGACTCCCAAACTCCCTGCTGATCCACACAGTGGGTCATGCTGTACCATCTCCCAGCTGAGGGGTGCCTTGATGTCAAGGAAATCACATCTAAGGGTGTGCACTGCCACAGGAGGATGAAGAAGGCACTTCCCCCCATACTTCTCACTGCACAGCTGCATTTCGTATTGGAATGGATGGCTGCATTTTCTGCTAAGGCAAAGTATTGGCAGAAAGGGAAACCATGGATTAGATAACCTGATACAGTGTGGCAGCCCCTGTGTTCCTAACTCTTCCTGCATCCTACAATCCCCTTGGGTACATTTTGCAAATAAGAAAGAAAATAGAAGAGACAGAAAGATATAAATATTGGAGACTAAATTTGAGCTACAGTAGCCTGAGGGGAAATTATTTAAAAAAAAAGAAAGAAAAAGGAAAAGAGAAGAATCAGAGAATAGTTTATCAGATGCAAGGTTAGAAAGGGACAGGAGATTATATTTAATAATAAGCCAGTTTGCTGTTATGCTCCCCAGCTACAGACCAGTCTCCCCCTTCCCTCCCCCAGCTCCTCCCTCGTTCCAGTTGTGCCTCGCTCCCTCTCCATCGCTCGCTTTTTCTGCTCTGTCACTTCGCGTCAGCCTGTGAACTTGACGCACGGCGCCTGCCTCTCCACCCCGCTTCACACCAGCGACCCCAGCATCGACGGGAATCCACACGCTCCCCAGGTGCAGCCATCTCCGCTAGCACCAGGCGCTGGGCAGGTGGACTGGGAAAGGGTGGTGAAGGCACCAAACCTGCATGAGTAAAGTCCTCCACTCGCTCATGATGAAGCCAGAAAAGGGGTTCTACCCCAAACACCGTTACTTCCACTGTCCTTCTACCCGGTGGGGGAACATGGCCTAGGCTGCCCCTCCAGGATGATCAGGAGCATTTCGGAAGGGCCCATTTGCAGATGTCAGTCAGGCCACCATGCCTGACCTGACAGGCCTATCCTCCCTGTCAAGAAGGCAGGTGCATGAAACCCCTGGGATAAGGTTGTTTGTGGTACAAAGTAGGCCAGCTACAGGGCAAACCAGGGTGCCCCAGTGCCCACGCAGAGCTGTTGGTGGTTGGTACGGAGCTGGGATAAAGCTGCTGCTGGCAAGTGAGCTGCCGTGGTCACATCAGATGCAGCCTGGATCTCCTGCTATCACACATCATCCTTGCTAGCACCAGCCCCTGGTGACTCTCAGCATCCTACCCACCAGTGGCCACCGGAGTGTGGAAGGTAGCCAGGCAGAGAGCACAGCTGGGAGGGTCACCGGGGCCAGGTGGCATTTGTGTGTGTCCCAGCGTGCTCACTCCACCAGCCCTCACACACCTGCCTACACACACACACGAGCACACGTTAACACCCAAAGCAAGTACTGCCCATGCCAGCGCACCCGCATGTCCATCGGAACACACCATGCACATAAATCACCAGTGGAAAACAGGAAAACTGTACTCAGGCATATCCAGACAGGCAGGGTTGGCTACCAGACAAGAAGCATCAGACAGAGATTTAGGCTGCCTGCATTTTATTCCCAGTTCTGATACAGGCAGGCTGGGTAGCCCAGTGTGAGTCACCTTCTCTCTCTGCCCAGAATGGATAATATATCTGCCTTTTGCTAAAGTGAGCTGGAGCCCGAGGCTGAAGAGAAACCTATGAAAACTGAGTGCTTTTTATATGTCTGAAACACATGCTTGGTATTTCCACATGTGCCAGGGCATGAGTTGAACATTCAGCAAAGAGGGAAGCAAGGGACGGAGAAACAGAAGAAGAGCCGATGTAATTTCTGTTGTGCAGGCTGGTCCGAACAGCAGGGATGCCTTGGGAGCCTTTTGCAGCCACTGCGGTGAAATCAGAAGAGAGCAAAGCAGAAGAAGGAAAAGCAGGAGGAAAGAAAAAAAATTACCATCTATTAAAAGTCCAACAGTGCCTTAAAAGCCCTTGGATAGGAAACGGAAACAGCCAAAAGGAGAAGAGACCGAAGCTAAGAAGGGTTTAGCCAGAGAGGAGTGGAGGCAGGGCCACACTGAGGCACTTTCCAGCTGTTGCAGAAGACAGATGTGCAGAGTCTGCAGTCATGAGCAGGTGCACTCTGCACCATGGGGATATACTCAAGGTGCTGGAAGCAAATGCTAAGTTTGAGGAAAAAAGAGCTTCCGCAGATAAGACATGTCTGACTTTAAATATCCATCTGCAGGAGATGCAACCTGGGGAGAAATTGGATTTTTACCATCTAGGTAAATCCTTTTGTGTGTGTCCTGTTTTGTAACCTGAGACGGAAGACACAAAATCACAAGGTGACAAGGGGAGGGAACCTGGAGGTTGGCTCCAGAGACAGCTTCCTTGGTCAAGTCTATCTGGCTGGAAAATTCCCTGTGCTGCAGAGCCAGTTTTCCACAACAGAGACCTGTTTTCCAGGGCAGGGCTAGTTTTCCAAGTAACATGGGTACTATGCTGAATGATTTGAAAGGTTCTCCGCCCCTGTGATGAACACTACAGAGACTTTCCAAGGAGACACTGAAACACACACACGTTTTTTCTGCAGACACCTTTTTGGCTCATATCTAAGTCAAGATACAGCTACAATTAGTTGCCTTAGAGAACTGCAATGCACTCAGTCTTGCAATGAAAACCTGATGAATGGCTTCAGTTGTCTAAAAAAATGACATGTAGCTGAAGCTATATTTGAGGAGTGAAGGATAGCATGTGTCTCTGTAAGGACTTACGGTTCCAGGGGTTAGGGAGAGGTTTTCTTCCATCAGTCTGAGAGTGATGGGGGAGGAGAACATAACAATCCTGCAAATAGTTAGAAGCATCAAACCTGCATGATCAGAGATGCATAAAACATGACCTATCAGAAGAGACTGAACTAAATGGAGCTGTTTAGACTACAGAAGATTGAGGAGAGACATGGTAACAGTCTTCAAATATATAAAAGGTTGCTACAAAAGGAGAATGCTCAGTTGTCTGTGTCCACAGATGTAGCTGGAAGCAATGGGCTTACAATGCAGCATAGGATATTTTGAGTGAAAGGGACAGAACTGCATATAGGGCACAGCCTGCCAGGAGATGCAGGGGAATCTATTGTACATGCGGCCTTAAAAACCCGGGCAGCCCAAACCTCCTGGGAATGATGCATGTATTGATCCTCCTGGGATGGGAATGGGCTCAGTGATGCCTTGAGGTCCCTGTCGGGCCTGTCTTCCACGGCTCCCTAGTCCCAGATGGATGTGGCCACTGACACAACGAAGTGCTGCTATGGAGGTGCTGCTTAGGGAGAAACTGCTGTTTCTCTCCGAGCAATGCTCATTTATTTTGTCCTTTCGAGAGGCTCATGGAGCCCAGCGTGTGTTTGCAATGCTTTGTGAATAATAACATGCATGTATCTACAGTAAAATAAAAACTGGGTCAGCTAAGGCATATGCCTGTTGTACATCAGGAGCAGCCAATGCATTTCCCAGTGAATCCTACGGTGCTGAAAAACCTGGCCCATCAAGCACACAGGGCTTGTAAGACAGTGTATCTCTACAGGGGGCAAGGGGAAAGAGCTCAGACATAGCTGGGAAAAAAATGACTGTTTCAGTGACATTTCATAGGTGGATAAAATATATGAACAAAACAGGACCTGAGAGAGGTATCTAATGAATTGCCTAAACCCCAGCCACAGGGAGGTGGGGAGAGAATGAGTGATTGGCCTAGATGCAGAAGCCGGCTCCAGCGCCTCCGACATGGGAGGTTAGACATGAATAAAGCAACAGACAGGTGCTGGTCTGGGGCTGTGCAGACACAGTGCAGCTTGTGGGGGCACTGCCTGAGCAGGGACATCGAGAAAGGAAAACCTGTGTCCGCTCTGGGGCAGAGCAGGCACAAGGACAGAGCAGAACACACCACACGTCAGAGACCCCTTTAGCTAGGGCGAGTTTAGAAAGGCAGTGAGCCCTGGCTTATGAGGTGAGGAGTGGGACCCACTGCTGCTGAGGAGATCTCAGGTCCTCTAAAACATAGGCACTTGATTGGCTTTAGCGTGTATATACAAATCCCAAAGCATCCACATTGCATTTGGGGATGAGGATGAGGCATGTTTGATTTCCATGCTCAAGGACAGGGACCTTGGCCTCCCTCTGGGGAATGAAGCATGTGTTCCCAGACAGCGCTTTGGCTAGGTGGGTACCACAGGGCTGTGTATGTGCAGTATAGTAAATGGCTGTATGTTTAGGCGGGCTCAAACCCGTGCTTGGGCAGCAGTGTAGATGCACCTGAGTTTTCAGTGGGGGTGCCCAGCTCATGGTGGCAGTGAGACACTGTTGCCCAGCCTTTGACACACACATAGAATCATAGAATCATAGAATGCCTAAGGTTGGAAGGGGCCTCTAGAGGTCATCTAGTCCAACCCCCCTGCACA
>JAWLRI010000653.1:2556722-2587849 GCA_034781795.1 Crypturellus tataupa
ACGCCCAGGTCTCTCTCAGCAGAGCTACTCTCCAGTAGATCGGTCCCCAGCCTGTACTGGTGTCTGGGGTTATTTCCCCCCAGGTGCACTCTTGATGTGTGCAAGGGTGTGCACAGCAGCTCCATCCCTCCTGTGCCAAAGTCGACACTGAAACCAGTCCCTCTGCTAGTGCTGAAACTGTTTGCTGCAGAAACTGAGCCAAAACAGACAGAACAAAAAGGCACCATCAGTGGGATGCACTGGCAGGAGCTGCCCACCCATCTCAAC
Source organism: Crypturellus tataupa (assembly GCA_034781795.1). NCBI lineage: Eukaryota > Metazoa > Chordata > Aves > Tinamiformes > Tinamidae > Crypturellus > Crypturellus tataupa. The sequence continues at coordinate 2,556,990 of JAWLRI010000653.1, forward strand.
TGAGAAATCTCACCCAGAGAAGGGTGACCTGTGTCACTGCAGCGTGTCCCCATGTCCCGACCGTGAAGATAGCACTCCTGGACGAGAGCGAGCTGTCTGACGCGAGCTCTTGCCCCTCCATCACCCCAACCAGCTCCACGCCGTGGGTCTGAGCCGGTGCCATGCAGAGCGGATGGGAGACAGGAGGGAGCATCGCCCGTCCCCGCGCGCCCGGTGGCGCTCGGGCTGGCAAGGGCGCAGCGAGCACCAGACGAGGCAGCGCGAGGACGCAGGCACGGAGCCCGCAGTAATTACCACAACGGTCACCAGAAAACACGAGGCCAAGCTATTTACCGTGCTAATTACTGTTTATCTCTGTTTATGGCTCCACATGTCAGTGGGACTGGAGGCCTGACTGGAGGTACAAATGCTTAAAAAGGAACAAGCTCTGGATATCAGAGTTTTATGCCAGGTCCAGAGAGAGTCTCTGTTGAAGTGAAGATAGGGACACAAGCCACACGTCCTTCTCTGCTGGAGAGCTGCAACTTGCTGAAAGAAAGGCCCAGCTGGCCCTGACAGGGCACAGTTATGGGGAAGTGCCCAGAGTTTGCTACACACTATTTATCTGCTAATGCATCTCCACATTTTCATATCCCTCAGGTCTTTTTCTCTTACACTATTTCTCTTGGATGCTGCTACTTGGATTAAAGATTTCCCCAAAGTCCTTGTTAATGACCATCCTCTACACTGCATCTGCTCCAGCAAAATAAAATCCATTTTTCCCTTACTGAAGCAGAGTTACTTTTCCAAGGCAGTATTCCTTTCAACACTTTCTTTTTTTTTCCAAACAGGCAAGGAGTAGAGACACAGGAAAAAGGGAGGGATCTGCCTTGGATTATCCATCTGTCCCTGGCAAAGTTTAGCTAACATTAGGGTACAGATTCAAGAGTGTCTTGTATCAGCGCCTACGCAAACTCCAGCCTCCTCTGCTACCCTCTGCAGCTCTCCGAACTCTGCCTGGGAGCACCCGCCGCTGGCTCTCCTTGCTGTTACCTGCTGTGAAACTGCCTTAACAGCACCTGCAGGGATCTGAAATACTCTCTCAGATTTTCTTCTTTATTTTTCCTGTAGGCTGTGCCGGGGGTGCCAGCCCATCGTTGCCAGTGGCAAGCAGACAGCAGTGGTCAGCAGACAGTGAATGATGCCGTTGCAGGGCAATATGTCCCTGGAGGTGCTGCCTACACGAAGGAAGAGTCAGAGTGTCCTGGCACTAGACCATGTTGCCTTCATTGACAACACCTTTCCAAGGCTTGAATGTCATTATTCCCTTCATGCAGGGCTGATTCACTCTTCCCTTCTACTGCTCCACGTTCAAGGTCCACTGACTCACCCTCCTAGAAGACTTTCATCTGCATGGATCTTGTGCCTGCCACTTGCATTTTACTCTTGGGCCTGGCAAGGCTCAGTACAAGACTCTCCCTTTGCAGTGCTCTTTTCCAAAATAAAATCAAAAGGCTTCCTTAGCCCCAATCTGTCCCTGTGCCTTCCCTCCATGCCACTAGATTCCTTCATGGATCTGGGCACAGCCCATCCACTTCCATGGAAGATGTGATATCTGAAACTCGCTACGGGGTGACATTTTTCCAAATGGGAGGTTCTGCCTCTGTTTTGAATCTGCACCTCTCATAGCCTGTTTCTCTCCTCAGTTCCATCCCCCACTAGCTCAAATGCTGCCCACATTTGCCTAGTGCCCAGATCTATCGTTATTCTCACATATTGCCTCTAGAATAACCACTGCACAGAAGGGTCTCAGAGCACACCATGTCATAACTTGGAACACTTGAGAAAATGTCATTATGAAAGTAAAATATAGGGAAACATGGGGATAATAATACCTCAATACTTTGTTGTTATCCTTCTCCCCCTTAAAGCAGATGGCTGCTCCCTATGGAGCTGTCCTGTTGCCTGGTGAACTTGGCTTGCACTGAGGGTCAGCTGTCTGCAGCTGGTGTTGAAGCCCAGGAGCTGCTTGGGAACTGCAGCCAGTCACCAAAGTCCGAACAGAGACCTGTGAGCATCATGGTGATGCTCCCAGAACCAAGCGTGCGGTTGCTTGTGTTACATGGATAACCAGCCCAAACGGAGTGAGAAACCAGAGCAATTCCAAGCCCCAGTCTGTGTTCAGCTCTAGGTGACTGTGTCCTGTTAGAGGGTTCCTGGGAAAGGAGTCCGTCAGCTTCACAGTCAGAACCCCATTTTTCTGGGTGTAAAACCTTGCACTGAAGGTAAGTAAGAGCCGGTGTCAGGCTGGACAGACAGACTGGACAGAAGGGTCTCAGTAGGGCAAATATCAGTGTTTCTAAACCGCCCCTTCTCCACTGTCGTTGTGACAGAACAACCAGACTCAGAGCACTTCCTTGACACCACTTGATTTCAGCTGCTGCTCCCATCATACCAGAGGATGCCAAAAGTGCATCTATTTTTATATTTTGGCTACAGGTGGGAGGAATCTGGAGAAGTTCACATGGTATTTATACTGGGGACTCCCATACAACCACCCATTGGAGCCAGGAATCTCCTCCATTCCCACCACTCCATATGCAACTTATACTGGCACAGAGCGGCTCTTTGTCCCATGATTCCCATGCTTGGACCATGTAGGAAACTTATAGGTCTATGTGTTAACACACTCAGCCATTTAGCTCACGTAGTACCGGCTCACACCTCGGCTTGCAGGATGCAAACCTGGGCAACAGTGAACGAAAGGGTTAAGGGAAATCACACTCTTCACATATTCCCACATGCTCCCAAGTGCCTGTACATCTGCTTCCTGGCATAATGCTCCTGTTGTGCCTCGGTGCCTGGAGAGTCACGCTGTCCTGCTGCTGAAACACAGGCAAGTCCCCGAACGCTCCCAATGCCTGCACACATCTCACGGCCTCAGCACATTGCCTTAATGGCCAATCTCTGCTGGGAAGCAGCTTAGGGAGGAGAGGGAGAGAGAAGCAAAAGGAAAAGAAAGCAAACGGAAAAGACAGCAAGGTGAACGGGAGACCGTAGAACGGAAAATAACATTGCCAAGCAGCGCAGCTCCTGAATTGGCTGTGACAGGCAGCCTCTCTCTGCACCTGGGATTCTCACACGAGTTTATTTTCCTAGGTTTCTTAGAAAGACGATAAGTCCTGACTACCTGTCAGTGCATGTCCCAGAGAGGTCCCCAGCAGAAAGGAGACCTGCACGTCTGACACAGGCATGATGGTGAGGTCACAGGTGGCATTTTGCAGAGATGGGCAGTAAGGAGCAGAGGGAAAAAATAAGGCAAAACAAAAGGCGAGCAACAGGGGAAACCAAAAAGACCTGAGATAATGTTCTTGCCAGAATCCTGCTTGTTCCCAGAGCATACAGGACAGTTCTACTGTCTGCACAGCTCCGTCCTGCTTGCCTGAGTTGCAGGGCAGCAGCCAAATGGTTTCTGCCTTCTGGCAGACACCCTTCCTCCCCACCAAGGCCTGACAAATGCTCAAGCGAAGATGGTCACAGTCAGTCTCCCTAAGCTTGCCTGGATGCTGAGGGGCTATGAGTAAACCCCTCTCATGCTCCTGGAGAGAAACAAGGCCAGGCTGTGCTACATGTGCTCATAAACAAGCTGCAGTCTTAGCAAGCTATCATACCAAGGATGTCAAGACGATCTAGTCACGTCCAGCCATCAAGGACCCACACCAGACCACTTGAAGGAGACTACTTTGACCCATCCTTTCAATGAGGTCCTGCCTCCCATGCCCAGCAGCTGTGGACAACCCCTACGGTGAGGCCACACATTGGTATTTTTAGACTCCTTCCTTGGGAGGGAGCAGAGCAGGTCACGCCACATCTTTCAGCGAGGTGCCCTGCCAGGAACCTGCTCCTATCTCCTCTCTCTTGTCCTGTCCTACATCCCACGCAGTGGCCAAAAATGCCACCCCCAATTCTTCACCTTCCTAGGGCTCCTCACAGCCTCCTCACCGCACAACCCGCACACTCCCTTCCTTACTGCAACTGGCCAAGGACATGCTGTCAATTAAATGGCACTGCTTTCATGGACTTAAAAGCAAACTGACATTTAATTTACAGTAACGACTGGATGACATGAAAGACTGCGTGAAAATGAGCCAGTTTGGGCCCAGGCTCAGGCTGGAGCCTGAGAGAGTTCAAACCACACAGCATGAGAAGACCATAGCACACGCACAGGAAGCTTCAAACCAGGAGCTCTCAAGTCTCTACAACTCTTTGCTCTCTTCAACTCCCTCCTTCAAGCAGGTTGCAGTGAGGCGGGGGTCAATCTCTTCTCCAGAATAACTGCAGACAGGTCACAAGGAAATGGTCTCAAGTTGCACCAGGGTGGTTTCAGAGGCCTCCTTGTCCCTTTCTGCAGTCCTCTCCAGGCCCTCTCCCCTGTGCCTGCTGGTGCTCCTGCATCGAAGCTCTATGAGCAGCTCCGAAGGCATCAGCAGACGCTGCTGACCGGGAGAAAAGGAGGTGATCACAGGCAGTCCTGGGGTCTGAGAGCAAGACAAGGGTGTCATTTCCTCCCTTCCAGGCCAGCTCACAGACACAGCCACACTGGCTACTATAGAGCTTGGGAAATTTCTGAATATTCAGTGGAGGGTCGTCTTTATATCTGCTGAAAATGGCAAGGGAAACTCCACTGTCAGGAAACAAAAAAAAAAAAAAAAAAAAAAAAGAGAGAGAGAGAGAGACCCAATCTCATCACCAGACCTAGTCTTACACCTTCCCCAAGGGTGTGATAGAAAAGCCAAAGGTGTGAGCGAAAAGCAGCCCATGGGGGATCTGTTTATTACAGAGTGAGGGGAATGGCTGTAGGAGAGCAAATGTGTTGCCTTCATCCCCAGCCTGCACAGGCATGGAGGCAGCCAGATTATGGGGAGCCGGGGTAGGGTCTGCAGGTGAAGGGACGGGACGAACACTGCGCTGCAGAGAAGCACTGCAGGCTGCTCCCACACAGCTCCGCACACTGCAGGAGCAGTGGCAACAGTGTCTGCTGGGCAGCCTGCTCTGCCCCCACATAAGGGATACAGGAACCACCCTTTGCTCCTGCTACCAATCTCATCCATGGACAATCATACCCAGGTCATCCAGACCAGTGTTTCGTCTCCTTTAGCTTTTCCTGACGTCTATCTCTAGAGCTCCTGCGCTGCAGTTTTAACCTATGGCTTTTTCCCGGTGTGGACACCGGGAAGATACTGAGTTCCTCCTCTCTGCAACCTTCTTTTGCCTGTCTGAGGTCCCTTGTCTTGTCCACAGTAAGCAACTCCAGCCCTTTCAGACACCTCTTTCAGCCCCCTGGTCCCTAGTTCACATTGAACCAATAGTCTTGAAACAAAAGCTGTTTCCTATTTTCAGCCCCAGGCCCCACCGTTTTCCTCTTCCTGTCTGAGTACTTTTAAAAGGAAATGGAAAACTGAAGAACAGAGCCTTTTCCTTGGCTTGGAAAGCTCCTTTGTATGAGCAGACACACAGTAAAATCTTCGCACTCAGTAAAGCCTCAGTCAGATAAGAAAGAACCTTGTTCCTTCCAAACCCCTATTTAAAGCAGGGCTAACTTCAAGGACAACGAGGTTGCCCAAGGCCTTTTCCACTTGACTGGTCAAGTATCTCCAAAAACGCCTTCCTCTCTGTGGCCTCTGGGCCCTTGTCCATCCTAATTCCCCCTCCACTTCCCCCCTTTCCCAGTGTTGGGATGTTGCAATTTTCCTCATTGCAGCTGGTGGCTGCTCCCCATGATCCTTGATGGACACCTGTGAAGGCCTGGCTCTATCTTTCCTATATGCTTCTTTTACTTATATGGAAAATAATAGATTCACTCCAATCTTCCCTCATCCAGGCTAAACAATCCCAGTGTCCCAAGCATCTCCTTGTATGTTATTTGCTTCACCCCCCTGCATCTTCACGGCCCTCCACTGGTTTTGCTCTGGTCCTCCAATGTACTTTGGGCAGCAATGCCTGAATCCCCCCCTCTTTGCTTGGGACCTCTCAAAGCTGAAATGAAAGCAAGCTCTGAGTGCTTCACTCTGTCCTTTGTGACACTCTTAAATAGATGGCAAATGTGCCTCAAGATTGAGTTAATGATATTTGGTGGAAACCTTAGTTGGGACCACCAGGTTCACATGACATACTCCTGGGGAGAAAGCAACCCTCTACCAAAATCAGGTGAGGAATCAGATGATTTTCTAAACCTCTCAACTGGAACTCCAGTCCCGTCTTCTCTGCAGAGCTTTCAGTGTGATTTTTGAATTAACTCATCATGCTTTATTTACCATCAGAATTGATTTTTAGTCAACAACCTAAATAGAGATGTACATTTTTCCCCTGCAAAACTGCCTTAACTATATCCCATCTCTCACATTCCCTTCCACACAGCACACTGAAACCTTCCCACTTGATTCTGAAACAGGAGGAAGACCAGACTTGTGAGTCCCAACTGTCATTTATGATGGGGAGAGGGAGACACCAAGTCCCACCTTCAGACCAAGCAAAAGGGACGGGGAGAGAGCAGGGCATTCCCCGCTGCTCTGAGAAGGCAGCAGGAGAAAACTCTGCATGCTCTCTGTGCCAGGGATCATCGCTGGGGGAACTCCCTGCCCAGGATGTCACCCACGACAGCTTGACTGGGTGCTTAAGAGGAGGGGAGTGGCCTTAAAAGCACAGATAACAGCACTTAGGCAGCATCTAATAGTTCCAGATGGGAGTCTGTGGGAATCAGTAGAGCGCTCCATGCTTTCTTCCCAGCCAGGCACCTCACAGGGAGCAGGAAATGGGGCAAAAGGGGAAGGATTGACCTTCCTCAGAAAGACCTAGGTACTCGGTCTTCCACTTTGTTGGAAGTAACTCAGTGACCTACACAAACAGTAGCGTGTCCCACTACAGCTCCTCAGTGGACAGCCTTCGAAGTGCCCCACATTCACTATTGGGAAAGCTTTGCTGCCAGCTCTCCAGGGAAGGGTGTTGTGATTTCAATTACCTGGAAGCATTTGAGATGGATTTGGAGAGAGATGCATGGTCCCACCTATTCCAATTCCCCACCCTCAAGCCCCAGTTGCCATGGCAATGGTACTGACTATTTCAGTGCATAAACCCAAATTTGCATTTTAATGGCACATAATTAGAATGCTGAGATAAATGATCTCCCATGCTAAAAGGTAACATAAACGCCACATCTCACAAACATGCCATACAAGCAAGCACCGTGCACACACACACACACAAACACAGGCACAGTCTATACATCTGTGGGCCATACATGCTGTAAAGCTGTTTCAGTCCCTTTCGGTCTAACCAGGAAGTTTTGTATCTGCAACACAAAACCACGATTTGGAAATGACAGATACACTATATGGCCACCACAAACTGACCATATTGTTCCCGGGCCTTTATTTCGCTGGGTTGTACTTCCCCTCCCAGATCTAAGCAGGGTCAGGCTGTACCTGCCACCCCACCATGGAACACAGAAATCTTTGTATCCTGGCAGCCCTCTGGAGCTCAGCAGAAGGGTGATTCCCCTTAGATGATGAATGTCCTAATAGTACTGCCCTGTGGCCTCAGATGCACTTGCTTGGTTATCTACAGTATAGCCAGGAGTCTTTTCTACAGCTCGTATGCTGTCAGCAGAGAGGCCACATAGTTACAGGGGGCAGGAAGAGACTGAAGAGGGGAAATATTTCTAAGATATCTCCCTCGACTTCAGCAAACAGGCAGGGAGGTGGAATGCAGGGGGGAGAATCCGTTCTGCAAAAAATAGGAAAGCTGAAAATGAATTTCTCCTGCCCTTGATACAAACTAAATTCAAAGCAGGCAGCTGGCAGGGCTGAATAGGCAGAGAAGAGAAAAAGAATAAAAATAAATTAAAAAATAGAAAGAGGAAGAGAAGAAAAGCAAACAAGTGAATCATAAAAACTGCAAACCGCCTGGAAATTTCATTTGGCTTTTCAATTGGGAAGTCACATGATGTCTACTTGGGAGGGGGCACTTGCTGCTGAGAGCAGCCTAAAGAAGCCAGGGCCCAAAACAGCTTCCCCAGATCCTCTGAATCCCAGCAGGTTCCCCAGCCGCTGGGGAGAGCACGTAGCTCTGGGAGGAACTGCAAGGAATGGGATAACCCATCCCAGCTGACTGGGATGTGTCAGCAAAGCCTGTGACATGAGTAGGAAAGTGCTATTTAGACTGTTAGTGGAGTACTACACGGGGTGAGAAAGGGGCCCCTTGATGACTTGGCCCAGGGAAGATTCGCAAAACCACTAGCTGGAGGCTGGAGTGGTTGAAGGATCCACGAAAGGAAAGTGCAGGGGACTATCTGTCCATGTCCACTCCATCAGACCTGGAGGAACCTCCAGCTCCTCTTCCATGTTCATGCGCAGCACCTAGCCTCCCAAATCACTCACTCCCAAAGCAAAATCTGCTCCCTCTTTCCCTCTCTTTCTCTCACTCAGCTTTCCACTCACAGCTGCTTGGAGCAGAAACCCAGTGGTAGAAAGCTTCAAATCCTACTCACAGAGCAGTCCAGTTTCAGCACTGTTTTGTGTCAAAGGGGCAGCAGCACAGACTGTTCAGTGTCACTCCCACAGATGCTTGCAGGGGGGAAGAGTCTGAATGCCTCCAGATTCCTTCAAAAAAGTCCTTAATCCTGCTTCTCCAGGCTGCACAAAAAAAAAAAAAAAAAAAAGAGCATGCCTCCCCCTCCCCATGCCTACCACCTCAGCTGGTGACCCCATTTAATCTCTCTGCCATCCTTAATTTGACAAAATCAAATATTAATTGGGCTGCGCTGCAACGGAGCGAATGCTGATGCACCTTGGCACGCAATCAAGCGGAGCTGGGCTCGTCCCGTGCGTGGCTGGGAAAGCACGAGCAAGGCAGGGCGAGTGCAGCACAGCACTCCCTGGCTCGTCCCGAGCCCCACAGCCTGCACGTCCTGGGGATGCACGTCCTGGGTCCTGCCCATCCTGTCAGCGCTGACGCACATGCACGTGCAAACATGTACACCGAAGTAACACGTACGTTCACCAACAGCCACCAAAACCCCGTGCCCTGAAGTGGCTGCACAATATTGACACAGCTGTAAGCTAAGGACTTCAGCCACTGTACATCTCAGGACACTATTTCCACACACATGAGCACGTTCACCTGGAAACTCACAGATACACAAATACATATGTGGGCCCTGCTCTTATATCAGTGTAAATCATAGCGTACCCAGTAAGACAGAATCGTGTATAACTGTGCAAAAACAAACTGAAACCCCAGAGTTCCTGCTTTCACATGGCCCTTTCCCCCATTGCTGGCTTTCAGACAAGTACATTAAACAGTTAAATTCACCTAAATATCATTTATGCAACCCTATACTCTGGTTAATGGACTTTATTAGCCAGCTCCTGCCCCTGAGGATTCAGCTTACAAGAGCTCTGCAGTAGGAACCCAGCAGTAGATGGAGGGAATCACTAACATGATCTCAAGGCACAGTTCCCCATGCATCGCTTTAGGAAAGCAACAGCCTAGATGCAATCTTAAATCACCCGAGCTGGGAAAGGGCAGAGGTGGCATTTCCCCTCTCCCACTAACCTTTTGCAGAGTCCAGCTGCCTTTCCATAGCATAGAAAGGAAAAGGGCAGAATGTGAGACAGGCTAATAATGCAGCTGAGGAGAGCAGGATGGTAGGGGAAAATAGCAAAGAAAGGGTAGAGGGGACGATATATGAGAGAAGGAGAGAGTCAACCTTATAATTTACAGGGACTCTGATGCCAGGAGTCAAGAACAAACCATAAAAAGTCAAGGTGAATTGTCACCTTCCCACAGCTACAAAAATCACTGATTCTTTTTGGAGAAGCAAGAGGCAGGAAAAAAAAAAAAGCATGCAGAAAAGCAGAGAGGCAACAAAAGGCAAAAGACAGGTATCAAAAGAGAAAGAAGGAAAGAAAAACATGAAGAAAGAAAAAGCAATGGCAAAAGCAGGGTGCAGGCAGAGAGGTGTGCTCCGTGCTGATAAACGTGTCCCGCTGACTGTGGGACAGCAGGTCAACACGCTCGCCTGGTGCAAGCCAGATTCCCGCGGGCACTGGGGGCAGCCAGCTCGCACCCTCGGCCACCGCTCGGACTTTGGGAACAGGGACCACCTTATGGCTCGGCGCTGCTTGCGGCAGCACAGGCAGGGTGCTGCACAGGTGGTGCTGGATCGCGGCCCCAAGCCCCCGGCCCTGCTAGGCTGGCTAAAACCTACAGCACCTCCGTGCGAGAGCGGGAAGCCCTCGCGGAGCTGCGCGCCCGCCGCAGCGCCCCGAGGCAGGCGAAGAGCAGCCTCAGAGTGACACCTAGCGAGGAAAGGCCTCCCCGCACCACAGGCCCAGGGGCGGGAAATGGCTCCCGAGCCGCCTCCGCTCCTCTCCTCTCCGGTGTCCTTCACACCTCGGAACCGAGGCAGGGCAGGGAAGGCGGCCCCGGGCAGAAGCAGCCGGGCCCAGGAGGCCTGACGGGCTAAGGGGAAGGGTGCTGCGTACCCTGCACTCGCAGGGCTGTCCCTGCGCTCCAACGGAGGGGACGGTCCCCAACACACTGGGGAAAGAAGGACAAGAAGGAAAGAGGAGGTCTTTAATACACAGGGACCCGGTCCTGGGGTCAAGAGCAAGCGGTAGAAGGTCAGGCTGAACTGCCCCCCTCCACCCCTAAAGGAATCACTGATCCTGGCTGCAGCAGCGAGTTCTGGAGAGAGAGCGAGGAAGGAGAATGGGAATCAGACAAGGAAAAAAAAAAAAAAAAACCCAAAAGATAGCTACCAAAGGAGAGAGGAAGTGTGTGAGAGTGAAGGAAAGAAAGAAAAAATAAAAGAGGAAAAAGAAGTGACAAGAGCAAGGTGCAAGGAGGGAGGTCTGGCCCCATGTTAGCAATTGCAGTGTGTCTGCCACAGGACCGAAAGCCTTCACCGGGGGAGGCCTCACATGTGATTCTGTGTGGTTTTGAGCAATGTTACTAAAAGAAATATATATATATATATATATATACACCACAACAGCTCCAGACAGCCGCAGCCCCTCTCCTATCCACCTCCAAAGCCCAAATGGCATGTGACAAGCATAACTAGCTAAATTTTGGTGATTCCAGAGTCAGCTGCAGGGCTTGTAAACATTTTAAGGCCCCAGAGCGGAAAAGCTTGGAACAAAATCCATCTCCTTTCACCTCTTTGTCACTGCTTTGGAAGCCGCCACGTTTAACAATGAGTGACATTCTCCAATTTCACATCTGCACAGCATGGGGAAACTTAAGATCTCCAGGTCTAATACTGTGAATTTCCAAGCTCTTTACATGATAAATCATTATTTCCAATGTAAGCTTGGATAAAATACAACCTGGAACAAACTAGGCACTTCTTGTGTTATCAGACACCACAGTATTCCCAGAACTGAAAACCACAACAGCCTTTTTACAAATCTCTTTAGCTAAAGCTTCTGACATTATACTCAAAACCTTGTTTAAGAATCCCCATTTTAATTGCTATACATTTGCTACATATTAAACAGGGGAATATTTTTAGGAATGGATTTCTCAGATTCTGACACAAATTGTCTACAGTTCCGAGTACACAGAAACAGAAAGGGAGGGCAAAACAAACAATGTGGGAGAGGAATAAAGAGTTAAGTTGAAAACCAAAGGTGAAAGGAAAGAAAAGCGTCAAGTGTCAAGCCAGGGAGGCCCATCTGCAGTTGAAAAGGAAAGGCCAAGCCTAGAAACATAAAAAGGGAAAAAAAAATGAAGTATGACACACCTGAAATACCCTGAAAGATAACCTGAAATGCAGAGGAAAGAAAAGGACAAAACCTAAAGTCAACAGTATGACCTATAACAAACTTTTGTCCACTTCAGAGAGGCACAGGAATTTACTCCAAGAAGATACATCAGGTTAGTGTGTTCACAGTGCTCAAAGAGCTAAGCTGAAAGGAGAACAAAGATGTTGGTAGGCTTGGAGATAGGTCAGTAACAGAAGAGTCTTCATTGTGCTTTTCACTAATAACCAGTTTCTGAAGTAATCAGGGAAAATGTCCTGGAAGATCCTTCAAGAGCTTGCACTAAACACCTCATAAACACATTATCGCCAATGAGATGGAAATAAAAAATTACAAGTCAAATATGTGCCCCAAACTCTTAAGTCTTCCACCAATTATAGGGTTTTTTTTTTAAATCACAATCATCTTCTTCTGCCTACCCCCTTCTGTGTACATATGACAGTGTCTTTCCACACCTTCCTACCTTCTCCCAGGTTTTGAGGGAGAAGGGAAAGCCACTATAGCAGGATCCATTTTGGACTATAGCCACTATAGCAGGATCCATTTCCTGCAGGAAACTGCCATATTAATTTCAGCCCTTCTTGCTCAGAACTGATGCTTGAGAAATGAAGCAGGTAGGGAGGACAGCAGGAAAACCCAGGAACCATCTCCACTGCCCAAAGAAAAAGCAGGGAAAAAAATCTGTCACCCTGAACCCCTAGGGATCCTTGAACTACTTCCTCCATCTCCTTCTCCTCATTTAAGAATAGTGGTGGTAAAGTGAAAGGGAGGAGCTCCCTCCTAGCTGCAGGTCTGTTTGCCTGCTCCAGTCTAGGAAGAATGCAACAAAAGCAGACCTGAGGACAAATTCTTCCCTTGTGTCAAAAATAAAATGTATGGGGGTATTGGATGTTTAGGCATTTCTGTGATCTGGATCCTATTGCTTCTGACCACAAAACCTTGTGACACCAACTCTATACTACATTTATATATTTATACTACATAAACTACATTAGTTTATTACTAAGTACTTCTGGTGCTTTAAGCCCTGAAAAACAAAGCTTGATTCTCATCTTCAGATAAAACAATTTATCTTTTTAAAAGAAACAACCTCTCTCTACAAAGTCATAGCTATAGCAACCAAACTACTTAGGTTTGCTGCCTTCCCATTTGCAGCCAAAAAATAGCACTTGGAGACTAAGGTTATGTTTAGGGGTTGTATACCCACACTGTCATTCAAAAAATTTAGTTTAAGTACTCATCCTGCTACAGATGCTTTGGATGAATTACTTAATCTTTGTGCCTCCTTAGCTTATCTGTATAGGAGGATAATAACCCTGTCTTTTTCAGGAGCAGAGTTCATTTCTTACGAGAACAACTAGTATGATGAGAAACCAATTTAATCTTAACATGAGCCAACAGTATTTGTAGAAGCTCAAAAGTGCAGAGACGGTTTCTGAGTGGTCAGGTACAGGCTGGAGAGTGCATAGAGCAAGTAGATGCTGCACAATGCAAAAAACCTGAATAAAAGGACTTCTATCAGCCTGAAATAATTATACACTTATCCAGGCAAGTATATGAACCAAAGCATTTGTTCAAACTCAGTAAGCCAGAAAGTCAACACGGAAAAGAATCAGTTTTCAAAGGCACATAGCGTAGAAAAAGGACAAAGGTTCCTATGTAGTTGAAATACAGGGCAGGTAGTGATCCATGGCAAGAACAGTGACCACAACACAAGCTATTGCAATAGTGCAAACACAGCTGAGTATTAGTGACAGCAGTTTTGGATACAGTATCACAATGAATTGCTGTTCAAGCATAAATACAGGATATTCGACTAGTTGTCTAAAGCAAAACATGTTCCTTAATGTGAAGAATCACGCAATGGTGAGAAACCATTAAAATTAAAAATAAAGCTTAAAACTTGGTCTGACTCATTTTGAAAGAGAAAATGCAGACATGCGTGTCATATATTTGGACAATATCAAGTCTTCAACAAGAGAACTCATGTTTCCTGTTAGAAACTGTAAGATTGTTTTAAAAAGCCTAAACTAAAGAAATGCTCTTGAGCATTGTATTTTATACCTAATGCCACACTGAGCTTCTGCTTTCAAACACTCTGCACAATTTTCCTTCAAACTGAGATTCCTGTGTAATCCTCTGAATCCAGGAGCTGAGGCTTAAAAAAGACCAAACAGCTATTGTGATCTGCCACAGATGTGGCTGTGATTAACCATGACTGTCATTAACACACAGCAAAGAATGACACATGTGACACGGTCAAGAAGAAGGATAAGATCAGACATCTTCCATGGCTGCGAATAATAGGGAGAAGAAAAATCACTCTCAACCCAAAAGAAACATTATCAACATAGACACACAAGGGAAATGTCCATTTTCAATGCTGAAATACAGCAGAAAGTGAACTGATAATATTCATATAGGACAATTATTTAAACTTATCTGTATCCTAAGTTATTTGTAACTGAAAAGCTAGCTAACTCATGGATATCCTTTGGGGCATGAGATTTAAAGAAAGCTATAAAACACGAGCATTAGCAGCAGAAAGCTTCTAAAGCAGAGCTTCACTCTCAGAAGCAAAAGCAATCTCAATCTGGAATGCATTGCCTGAGTTTCTGTCAGTAAAAGTTGCATTATTCAAGCTCTAAGATAAAAATTTGTTTGGATATTACACATTTAAATGAACATCATTTGATATTCACTCTGCCCCAGAGAGTGTCAAAGAGATAACTGCCAGATTTTTGAGGGATTACAAAGTGATGAAGATTTCTTGGATGAATTTTTAATTTGACGAAATACTGATTTTTGTTTTACTGACATAGAGATGGTCTCCTAATATTAAACTTTTAAAGGATATCGCCGGTCAGGAAAAAGCTATTTGTAGGGGCTGTCAAAGTGCTTTCAACAGTGATTCAGGTACATAAAAAATGATGGTTAAATATATATTCCATGGTGAAATAAGGAACACGTCTTCACTGTGAGAGCTGTTAAGCCATGGAAGCTGCTGCAAAGACAAATAGGGCATTTTCTCTGTCGTGCTCAGCTCAAAGAAGATTTATCAAACACAGGTTAGTAGACTTAGTTTAAAATCAACAGAGAAATATGACATGTGAGAGATGAGGTTATGCTACCCACAGACCTAAGCTCTACAGAGTGAATCTATAGAGGAATAAAAGGATGTATAATAGGCAAAATCCAGTTCATATTAAGAGAGAATTATACATTCCTAATATATATCAATAAACAGATCATGTTTAGCAAGACAGGAAAAAAATGTAAACTTAACTCTCTACAAAACTCGAGAGTAAGGAGAAAATCTTCATTTGAGCCTGCAGGAATGTGATGGGTGTCAGCTGCACCAAAGTCACTTGGACAGAGACATGACAGATGCTATTAGCACCACATCTGCCAAGTCCAAGCACAACTGCAGCCAGAACGCAGTTAGCAGACACATTAATGATCACACCACAAGAAAGGCTGCCAGATCCTGTCAACAGGAATGGCAAAAAACATAATGTATTAATAGGTACACGATTTCACAGACTGTTAAAAAAATCCACGGTCCATGCTGAGCAGTGCTCTTAGTGCTGTTCAGGGGCGCCAGCAGAGCTAGAGCTAGGGAATGCATCGCACTACAAAGTATGCTGACGCATGCACTTACTTTCTTAGTGCACCTGTTATGCACTAACTAGCACCAAGAGCGTGGCCACAGACTGATAAAGAAGACTGTGAACGCAGAAAAGAAAGTGCCTTGCCTTGCCTCTCCATCAGAGTGACCCTGCGAGCTCGTTAAATTTTATTCTGCGGGTAACTGCTGACTAAAATCATCTTCGCTCAGCCCTGCTGCTTCAAGGAGGCGTTGCCTATATTAAGGTGTTTTGCTAATGAAGGTGCTTAACAAGAAGGGAGTTATGAGAGACCTACGTAATTGAGAGCTTTATTAGCTGGTATAACACAAATAGAAATAGAATAGTATTTATAATGGTTTACTTTTGAAATAGGAAAGGGCATATCTTTTCCAACAACTAGGTAGCAGATCAATTCAACTTTTACCACACTAATTTGCTACATTTAAATGGGTCCTGCAATATTAGTAATGAGCATGTTTAACATCAGGTGTCCTCATAAGACATGTATGAGGCTACAGTGATTGACACTAAGCATATGCAATGATGCACTGGGTGACCCTAAGAATCTTAAGTGATGCAAATTTAATTTTAAACCAGCATAAAAATCTATCTTCAATTTACTGTGGGATATACAACCAGTAAATTTTTACAAACAACGTTTAATTTTTTTTTTTTTTTTTTTTTTTTTTTTTGCTAAAAGAGCATGCTTAACTGGTAGAGGTATTTTAAAAAATGCTTTCCCCAAGGTAAGATCACTTACAACCATGAGTTATGTCATGCCAATGAAGACAAAGATACTCTGAACTATACAAATTTTATGTTTTTCTGCCAACTAGACTGTTCTCTAGTGCTGTCTTTGATCCAGCAACAGGCTACTCACTTGTTCGTTGCAGCTTTGCGAAAATATAATAGCCCTGGTTTTGTGACCAGAGACACAAACCTGTCAGGGAGCTATGAGCATACTTAGCTCCATCTCCTGTTAAGTACTAACAACGGAAAATGGAGAAGTTCTCTCCATTACATGCCAGCGGAATGTCCCTCCAAAACATTCTGAAGTAGCTTCATATGCAAAGGAAGTTAGTTAAGAGGTGACGTATGAAGGATCTCGTAAGCGAGTGAGTGCTGAGTAGGCTCTGCTCCCCCACACCCTCCAAAAAAATAAATAAAATAAAATAGGCACCATCACATAACTAAATATTCAGAAAGAAGCCATTCAGAGAAAGACTAGAAAGACAGCAATAAAGACAGGCACCGAGGGGGCATCTGCAGAGGCTAGAGAACAAACTGCAGAAAATTAATGTCTTTTAATGAACTGAGGCTTTGCTGTTATCAGTCACCACTAGAGAGCATAACTAGGAGAACAATGGGAGCCCCTTGTATCTCTTTTTTACTGCAGGACATATTTGAGGGAGAATAAACATCTCTCCCTCTTCTCCAGCATCAGCTTGTTACTGCCAGCACTGGCTGTAATTCAGTAAGCTTTATTCCAATAGCTAAATTTAGAATATTAGCATTAAGTCTCTGGTGTGGCTAAGACAGGGGAGAAAAGCTATATATAAATAAGCAAAATAATATTACATAATAGATGCAAACTACGGCAAAATGAAGCTCTGTGCCCAAGGAGCCAGGCATGAAGATGGAAGGGCTTTCGGGAGGGCCCGCTGGGACAGAGCCGGCACACCGCTGCTGCCTGCTTCCCTTCGGGACTGCTTCCCAAACCTGCAATCGCAAATCCCGCCGCAGGAATTACTTTGATTGCCCTACAAGCCCTGGCACCGTGCGGCCGCACAGAGGCCTCGAGGGGCCGCACATGGCACGCAGGCTGCAGCGGGACACGAGGGCAGAGACACCGTCAAGGACGAAGGGAAAGCGGCGCCCCCCACCGCAGCCTCGCAACAGGGCGGCCTCGGCCATCGCGGCGGTGAAATACCCGCAACATGGCGGCACAGCCCCGCCTAACGGCTGCCACACACACCCCCGCGCGCATGCGCAGTAACCGGGGGCAGTGTGGCGGAAGGGGCGTGACGCACTAGCAGAAGTGTGGCGGAAGGGGCGTGACGCACTAGCAGAAGTGTGGCGGAAGGGAGGTGACGCGCTGCCGGAAGTGTGGCGCGAGGCGGCGGTTGGCGGCGGGCGCGCGGCCATGTCGGCCTCGCTGCTGCGGCGGGGTCTGGAGCTGCTGGAGGCGCCGGGTAGCAGCCGCGGGGCCGGCGGGGCGGGGAGGGCCAGGCAGGGGCTGCTCCGCGCGCACCGCTTGGTAACGCTGTCCCTGTTCGCCCCGTAGGCCGCGGAAAGGCGCCACGGGGGCCGGGCGGCCCGCGGGCGGCGGGTGTTTCGAAGCGCAGAAAGGCGGCGCCGGGGCCCGCTCGGAGCAGGGCCACGGTCAAGGGCAGGGCCGTGAAGTCGGCGATAGGTGAGTGCGTCCTGCGGGAGCACCTTGTCACTCCCGCTTGTCACCTTGCCCGGCCCCTGCTACCTCTGCGAGGCCACCTGGTCTGCAGCACCCTGGTCTCTAGCTGGAGCAGGCCCTGGGGTGCTTGAAGCCTTGCTCGAACGCCGTGGGTGCATGGCTGATGTGTTGTGTCCCTCTCTGCTCTCGCCTAGAGGAGTACTGCAAGAAGAAAGCAGTGGATCACCTGAAAACAAACCTGCTGTACATGACAAAGGGACGGTACATTGCAGACAAAGCTGTTACACAGGAAGTAAGCATGTGGCGTTTCTGTTTGGGGGACTGTGAGCGGGTGGGAGGTATCCTGAGGAATTCTAGCTTCAACCCTGCTGCAAGTAGTCAGGTTGCATCTGGTCGTGGCTTTGGGGAAATGTGTGTATGTCTGCCGAAAGGGCAGCTTATGGAGCTTTAACCTCTTATATGTTGCTCCTACTATATTGATATATACTTTCTATGTGCTGTACTCTTACAGTAGTTCAAATTTTCTGGTGGTGGTTGTCTCTTCTGACCTCTCACAGACCCCAATAGGAACAGTCTAAGGCAGTGTTGTGAGGTGGTGTAAATTTACAGAGTTATCCAGGGTGGAGAATTTGAGAAACTGGTTCATTTTATATAGGATCTCCACACAAAAACAAATCCCAATAGGTTTGGGGAGGTTTGAGGGCCTCTCCATTCTAGGTCCCAGGGAACTTGAACATGTTGAGCATAGTTTTTACATAACTGCTGAAAGTGGTATATCAAAAACACTCTTAATAAATAGACTTTACTTTATCAGAGTTCTGCATGTCTCCTTTAATTCAGGACTTTCTTACTGCTGTCCCTGATGTTATTTAATATGGTCAAATCCTCTGTTATCTGTGGATGGTTAGTCTGTTGTTGTTTGTTGTTGTGGTTGTGTGTGTTTCATGACTTAATCTGGAAAAGTAACTTCAGTTCAAGCCTTCTTACTATTGCTTGATCTGTTCTTCCCTCTAGCTGGAGACTAGTAAAAAAATAGATGTGCCTGCAGATGTGCTGCAGGAACTTCATTGCAGTTTGGATGATGTTTCTCATCAACCTAAGAATTTATTTATGGCCTTCCCCATAGGCCTGGTGGTCTCGGGGCTTAATTTGAAGAAAATAGCGGGTACAATGCTAGAATCTTAGTTATTTTGTGAGAAATGACCTTTAAATGTATAGGAGCAGTTGAGTGTAGACAAGTTTTTCTTGGGCTAGGGGTTGTATACAGTGACTGTGATGTGTTAGGAAATGCCAAAGGAATCCCACTGAGTTCTTAGGTTGTCAGGTTTGCTCATGAAAGAGGAAGTCACAGTTTCAGATGGATTTGGGTTGAAATCAGTTGTTCCACGTCAGTGATGGTACCAGAGAGTAGTTGTCATATTTGGCACAGCATATTAAGTACCACTTGTTGTTCCAATGCCCTGCTTTGGTTAACCCAGGTAAATGCCTCTCCCTCTTCTTTGGAGGCTTTCCAGGATTGGTACAGCAGGAAGATCCTGCTGATGGCTATGAGAATCACTGCTGGGTGACCCATGCTGACAGCGACTGCTCTCCTTTTTTTTCTCAAGGTTCTTGCCCAGAACTGCGGCAGGAAGTCCAAAGATCGACCTCCAGAGAAAAAGGAAAAGAAGAAGTCCGAAGGCACTGTCTTCACTGAGGAAGATTTCCGTAAATTTGAGAGAGAATACTTTGGGACAGCTTAAACAACATGTCAGGGATTCTTGGCAGCCTCAGTCTTTGTGCAACTTAAGTGTTCAGAACAACAGACTGGCCATATCTCAACATATTTGAGATGGGACACAGGATGTGTGCCTCTTCATCAGCGCTTTAATGTTGCACTTTGCAAGGGAATCTGCATCTTTACAGAACTTGTTTCTTGCTAGCTAGAGCCAGGGAGGTTTTCTTGGCTTTGAGATGTATTGTCTATATAATTACCCACTTCCAGCTAATGTGGCTCTTGTGTTCTTGGTGTAGAAGAGTGGGCCAAGCCAAGTATAAATCTTGGTCCTCTTCCTTAGGACACAAGGCTTCTGCTCTCTAAAGTACTATATCAATGAGGTAGTGTTTTGAACCAGCAGAAATAAACTGAGAAGAAAGGGAAGAATGCTTTGAAGGACTATATGAAAGTAGGTGTTAAACCTGGGCAGTGTTGTAGTTTTTGTTCTTACTACACCATCTGCCAGGCTTTTCTGTCATTGCAAAAAGTTTGCATATGTCATTTAATTAAATAATGCCCTTTTTAGGTACAGTCTATCCTTGCTTTTTTGATAATGATTCATATGATTGACAAAGGTGAACCAGGTCATCCATCTGATACAGGAATCAGTGTCCTTAGGATAACCCAGTAATGTGAATGACCTATCTGTGATTCACCTTGACCTGTCAAATTTAATCCTCTTTCTGACGTACTCAGTCCTCCAAAGAGCACAGTTTGGAACAGAAATGACTCATGTTTTGCCTGGTCATGAACGACCTTCTCCAAGGGGAAGTTTTTCCTTATAGAAAGTTGTTTTTCAGGTGCTTACACCTGTGGCCGCGGTCCCATCCCCACAAAGGGCATCTTTGCTAGGCCCTGCTGGCTTCCACAGGCAGGAGGGGTTATGACCGAGGTGCTAGGCTCTCTTGGCATGACACTTTGACAGGTACCTCTGTCCACCCCTGCCTGGCATGCAGCCCTGGGTGAAAACTGGATCTTGCAGATCCACAGATGCAGGAGTTGGGATGATGGGTTGATGGGAATGTTTTCAAAACTGCTGCTAAATTTTCCATTGCAACAAAGAGCTGGCCCAGCAGGTGGGAGTGTTGCAGTTGTAGACACTGTTCCCCCTGCTGCTGAACTGCAGTAAATGTGCTTCTAGGGAGCTGTTGCCCATGCCCTTTCCTGTTCCTGTACCCAAGAAAATGGGAACTGTGTTCCCTTGAAATAAAGGGATATAGAGAAGGATTAATGCTAAGCATCGGGGAGACTGATGAGTCACTTGCAAGTAGTTTGGCTGTGCTGAGCTGCTGCTGCTAAAGTGCAAGCATAGCAAGGAATTTGGTATTCCTTGCCCTCTAATTATAATCCCTGGTGTCCTCTTAATTGTGTGTGTCCTCAGCTCTACTCCTTCTCTCCTGTCTGCATGGGGTGGAAGGGAACCCAGCTATACAGGACCCAGACAGAGAAAATAGCAGAGTGAAGTGTGTGTGCTGAAAATCATTTAATAGGATGTGGCAGTGAGTTTTGTGTAATAAGATCAATTAAAACAACTGCAGCCAAAAGTGGTAAAGAGCAGAATAGGGTAAGGGCCAATTAGTTTATTTTGGAGGTTGCTCCTGCTTCCAAAATGGAGAGATGTGTAAAAGGCATAAGATAGAAGAGAATGACTGCCTGTTCTACAAAAAGAAGAGAGACCCTGTAGCCTGAACACGTGTCTTTAAATGCATTGCACTCTACTGCAACTTGTATTACGCAGTTTAACACATTCAGTTGTGCATTAGTAGCATGAAAAGACAGGCCGTGCCAGCACTCGACTCTAAAGAGCGAAATTGTTGCAGTGTTTTCAGTTTGTGTTGTTTTAATCGTGCCCTCACCCTTGGTGCTCTGTGATTCCTTTGACCCTGTAGGTCCCCTATATCATCCTGCATCTACTCTATCAGTTCCTCTTGGCCCTTCTGCTTCTGCAGTTGTTCAGCTCCTCAGTCCTTCTTGAAGACTGAGGAAAGTAAAAACATCCTTTGTTCCAGAAAAGAGCCCTAAAAGTGGTTCCCTCTCTTTGTCATTTCTGCTTGCAAATGTAAACAAATAGAAACCTGTTCTTTCCAAATTAACTGGAGGGCCCAGAGCAATATTCCTCAAGGGTAATAGCATCCAGATCTGTGCGGTTCTCAGGTTGCCCGGGAACTGTTATTACTGGTTGGAAAGATGATGGTGCCAACACAAGTAATCAGCATACTTGTTTTGATTGTATGCTATGAGGCCTCGTATTGTTTGAGAGGGTAAAATCACCTGTTGAGCTGGATTTTCACAGCTGAAGTCAAACTCAGCCAAGAGCATCCTCAGATAAACTGCAGGAGAAAGATTTGTGTTGCAGGAGGAGGGAAGAGCAAGCAGAAGTGAAAGAATGGCTCTAGACAAACCAGTGTTTTGCACAGGGCACAAGCTGGCATTTTTTTCACTCTCCTTAGTAAAACTGGAGCTCCTCTGAAGGGAGAACAGCAGCTGTGTCACTCACATGGTGGGTAGATAAGGGCAGGAGTTGGCACCTGAGGGGGATATCTTCCAGCCACAGAGGGGGAAACAGGTGGGAGTGCCCCACTGGAGTGGGGAGAGGGATGTCAGGAGGGGGTAGCTCTGACTACTGCAGTAGCTGCTCCTTCTACCTGGCCTCTGAGCTGCCGGTGTGGGGCCAGCTCCCGGGACGGATGCTCTCAGGACCCAGCATGGATGCAGTCCGCAGGACATGTCGGACTGCGTTTCCCGCCCTTGCAGCTGCGAGCAGCAGTGCAGGGAGACTTCCCGCTGCGGCACGGTGAGGGCCGCATGTCCGCGGATCTTCTGGAGCTCCTGGCTCCCTTCCCAGCTCTGCAACACCAACTGAGGATCCTGCAGCACAAAGCAGAGGTGGCCGAGCCGGGCAGGAGGGAGGGCGCCGTCTTGCAGCGCTCCTCACCCACGCGCAGCAGGAAACCAGAATGGGAGACGCAGAGCAGCTTTCATATGGATGCAAATAAAAGCTGGGGAGTGTTATTAAAGGCGGCAGAGTCTTTCCAGGGAAATGGTTTAGAGCAGAAGGAGTAATTCCCTGATGCTTAGAGTTGGACTAGCTTGTTGTGAATAACGTTTATAAAGCTGGTTAATGGCCTGTTGCTCCCTCTGTTATGCAAACAGAAAGCAAACAGAAAAATTAGGTCAGACGGGTACAGTCTAATGTAACTGAGTGGCTATCAGCCTCTGCCATACCAGCAGGTCTTGCTCGTCCCTTAGTATAGGAAAAACAACAGTTAATATCAGCATATATTTGTATCAGGAGAGGGGAGACTGTTAAATGTAAATCCATGGAGCATGGTTGCACAGGACACAAAAAAACCTTCTTCCCTCTAAACGACATAGCAAAAACATGGAATAAACCGAGATGGACTGTAAAACTTGCTCAAGCAAACAAGACAGCATACAGAAAAGGCACTGGATTTGGGGAGGAAAACATGATTGAGGGGTTCGTAAAAACCTTTGGGAGTATCAGCATGTGGTTTCATTTTCAGGACTGACTCCCATTTCAGAGCTGAAGTCTTGCTGATGATCAGCAGAGTGTCAAAGCCTACAACCCTGGGGAGCTCTTGAATGTCTTAGATGAGGGGCTGCTTGTCGTAGAAAGGATACCAGCATCGGTGCCCTGAATAACTCATAGTGTGATAGTTAAAGCAAATTAAATTTCTCATTTTGAAGCAAAGAGAGCAATCAATTCTACTGAAAAAAAAAAATGAGGAATGCAAAACAGGGCAAGCTGCTTATGCCTGCTTAGAGCTTGAGTCATGGCACTCCAGCCGAGCATGGCTGAAAGGTTAGTCGCTTCGAGCAGGCTTAAAGGTTTGCACATCTATCTGTAGCTACATTAAATAGGATTAATGGCACCAACCACGCTCTGTCGGGGGGACAGGGGAAGTAAGAAGCATGAAGGTTGTTCTGCATCCATCTGCAGGGTGAGATGCACCTTTTCCTGAACGAATTAGCTGTTGGCAGGGCTGACCTGATAATGTAGCCCAGCTGATCTGGGCTGCACTGCACTGCGCTGCTTGCATGCCAGCAGTTAATGTATCTCCTCAGCTAGCTCATCTGTACCAGGAGGCCGAGCCTGGACGTGCCTCTGCGATGGCGCATGCACCGCAGCAGAGAGACGAGGGCTCTCACGTGCGGACGGAGGGCAGCACAAAGCAGGGCTTGTCCTGCAGCTGCCCCATCTGTGAGCAGAACGAGTAGATTCTCGTCCCTGTATAAATTAAGCCGATGCTTCTGCGCTTGGAACTCCATCTCTGCTTTTTATCTTAAGGGTGTGAATATGCAAAAGAGAGGGAAAGGGCAGCTGAAGGAGAAGCAAGAAGCAACAAGCCCTTATTTTAAGAGGGAACATGTGCCCATGTAGTAGTCAAATTGAAGCTTGTTGGTAGAGTTAGCTTAATTTGGTGGCTTATTACACTGCATGAGCCCACAGAAAAATAATGCCCACACAACACACTTGAGACATCCGAGTAGCTGAAATAATAGTATTGTCTGGGACACGGGACCTTACTCGACTATTAACTCACAAAGCACAACAAAGCACTCTGAAGCATCTCAGTGGAAAGTCAGCAAATATGGGCTTTCTTGGCCTAAAGAGGGAGGTTCATGGTTAGACTCCAAGATTGCCTTTGCATTGGAAATGAATGTTAATAGGAGTTTCTCTGTTGGTCTGCCCTGGAAGGATATGAATTTGTGAGAAAGCTGCAGGAAGAAAGGTTGTCCCCAGACACAATTTGAATTAAGAAAAAAAAAAAAAAAAAAAAAGAATTTTTCAACTGAAGAAAAATGAGCATATATGATGTGGCAATTGTATTGTGCAGTATAGGAAGGACTATGTGGATACGATTGTATTTGAAGTCCTATGTCTCTGAAAAGATAGAGAAAACTGGTGTTACTCTTACCCAAAACTTGTATGTTTTCCCCACACATACCAAAAAAAAAAAAAAAAAAAGCATTTCTGAATTAGAGAAAGCTTTACAGAAAGGCAAGTGGAGCAAATCGTTGCTATACATCAGTAAGGCCTGAGAAAACAAGTGACTTCTCAAGACAGAGATAGGATATGGCTATGCCAAGAGCAGAAGCTGAACTGCACTTTCAAAAGGTGAGGCGACGCTCAGAAAGGCTGTGGGAAACATGGGCAAGACAATGAAAATATTTTTTCCCGGAGACACTTGGCTGCTTCTTAGACATGACAGTAGTTTGGGATGGGGTACAGGGGTTGTGAACGGGTTACCATGGTGTGAAATTGCTTTAAGCAGAATAACTTTTTTTTTCTGCTAGTCCAGCTCAGTGGTGCAGAGGGAGCATTCATCTCCCGAAGGATAGTCTGTCCTTGCTGCTATTTCTGGGCTTGCTGCCAGGGCAAAAGCTATTTGGAAGATTTTATCATCATCCTTTCTTCACCCTCCAAAGCTGCAGATGGAGAGTTATTTCTGTAAGTAAGTAAGTGAGCTGCAAAGGTGCATCTGGATCTCCACGGAGGCCAGAGAAGAAGCTCTCAATGGTGATGGTTTCCTCTTTCTCTTTGTCAGAAGAAGTGTGAGCACCTGGATCCCTCTGAACGGAGCAAAGAGGAAGCAGAAAAATATTGTGGTAACAGCAGAAAAAAAAACCTTGTGAGAACAGGGCCACGTGTCATCAGAGCAGCTTTGCGAGCAGCAAACCACAGGGTGTTTTGTGGCTATATATGGGAATATTTTATTACTCTTCATCAAGAGCAAATAAGCGATCAGCAGCCTGAGGGCCAGACGCTGTCCCCTTTGAGTCCACTTCACTGCCCTTAATTCAGAGGAAAATACAAAGAGACAGAAATCCTATCATCATCAGCCCTGCCAGCTTCATATTCAAAGAGTTTTTATGCATTGTGGATTGGGGGAGTTCTGCTGTTACCAAACATATGAAAGGACTGGGCTTCTCTGGGGAGTTGGTAATGCTGAAGAGGCTGTGAGGAAAAGAAGAGGGGTAATTCAGCTTGCAAAACATAGGATTAGTTGCCAGGTAAGATGTTATCATCAGCTGCGGCTCCTCCTCCTACCAGGCGAGGGCTTGAAGTCTTCTCCGTGCCCCTGGCTCCCGTGGCGCACAAGGGAAGCCACAAAGCCGCCGAACGGGCCAGGCACAGCGCGGCAGGAAAGGCTGATGGATGAACAGGGAGTTTCAGCCCGCATTTTCAGACAGCGTAAAATCCTAAAATCCTGTGTTACTAAGAATGAAAACAAACTGTGATTTCCAGAGATGCTAGCAATGCAGAAGGATGCCATCTTGGCTGCCTCTGAAGAGCTGCAAAAAGCACAGAAACCAACTAGAGTTTCCAGGGCCTTTTAAGGGCAGAGTGCTCTCCCAAGCAGATGTCTGTAAAACGTGTGTCTATACGTGTTAATGGGAGAGCTTTTCTTTGTAAAGGATCACGGGTGCATCTTGCATTCGCTCTCTCCTTCTCTAGCTCAGTCTTCTCTGGAGTGATTTTAATTTGGTAAATTGGGACCACATACTCTCTGGAGAGCTGAAAAATTGGAAGCATCTATTTTCTTGCCATCACAGAAATCACCACCTCTGCCTGCAGAGCATTAACCCCCCAAACTAGCTGAATTAACCAGGGCTGTGTCAGAGATGGCCCTGCCTGGGGAGCATTTGCCCTGAAGCCACTTGCTCATACAAGGTCCTGTGTTCCTGCAGCTTGTCTGAGTCAGAACGCATTAAGCTACCAATTGAACAGGGTTGTCCAGCTCATGGGGCTCCTGTGCTTCTGATTATCCCCATTCGCAGCCTTGCTGCTCCAGTTGACCCAAAGGAAAGCCTCTTAGGTTGCTTTTTCCCCCCTGAAGCAGACCAGTCCCTCACCGCTGCAGGTGGACAACAGCAAGAGCTGGAGAAGGAAGCAGCTGTTAAAGCAGGACCACGATTTGCCTGCCAGACTGCAGTGTTTCCCACTGGTGCAGTGTGCAGCGGATAGAGCACTGGCCCTGGAGCTAGGAGACCAGGGAGGAGGCTCCCGTGAGGATGAGGAGTCCAGGCTGAGATGTGACAAACAGGGAGCCAACTGCTTGTGAAAGCCAAGGTGAGAGGGTCTTAGGCATACTGAGTAGGGCATGAGCCCTAACTGATACAAGGCTGAGATCTTTAGTAACATTCAGCATGAAATTAAAGAAAAAAAAAAAACGAGTGTCTTGCTCAGGAAGAAGGGGAAAAAATGAAAGGGAAATCCTCTGTGCAGACACTGGAAAGAAAAATGCTGCCATGTGAGACCAAGGCATCTTTTTTGCTGCAATGTAAATAGCATCCAGGCCACTCTAGCATCAGCCGTGAGCACAGACAAGTCCCTGCCAGAGGTCTGGTCCATCCATCCCCGCTGCCAGGAAGCAGCTGCCTGCAGTTACCGACTACATCCGCATCCTCGCAGAGCCCGCACGTAGCAGGCGCCCGTGTGTAACACCATTATCCCCATGTCGTATATCCCCGCACAGTGAGGACATGACAGGGCATGGAGGATTGCAGTCCCAGCCCGAGGACATAAGGAGCTTAACTGCAAGAAGCCCGAGAGGCTGCAGTAGGACCAACCGTTTTCTGTTTAACCAACACCAGGCCCTGCCTCCCGCACAGCCGGAGCCCAGTGATGGCCCAGGCCGGTGCTGCAGCCGCTGCCCGCGTGCGCCAGCCGGGACGCGCAGGTGCCCAAGCCAACAAGACTGCTGGGTCATGTCGGTGCAAGCGAGGAGTAGTAACTGCTTGGGAAAGCACATGCACGCCCGCAGGCAGAGCTGTATCTTGCAGGCAAGCAGGGATTATGGAGGCTGCTCGTGTTACTACACGAAGACGACACAGAAAACAATTTAAAAACGGCAAGTTCTGGGGTTAAGCAGGCCTCAATCCACAAGAGTCTTAGGGCTGACTAAGGAAGCGGACTTCGCTGAGCTCAGAACTTGACAAAACTAGAACCAACCGCAAAGGGTTTCATAACACTGACTGGCTAGACTGTAAAATTGCCCACAGAGCACATCATTAAATTTAATGTCTATGGGTAGAAACCACCCAAGCTGCAGTCACCTTTGCACCCCATTTCTCTTCGAGGGGTAATAAGAACTGTCACAGCAGGTTTTCCCTGTGGAGTCTTGTTTTATCCCGACACTGCAGAATGAGTTGGGCCGCCCCAACTGAGAAATGCCAGCTTGACAAGCCAGGTCGCGCTTCGCCATCAGCAGCCCACACCCCCATGCACACACGCTGCCCTACACACAGGCGATTTCCTCACCAGCTTCCTCAAGACTCCTTAAAATAATTTTATAAACAAACGTATTTTCTCAGTAGTAGAAAGTCAGAATTAGGTTTTCAAATTTTCACGTCCTTCATCTACATTTGAAGATGGGAGCTGGAGGGTGTTGTTTCTCACACTTGTGTGCAAAAACATCTTCCCCCTTTCAAGTGTGCCAAGTATTTACCCAACATACGTAACCCAAATACAGCTCCTGGTACAGTATTATTTTAACCAAGCCAAGCCCTGCAAGCTTGGGCCTGGCCTCAGGGCTACTGCTTAAGCTGGTTAAGACTTTCAGCTTACTCTAAGAGCCAAGAAGGGGAGAAAAAAAAAAAAAGAAAAAAAAGCACACTTCCCTTCATCAGCTTTCATTTCCTCCTAGACACCCTACAGCACATTTTGTGGCTCATACCTGGAAAGCTAGTTCAAGCCTCTACTCAAAATATCAACCCTTGTGACTTTTTCAAAACTAGCCTTCCCACCAGTCAGTAGCTTTAAGTACATTCCTGTATCTCCCCTGAAGGTCCAGATGAATTCCTTGAATACCTTTGCAGTTATACCTTTGCTTGCCAGCAGCTGGAGGTACCTCAGGAAGTCTTCCCCTCATCTGCTTTGAGCATGTCACAACTACTACTCAAGCCTATGACAAACTGCTCGTCACTGCATGAAGTAACAGACTAAAGCACCTGTGTGTTGTTTTTAACTCTGATGAGCACAGAGGCAGTGTCCCAAGATGATTTTGCCTCCTCAGCCCTCATATTGCCTCCTTCTCCCAGGGTTTATTATGTAACTTCTACTGCAACAGCAAACTCCAGGAATGTAGTTTAATTTAGGTATGGGCAACACAGCAGAGTTTGTAGATGTACTAAAGGTACCCAATTATCACACACACATTTCACATTTACTATAAAATAATTTATTAAGCAGTAATACACAGCTTCAGCACCAAGCTTATATACATGCACATAAGAACTACTGACTACCCTACTCAGGGACTCTAGCTCTTTTGCCCTTGGCCTTGCGGACCTCTTCAATCAGATCTTTTAAGTACTGAATTTCCTTACTTAGGGAATCTACTTTTTCCTTCAGGGTCTGGTTCTTCTGCTCCAACTCTCTACACTCCCCAGAGAGCGCTTCCTGTTCTGCCCTCTTCTTCTGCCGATATCTCGTGGCAGCTGTCTTGTTTTGCTCCATCTTTTTCAATTTTTTATCTATTTTCTTTTCTCCTTTTACTTTTGCTGACACTACCCTCTCTGCAGGATGATCATATGGTTTGGACCGCACAGAGCCAGAACTGGCCTCTGCAGGCAACTGGTTGTCATTGGGGGATCCAACTGCAGTGTTAGGACTATGCTGGGGTGTTCCCAGGTAGGAGTCTGGGCTCATACATATTCCACTATCATCAGAATGGTTCTCCTCCTCCTTCTCGGACTTGGTGATCACTACCAGAAAGGTGGGGCCTTCTTGTTTTCTCTCTCCTTCCAGAACATCCACTTCACTACCTAGCTCTAAACTCAATGAATGGTCTGGAGTGGAAGTCAGAGACTCTGGGGAAAGGGGAAAAGACCAAAGGGAAGTCAGTGGGGCCATTTGATCTGCTCCAACTGGAGATTCAGGGAGACTGGTGATTAGGTCAGGTATCAGTAGAGGTTCTTTGCTGTGAAATTCCTGGATGGTAGAGTTAAATAGGAGATCACACGTGTCTTCCAACGTGGCCATCAGCTCGTCTGGTGAGACGGTGGCTTCCAGATCTTCCATACCTAACAGGGCATCAAAATCAAATTCCTTCAGATCCATCTTCTCCACCATCCAATCCATGCCAGAGAAGGCATCCTCTGCACAGGAGAACAGGATACCATATTTCATTGCATTAGCCACAAACACAGTTCAAGATTCTGGAAATAATCTAGAACGTAAGCCATGTGCAGTTCTTACACTGCTATAGAAACAAAATTGCTAGTGGTTGCTGTAAGAGACCACAGCAGACAACGTAAATAATCTCACTGTTCTGGGATTCCCTCCCTCCTACTCCTCTCTAAATGCTGTAAGGAAAGGAGGGGAAGGGGGGGAACCACCACCCACACGCCTTTGAAACATGAAACTGTGCAGTTCTTTATGGCCTATTCCAGTAAATACTACTACAATAATTGGCAAGGTATGAAAAGGCCTAAGTGTCACTTGGCTATAATTTTCTTGTTCCATTAAGCAGATTCTTTTCAGACAACACTACAGGCACACATACAAGGTTGTCCTTCCACACTAATAAAAGCCTAGCAATTTAACTTTTATATTATGAAACCGCCCATGTATTACATGCAGTTATTAAACAGGTGAACTTAAAAAAAGAAAAATCTTACCCTGGCTGCTATCTATGGTGTTGCCCAAACCGTCCACAGCGAGCCAATTGGAGGAGACTGCCTTAGCCTTGTCGCTGGAGAACCCATGCGAACTGAGGGGCTCGGCCACCTCCAGGTAGTCATCTAGGAGTCCCAGACTTTCCTCAGCCACCGAACACGGCTGGCTGAAGGGGGATAACAAATCCCCCAACAGCATCTCGTTGTTCAAGAGGCTCATCTTGGTCAATTTTTAGTGCTTTGATGTCAAAGGATGCAGACAAGTAGAAGGTGTTTTCGTCGATTACAGCAACGCTGCTGTGTGCTGCCTTGAAAAACCTGCAGAAACAACATTTAAGAGTCCATCAGTGACATGTAATATTTTTAAAATTAGTTTCATTCAGCCCTTATACAGGGATATAGCTTTTAAGTACTGACTCAATGAAATGTTACAAAATACAACAGCCTTGCACAACTTCTCCATTTTTAAAACTGCACCCTGCAGTACCATTTTGGAATACGAGTTCCTTCGAGGGGGCTTCTCCATTTGCCGAAGCTCCTGCCCAGCAGCAGATCCAGCTGCACGGAGTCCCAGGCTTTCCTTGGCGCCAAACGGCCGCGGGGGGGGGGGGGGGCGC
>JAWLRI010000653.1:2589542-2614166 GCA_034781795.1 Crypturellus tataupa
TTTACTGATATGCAGAAGTCTCAGTTTATGACCCAATTCTTCAGCTGCCCATCCAGGGAAGTGCAGGTGCCATGAGCAGCTTCCTCAGAGCTCCTGCACAGCCAGGTGTGCCGTGGAGTCTGGACGTGGCATTGGGGGGGGCATGTCCTGCTGAACTTGAACTGTGCTGGAGGGAAAACCAAGCCAGAGGCATTAGCAAGACTCTGTCCACTGTGTCCTCTTATAAATTCAAATTGAATTAAATAAAAAAGTTATTTAAAAACATTTTGACTGACATAAAAGCATATTAATGTCAGTTAGTAACCAATTCAGAATTAATCTCAATATTTTCTTATACTAAACAATGCAGAAATATATATAAAAATATATACATATTGCTATGTGTTTACCTATATTTTATGTATACAAAACATATCTGTATGTAATAGATATTTATATAAATATTTGGGGCTGTACAAGTGAGGGGGTGCAGGGTGGGGGGGAGGGGGGGCGGCTTTCAACCGCCAACAAAGACAGTGCTCGCGGGTGAGAGGCATCACGCATGCGGCCACGTGGGAAGGGCGGCGCTGATTGGCTGCAAGCGAGCGCTTCACGTGCACACTCGCCTGCCATTGGCCAGGAGCTGAACGGGGCCACATGTCTGCCGGGGAGGGCGGGGGAGAAGGAGCACCGGGCCGAGGAAATGGCGGCCGGGGGGGGGGGGGGGCGGGGTGCCGCTTGTGGCCGCCCGCGCCCCTCGCCGCGGGCCCGGCCCGGCCTGAGGCAGCGCTTCCCCTCCTCATTTCCAACAGCCGCTGTGCCCCCCTGCCCAAAGCCCCGCTGAGGTCAGGCTGCAGCTAACTGCTGCCTCGAGGAACTCGCCCCCGTGCAGTAACCGTGCAGCGAGCCCCAGCCGCCTCCTGCTCCCTCAGATAAGGTGTCAGCCCAGGGCGCCTGGGCGTCCCCTCCCTGCTGGTGGGATGAATGCAGCCCTTAGATTGCTGTGGCCGTTCTGGGCCTCCGCGTGCGTGTCTGCACCCACGCGGTGCGGGAACACGCGCTGCTCTCGCTGACCTGGAGCGCTTCACGCGGGCATCCGCAGCACCCAGCACCCTCGAGCACGAGCCTTGTCAGTGCCTCAGGCCCCTGCGAGAACTAAAAATGAACTCGGTTATTTCCCACTTGGGCAAGGGGAACTTCTCCTCACGTAGTTTCATACTAACACGGCTGCTTCTCGATTCTCTGTACAGACATTACTCAGACTGACATGAACATTGATGGATCTGCTACGTAGCTGTACAAGGCCGCGTCGCCTTGGAAAGTTTCTGCAGTGCAGCCCTACGTTCTGCTTCATCTCGCCCAAATCAGCTCGATGCTTTGAAGGAAGGCAGCCCTGCTCCCTTCCCTCCACCCCATTCCCTGCTCCACAGTCCCGCCAGCTCGTCTGCCCCTTGGTGAGCCAGCTAGCTAGCCCAGCAGGAAACGTGGTGGGGACACTCGTTTTTCTGCTGGTTTAGGCCCTTCAGTTCACAGTTGGGTCAAACACCAGCTCGAGTGAGCTGGAGGGGGACAGTCCCTTGACCCTCAGACCCTCGCCACAGCACAGATTTCTGCCTGCACCCTTTCTGCTGTGCCAGAGCCATCCCGCTTCACACGGCTGTTGCTTTTTGTTTTGTTTTTGTTTGTTTTGCTTGTTTGTTTTTTTCCCATTGCCAACCTTGCAGCACAGCATCAGCTCTGGGAGCAGAAGTGGACTCTGTCTTGCTCAAACATCATCATCATGAAGGTCAAATTGCCCTCAGCTATTTCTGCCAGAAGCTCTTCTGCCTCCCAGTTCAGGCCTCAGGAGTGCTTGTGTAAAGCCATGGCCTCCACCTATGTTTGCACATGCGTAAGTGCCTGGAGCTTATTATTTGACTGGTAATTTGAAAGGACAGGCATGACCCAATTTCTACTTTTAGCAGTCTGATGCTACCACCATCACTACAAATCAGAATATGTCGCTCTGCATCTGTAATCAGGATGCAATCGGTGATAAAAAGGTTTTTATTTTTTTTCCTCCATGTTGTTGCCTTTTTCTTCTCTTTTTCTAGAAGCAAGCACAGATTGTGGAATGACTCATTAAAATGGAGGAGGTGGAGAAAAAATGCCCTCCAACGCCAGAAAGCCCTACAATAGCATCTCAGTGATCTGAGAGGACTGTTCTGATAAACGCACCAAGCAGCGGGCAGATCTTGCTCCGGTGCAAGATTTAGGGCATGCAGCAGCTTTCCTCGAAGCCGAATGGGTGTTTGGCCGAGCAGGCAGCACTCCGATGCCCTGTCTGGCTGCAGGGGAGCTCTCAAATCCACCACCTTGCCTGCCTGCCCCTCCTTTAAGCGAGAAGAAAAAAGGTGTTTGTAAATCTGCAATGGCAACTAAATGAATGGAAACACTGTATACACACCCTGTCCTTCAGCTTGGAAAGGTAATTATAGATTCCTGTGCAAGGGCTCTGGGTATGTGTGAGCAAGAATCACGCAAGCAGAAATGAAACACACAGTGAGGAACTTAACCCAGATCTGCCTGCTTCCGAACTGCCTGGTTTCCATTTTGTGTGTGGCGGTTCGTCTGCATTAGGGGCTCCAGACAGAAACGTTTTAACCGTCCCCTACCCAGAATGTGCAATCAGCTGAGCAGAAGCTAGTTGTGCAGCGGAGGGCATGTCTTCTCCATCTCCCAAAGGACTGCAGAATTACTCTGGTTACAAAATTTCATAAGATGCATGTCTAATTTTATAACAAATCTTCTCTTTCCCCTTGCCCATGTTAGGCCAAAGGCTTCTTCATGGCTGAGGTTTTTTGACTGAGGTAGAAGACAATTCTTTACACACAAGTAAAACAATCTTTGGGAATTTTTATAAATAAAAAATTGCAAGTACGTTCTCAGCAGAGGGCTATTAGCTGCCCACCACTAACTCGTGTTTAAAACATGTCCTTTTCCCCTGCAGCAAAATCTATTTGTGGCTCAGCCACTGCATGCACGTGGCTGATAGCTCTGAAGAAAATTAAATCTATGATGATTAAAAAAAAAAAAAAGGCTTCTGAATGAAGATTAGTTTATGTGTGTGCTCAATAATCTGCTGACATGCTGCCAGCGTTTAGCACAGCTGATGCCATTCCCCTACACTGGGCACCGCTTGTGAGCGCAGAAAGCCCCTGCGCTAAGCAAGCCCCGTCTGTACCCAAGAGCGCGGGGCCAGCCGCGGGCAAAGGAGCTGCTCGCGCCAGGCTCGCTGCAGAGCAATGCCAAAGTGACCTTGCTGGGGAGCGCCTGACTGCCGAGGGGGATGGAGCACTGCAGAAAACCAGCGCTGGCCAAACAGCAGCACTGGGAGGCGGAAAATAACCGCGCCGCCTCCTCTCACCCTCCTGCTGTGTCGGGACGGGGAGGGGGATCAACGTACAGGCCTTATTTCTGCTAAAGGTAAATGTTAAGCAGAAGAGGTCTCCTTCCCCTGCTCGCGAGTGCGCAGGAAGCGAACGCACGTTAGGGAGCGGGAGAAGAGAGAGGGGACGTCAATGTCTCCATAGCGACATCTCCCTGCGCCGTCCACACCGGGCGCGCGCAAAGGGCCGGGGCCGCGCGGGGGCTGCAGGGGCCCCATGAGCAGCCGGGAGGGTGCCAGGGCCCACACGGACCAGCCGGGGGGGATGCGCGACTGGGGTCTGGAAGGCCGCGGGCAAGAGTAACGCAGACCCTTGCTCGGTCCTGGAGCGCCGGCGCAGCTGCGCTTCAGCGAACACAGCATTTCCTGACGCCAACGGGAATTGTTTTGCAGGAGACAAGAGTGCTCAGGGAGAACACAAAGGCAGAATGAGGCAAAACGCCCAGAAATTGGGAGCAATTTCCCCGGGAGAGTCCCCGAGAGACCCTTTGTCTCGGGTTAACTCTCAGCGCTTGGTTGCCCCTCTCCTCATGTGGCGCAGGCAGAGGTGTCTGGAGGGTGTTCCTTGCCAGATCCTCGTTGTAAGCTCTTTAGGGTTTGCTTTATAGACACTCCGCTCTCAAACGAGATTGGAAAGCAAATATATATGATTAAAGATCGAGCAGGGGCTATTAGCATCCATCTTTTATTACATACAAATAGAAAATAAGTTAGCCATATGTTGTGCCTCGTTTGTTTTGGACTCATGCACCAAATGGAACCTCTAATAAATCATTCATTGCTTACTCACCCTCTCACTTTCTTATGTTTCCATCCTGTTATGTAAATATCGTTGACATTTGAAATTAAAGCAATTTAAAAAAGAAAAAAGGATTAAATCTGCAATTTACATTTGCAATTTGCAGTTCAATTATTTTAAATGCATATGGAAACAGTCCTGGTTGTCCACCTACATTTTTTTACTGCACAAATCTGGGCATGCCAAGCACATTCTGATCGCCTGTAAACTACAGCTCTCCAGGGCCTTTGTTACTCAGAATCAGCCGATCTGCGGCCAACTACCACAAGTAAAAACATGGTGCAAATCTTGTAAGGAGGAGGCCAATTTTAACTTGCAACTTGCCCAAGCATGAATTTCCTGAGCAAAGCTACAACTCGCTGAAAATGATGTTTAGCAAAACAGCAAAAATGTGTTTGTGAAGGCGGGAGGGAGAGGAGCTGGTTTTGTTCTGAGCGCTATGGGATCATTTGGCTTTCTCATCTCCCAGAGATGAGATTTCTTGTTCCTTCGGCATCAAGAATAGCCCCTAAATATGGGAGCTGCTTGATACACAAACAAAAGCCTTTCAGTTGCCAAAGCAATGGAAGAACAGAAACATATCTCACCGTAACCTGCTCTGCAGGAGGCTGTAGTTAATAAGTACTCCACCGTAGACCTGTGTGTGGGTTCAGTGCATATCGAAGGGCACATACCTTTACGTGGCAGTGTCTGCTGGCATCACATGTGTGTGCGTGACCTATTAAGGGCACACACACATTTCCTTATCAGGTAAAGAGAGCAATACAAATTCCCCTTTTTTTTTTTTTTTTTTTTTTCCCTACATGTGCAAAGTTTGTAATAGCTGAGGCCTGAAAAGCAAGTGTGGATGGGAGATTCATCACGGGGCAAGTGAACAGTCCCTCACCATTTAAGCAGGCTTGGCTTTCAGCGTCTCAGTGCTCTGTCCATTTGTCAGAATGAGAACTCACTGCTCTGCGAGTTCAGCAAACATTAACTTTATCTGAAGCACCTGGAAAAGGTTGTTTGCCCTTGTGTGAGGGAGCTTCTCTCTTCAGTAGGGAGGTGTGTGCTCCAAAACAAAGACTGTAAAAGGGTAGATCCTGTTAATGACATAAAACAGGTCCTGGGAATACCGTGTGCATGCAGAGTTTCCTGGTGCTGACATGTAGCTTCAGCAGGAACATGGACAAAGCAGGTAGTTTAGGTGAAGCTCTGCATCTCATCTGGGTGTAAATCACAGCTGAAGCTCTGCAGGGGGCTTGGGGACACTGCAGACAGCCTTGCAGGAGCAGCACCAAGGCCTTGTGCCCAGGCAGGGTCACTGCCCTCAGCTCTCTGTCCTGCAGGGTGCCCTTTGCTGCTGTAGCTGGTAATGAGCTGAGGGCCTGGTAGACACAAGCGTATTCAACGTTTTGGGGAGGCTTTTAGTAATATTTCTCCCCTCCAGTAGGCAGCAGCTGCATGGTGGCTGGGATTTAGCAGCAGACTTTGATCCATTTCAGTATATCCTCCTTAATGTGGGAGAAGGGAGAAATTCCTGGTGGATAGAATATCACTGAGTTTGTATATTTTTCCTGAGCAATTTCATCTTCCTTTCTAAGGTCACTGCATTTGGAGAGCTCAAAAGGTTGATGGACTGAAAGCAAAGAGAGTCCTTTCAGAAGACATTGAGACAACTGTTTGCTCCATGCTCCAGCACGGCCAGCATGGATGGGCTGTGAACCTTTCCAGATGTGTGACAGCGGGACTGGCCATAGGCAGACTGGATGGTAGTCCTCAAAGGAGACTACATGACCAAAATATTGTATTGACTAGATGCTGTGACTTCTCTATGCACTGCCCTCTTACTCATGCCGCTGTTTGGTAATAGGAGGTTTCTGTTGTCAGCTGCAGAGACAGGTGGTATTGAGACTTAAAACCAGATCTGTCTGAGGTACCAGACAAAGAGACCCTCCTCTGTTGGGGAGAGGAATTACCTGGGGGTAATTTCTGGATTCCCTTTTTTTGGTACTCAGAGTACCTTTGAGGAGACCTTGTTGAGACCTTGTCCTAGACTTGCCAGGTCCTGTGGGTCTCAAACAAAGCAGTCGCTGTTCAGGCAGGTAACATCTGGGCCATACAGCAGAGTCACACGGTCCCTGTGAGATGGACTTGCCTGCTGAGCATTTACCAGGGACATGGGTGTCTCCTGGACGGGGCAGGCAAAATTTGATCATGGAAGGAGTGAGTCTGTCCCAGGCCAAACATGACCAGACCAGAAGGCTTGAGAGTCCACTATGGCAGTAACACCAAGCATCTGCCTTGGCAGTGCAAAATGAAGGACTGGAGATGGATCTTTGTTGTTCCTTTTTTTTTTCTAATGTCCATAGTAATAGATATGACAAATTAAAAAAAAAAAAAAAGAGCATTCTTAATGCAGATCACTAATAAATCAGGAAAAGACACAGGACTCGGTACTTGCTGCAGTCTCCCTCCTGGCCACCGGCAGTGATTTGGGAAAGGAGGAAAAGTTTGTGCCTTGGTCATGCGCTCGCCTCAGCAAAACCCATCTTGCAGCTGAATGCCAGGAAGCTGGGATCCCTGCCAGCATCCTAACAAGCAACGTGAGAGCTGCGGCTCCGTGGCTTGTGGGATTACTGCATCGTTTATTACCTTTGCTTCAACATATTTCAGGCTCTCTGATAGCAATATCGCCACTGCTGTAAACAACCAGAAGCCTGCACATAATTCAATGATATTATTTAGATAAGTGAAAGTAGTTATTGTGTCCAAGGCCATAACCATCCTCTTTGCTACATAAATTCAAGAATTTGAAGGCAAAAATGTTTCTTTGACATACTGCTTTGAGCAATGATTGCTTCCTGCCTTTCAAGGGGGTAAGGAGCCTGCTAGAGCATTAGCAGCTTTGAAGTAATGTCTGTCATGGGACAGGTAAAGAGTCAATGCAGTCTGTCATTTGTCACCTACGCCCTTGTGTCTGTTGCCTGTTACATCTCTGTCATTTGCAATGCCAAGCAAAATGAGACAAGAGTGTCTTACAGGACTAGGATCATTATAATGGGGAGTCTGATGGGACAATATATCACCGCTGTCCCTGCTTCCCTGGATTGGGGGCTGTTCGACCACGGCAAGAAGGCTGAGGCAGGGAAAGGGACAGGCTCATGCCGAAGTTAAGGGAGCTGTTGCCTAAAAAAAAAGAGTCCCAAATTGGTAAAACAGAACCCAAGCAAACAGCAGCTTTTGCCCATTATTTGTATGGAGATGGCTCTTCACGAAGAATGTGGTTAGAACTGATACATATATATTTCCCCTGAGAGGCTTAGCGCCGCATCTTAATAAACAGATCAAAGAGCTACTTAGCCACTGGAGCCAGGGAAATTGAACTAGGGCAGCAAAACAAAAATCAATCTGACTTTTTATGTGCTTAAAGTGATTTTGTTCAAAACTGACTCCTGCATGAGCACTTAGGAAAGCTCATGAGAAGTTTGAGTTTTATAAACCAAGGTATTTCTGCTCCTCTCCTACTATTTGTAAAATGACAGGCACACTTTCTATGTAGGGGAATCATTTCAGATCTTTCCTGCCTTACCCTTTGGTCTGACCACCTTCTTTGGACTTAGCATTTTCAAGATTATTCCATGGAACTACATACTATAAAGATATTATTAGCCTGCTTATCACCACGCTTCTGGCTCTGTCAGTTGTGAATAATGCAGTCCTGCTCAGTGTTCGCTCATTAAACTTTTATACTGTGCTATCCCTGATCCTGCAGAGGATATCAGTTCCGTGAGTGCTATTTAAAGGTTTTGAATACCCTACTCACTCCCTTCCCCCCGAAAAAAAAGAAGGGGGCAATATTTCTTGTATCCCTCACGCCATAAAGATCAGCTTGACAGGGACAGAGAAGATAAAGTCCAGATACCCCAGACAGTTACTCAAGTGTCTAGCCTGCAACCTCTTAGGATTAGAAGCCAATGGTAGGTTTTACTGGGAAGAGGGAGAACCTCACATTTCTTTCCTGCTGCATCTGTGAGTTAAGGCTCAACATTTCAAGATCCAATCCCAGAGTTAGTAAGTCAAGCTGGAGTCATTGAATTACACCTAGTGTGGGTAGCTGGACAACACATTTTATCTTATTTGGAAGAGAAACTTCTCATTTGGAACTCCTCATTTTCCCATGTGACTAAAACAGCAGCAGTTTCTTGAAGCTTTTCTAGTTTAGAATATTAAAACAAACCCTAGAAAAAGCACAGAGGTGAGCAAGTGTTCTGAATAGAAGACATGCATTCTGCTGTTCATCACTTTAGCACAATGTTCTAAAAGTTCAGATATAGTCACCCTCTTTTCCTGCGGCCTGAGAGAACAACCAGTCTGAACTTTTTTATTTTTCCTGTTAAAATGAAGAGATTCAAGAACAAGCAAGTAAAATGTGAGGTTGGCTTTATTCATTCCCAGGAAAGGACTGTGGTTGTACAGCAAAGTGTGCGAAGTATTTTACTTCTCCCCAGATTCATTATCCTGCTAAGCGGGTTGTTCCTTAGGCTAAGAACAAAACACAAGCTGAGTCTTCACGGCCTGGAGAGCCATTTATGCTGTGCTCCTTTGCACCGCCTTTTGCATACTTGGAATTACCCTGAGTCCCCCTCAGTAATTTCTTCCTTACATTAAACAAACACAGGAGATCTTTTGATCTTTCCTCACCTGTTCAAGCTGGGGCAGCTTCCACACAAAGGTGCAAACTTCTGCATGCATTGAACAGGTATTGCAAGCTCCAGGATTTCTAGGGCCACTTACCTGAGAGAGTCATAGCTGGCACTGATTCCACCAAGCATCTTAGTTTTAGCTATTCCTGCAGTAGTGCAAGTGACACAGAATAGTTTTGACCTCATCTGATCTGTTTTCACTACAGAACAGATTAAGGAAATAAATTAGTATCACTTTTTTTTCTCTTTTAAGGTATGTGAACTCCCTTTCCAATTATAAGATATCCTCCCAAGTAGTTAAACATTACTTACTTAGTTAAGGCTACGCTTATAGGACAGTGTCTTCACCCTAGTGTGTTTTTCAAGAATTTAAGTAGCCAGAACCCCTCCAAAGCAGCATCTCTTTACAGCCAACACTTTCCCCGCTCTTTCCTAAGTAGGCACTTGGGCCTGGGGCGTAGGTGAAGAACCTGTGTGATGAGTGTGGTCACACACGCTGATGGCACAGCAGCTTCCTCAGTGCCCCATGGCTGATGCTGGGATAAGACAGGAGCACATTTGGCAGGGGAGTGGACAGGCATGTAGGAACAACTGGGTCATTGAACAAGGGCGAGGGAGCCTGAGCAGGAAAGTGAAGATTAAAAGAGGCACAGAGGCCTGTGAAGCCTGGGGAACCACATGAAAGGCGGGTCTGTGCCCCAACACGCGGCTCGGGGAGGGAGGCTCCGCTCCGCAATTACACGGCAGCACCTCGTGACTCGGGAGGGGGCTGCCAGGAGCAAGCACAATGCAGGGCCGAGCTGGTTGCCCTCTCAAAGCAAGTTGCAGAGTGTTGAGCACCCTCAGCCATGAGGGGAGGGCAGTGAATCCCCAAGGGGCAAGTTGGTCCCCTCGCCAAGCACCGCTGTGGTGCAGAATTATGTCAGCACATAGGTGATGTCCCTCCCTGGCACTCAGACTCCTTTGCTTATAAACCCACCAGAGACAGCCAGGTTACTGTGGAAAGTTATTTTATTTCAGAATTCCACGCACTTCGTCACAGACCATGCACTAGACTTTCCCCTTTTACAAATCCAAGGCCTCCTGGCCTGGGAGAGATGGGGCATCATCTCTTTACTCCACACTGCGAGTACCCACATGCTAAGAGTGAGGGCCGCGACAGCAGCTTGCCGGGAGGCGGAGGGCAGCCTCTTGCTTCCATAATTGCTCCTAGATCCTTAAAAAGAAATACACTGGACTTGAAAGGCTAACAGCTGGGCTCAGCAGTGGTGACAGGCCGCTGCTGAGCAAATTGGTCCTTGCCCCACAGTTGAGGGCAGCAAGACGACAATCTTAAGGGGAATTGTGTGAGCCAAGACACAGCACGACACACCAAGGCGCTTTTGGATCCCAGAGAGCAAACAGCCAGCGCAAGCTCTGGGCCTGTTACAATCCCTCGTCTCCAAGGCACTCTGCCGCGAGCTGCCCTTCTCACATTCAGCTTTAGGCCCCTCTGCTCTGTGCTCCCAGCTTTGGCGAGGAAGGAGCCCGCTCACAGGGAACACAAAGCAGCCCTCCCGGCTGTACGTCAGCATGCACCATGCTGCATCTTAACAGGGAAAGGTGCCGCTTCAAAAGATTCTCCCCAAATCCATTAGACCGCGGGCTGGGTACAGCATTAGTGTAGATTTCCTTCACGCTTGCTCTGCTCCTTCTTTGCCGCCTCTGTCAGACTCTGCTCTTCAAACACTCACAGATGCTGTGTCCCTGTGACTTATTACATCTTTGGCCTTTGCTGAGACTGCCACTGCCCACCGTGGGGGCTGCCTGTAGGAAAGAACATCTGCAAGGGAGCTTGTGGCTAGCTCAGGAGGAGAAAAATGAAGAGAAGAAATGATTGGAGTGGAGCAAAGTCTACAGGAAAGGCAAAAAGGCAGCTGCAGTCTCCATTTGATACGCAAGTTCAGCTCAATAGCAGCAACAAGAAACGGCCATCAAATATTAAGTCATTAGGTTGCCAGGAAGAAGAAAAAGCATTCATGTAAAAAGTTCTATGTACAGGTATGTATGGCAAATGTTCTGAAGCTAAATCAGACACTGGCTTCCTCCTGCTTGTGTCTCACCTTTCTTGTGTTTATCATTTTGATCACTCCAGACTACTTTGCTGCTCAGTTCTGTGTGAAGACCACGGTACCGTATTCAGCACCAAGCAAATGGTGAGATCACACTGAAGAAATGAATCTGTGGGGAACTCCTGACAACCTTGATATTTTAATATTTTTGTTGACCTTCAAGTAATTAGAAGAAAGGGGAATTTCCCCAAATACCCTATGAACTCCAAGTCTCACCTGTCTTCTTTTAGGGTAGGAAGGCTGACATCAGAAAGGTAGTGAAGGACAGAGAAAGGAAGGAGGAAAATCCCAGAAACTAGAGTGAGAGCAATCAACAACAGACCGAACACTGCCGCAAATACTTACAAAACACAAAATCTTACAAACAGAATCTCTGTTAACCTTTTAGAGACTATGGACTATTTACACACATAAACTTCAAAATATGCATCTGGCAGTACCCTAAGGATTAAATAATTTAAAATGCAACACTGTGTTATCACTGTATACAGAATACTATCTGATGCACTTGTTAAAATGGACGGATTGTCCAAGAAAGATGTGCCCTCCCTCGTCTCACCTGCACTGCCTCTAAAATGAAAACAAGGGATAAAGACACTGCTGTTCCACTTCTGAAACACACCCTGACATTCTGCCAAAGGGGAGTAAATCCAGAGGGAAAGGGAAGGCCAAGAGTGCCTGACCTCTCCAGCCTCTGCTCCTGCATTACCTCCTTTATTTGCATGGCAAGAAAGGCTTGACAGCAAAGGAAGGTGCTAAAGATGGGGAAAGGCTGTTAGGATTCTCTATCAATGGCTGTGCTGTCATTTAAGAGGTGCAGAGCCCGAGAGGCAGGAAGACATCACTCTTCCCCCCTCCTGAAGGCAGGAGGCCACGAGGCTGAACACTGAGGACACACACTCCCCGTATGATGTGCTGGCCGTACTGCGGCTCTCCCTCCAAACTACACCGTGGTCCAGCAGTAGGTGGAAGGACAGTCAAGGGACAGCAGTGCGAGAGGGTTAGTGCATTACCGATGGGTCCAACCAGAGAGAAGAGGATAGAGAGCCCTCCCCAGCTTTCTGATAGTAATTGTAAACCGAGAATGCTGGAAAACCAGCACATGGCAATGAGGAAGGGGGGGAAAAAAAGCTTCAGAGGTGACTGGGGTGAAGGTGACCAAGAGACACAGAAAGCAGACAGGGAAGGTAGCTTCTTCCTAAACGCCACCACTGCATGTGTGCACTGATTCCTGCACATGAGTCAGAAACTCACCGATGACACTAGCACAGCCCTATTGGTTTTACTGCTCTGTACTGCGGAGAATCTGGCTTGCGTGGGCATCCTGTAAAATCCTTTGGGGCACACAGACCGGCTTCCACCTCCCCAAACCAGAGCAGCCATATGCTCTC
This sequence comes from Crypturellus tataupa, assembly GCA_034781795.1. Taxonomy (NCBI): domain Eukaryota; kingdom Metazoa; phylum Chordata; class Aves; order Tinamiformes; family Tinamidae; genus Crypturellus; species Crypturellus tataupa. The sequence goes on from JAWLRI010000653.1 coordinate 2,601,935, forward strand.
ACGGAAAAGATGAAAACATAATCCCGTTCCCACGAATGTCTCCCAGCCCTCCCCCGTAATCAGCCTCTCTTCCTCCAGGCCAGAGAGAGGCCTCTAAAGAGCTACCCTCTTCTCCATTCCCAGGGCCATTCCCACCAGCAACACCCAACAGGTCTGGCTTGGCAGGAATGGCAAGCCCTGCTCCTTCAACCTCATTGCACAGTCAGACCTCAGAAGTGTCTTCCAAAACTCCTTGCAACAGCTTCAGGGAGAATTGCTCATACTGATGGCTGTGTTGTAGCAGGCTGGACATCACTCCTTAGCCCAGCTATGAGGTTCTATAGGAGCAGGAGCCATGCGCACACACATTCTCCTCTTCCAAGCTCAAAACCTGCCAACATAATCATTATTCAGAGTTCATTCAGAAATCAAACAGCCCTATCCAAAATATCTCATTCAGGCTGCACATCTGGGTTAGAGGGATGAAAAGAGGGAAGAGAAGCAGGGTGGAATAGGGGAAACAAAGAAACATCGGGGTAACATCAGACAGGAAGAAATGAAAGGACCTCAACACAAGTCTGCTAAAATCATCACTGGATTCACCGGCCCAGTTCCACCTTCTCCAGACCAAAACTGATTCAATTCACTGGAGTAAATTTATCACAGGAGAAAGAAGTGCATAGCGTTTTTGTGGTAGACACTTAAACATCAGCAGAATTTATCCAAAGATCTAAGAGTTGCAGCTTTATCCTCTTTTCCCTAGCTAACACGTACCTGCTGCGACAGAAATGGTGGAAATGGACCAGTAGCACCAAGAAATCCAGTGGGAGCAGCAGCTCCACAGCAGGAAATAATAATGAGCCAAAAGGAGACAGAGAGAAGTGGAGGAGATATTTCGCAGCAATCAAAGTCCACCTTGGCTAAACACCCAGACATTCCCCCAGGAAGGCCCCGTTACGTCTGCAGCAAGACCTCGGGCTCTGAGAGAGAGCTATAGAGGGTGTAGCCCAGCTCATCCACTTCTTCCGGGGTGAGCTCCGAAAACAAGTTCACCTTGGGGTTCAAAGCACTGGGGAGGACGCCTGCCTCCAAGTAGCGAATCAGTCCTTTCAGCGCCTGCAAGAAGCGGTCAGCCAGCACGTCCTGGGACCAGTTGGACTCCTCTTCGGAGAGGTGCAAAATGACATTAGTGAGCTGACTGGCAGTGAGGTGGCCCAGCGCTGGGTTCGACTTGCACACTGCTTTGAAGATCTTGAGGCACACGCACCGGCAGCCAGCATCACCCTGGTCCAGGGCTCGCAGGCGGGCCGTCTCTGCCGGCCGCAGGCTCAATCGCCACAGATTGTCGTTCCGGGCCAGCCGATGGGGTTTGGCCACAAGGATGATGTCACCCAGCGTCAGGGAGGGTAGGAAGTCAATAAAAAGATGCCGTTCTGGATCATACTGGACCTCCAGTGTCAAATCTCCTGGGGGAGCTGCTGGACGGATCACATAATCCAAGAGAGTTCCAATTGCTGGCCAGTTGATAGAGCCAGCTACGACTTTCTCAAAGGTGTCTGCAACAGCTTTGGGGGAAAGGTAGCCCCCTACGACACAGCGGTCCCAGTAGCTGCTCCCACGGGGAAAGTACTCGGGGTTTTCCCGACGCACCAAGTAGAAGCCAGGGATGTTCATGATAGTGTCCTCCCCAGGGATGCATGACCACAGATTCTGCTCCAGCATCAGAGGCACAATAAGCTGGATGTGGTCGGCTGTCACTACCTTTCACAAGGGAGAAAAAAAGGTCAGGAGCAGGTCTCTCCTGGCACACACATTCTTTTCCCCACCACCTCTAGATAGCCTTCTGTTCAAAGGCACTTGCATGAAGTATTCAGCTGTTTCATTCTCCTCTCTGCGTGGGATTCACAGCCTCCCTTTCATCAAAAGACATTCTGAAAGACCACTTCCCAGCTTCAGTGGAATAAATCAAAAGCATAACACAAGACAGTGCTTTTATGCCACTTGCTACCTAAGAGATCTTTAACTACTTAAAGGACCTGACATGGATCGTACATACAAGAATCATTTTGCCTCCTACTGCTTTGAGCCTACTTCTTGGATGCAAAATGCAGGTGGCTCAGCGCACAGTGGATAACTTAAAACAGGAGGGTATTAAATTTCTAGCCTAGCTTATGTTGCCATGGTTTAGTTATCCCATGTTACAGCTTGGCACTGCCCTCCCCCAGCCTGCCACATTGTTTGGAAAAGGTTATGAAAGGTCCCTTTTCACCAATGGGATTAAGACCCCAGATCCAAGTTTCACTTGACATTCGTTGCTCCATTCTAGAGCTCTGACTCAACTCAAAAAGCGTGCCTCTGAATCACTCACTATAGTCACAGGCATCTTTCCATCAGGGACATATGCAGCAGGGACTGCTGTCCAATCCAGGTCTGTCATGCATTTAAAAAAAAAAAAAAAAAAGTAGGGAAGACCTACATGCATACACAGGAGTCCTAAGGGAATGCTGTATATTTGGAAGAAGAGGGAAGAGACAGAGAAAAAACAGAACTATCAAGAAAAAAACAGCTAAAGGGAGGGAAAGAGAGAAAGGAAAGAAGGGTCTGAGGTAACAAAAGCACAAAATGTCAAATCTTTTACAGACAGGCGAGAATAACCTGGTCATGCCTGTTGAGAGAAGTATTGCAGATACCAATGCCTGGCTCCACAGCGCACAATATGACACCAGGAGCCTTATTAGAGAGGAATGTCGTGCTGAGACAGCACTGCCAGCAGAGAAACCAGAAATGCCCCTGCCATGTGAGACTGCTGGATAATGACCTGTCACGCGGCACCAGGAGTTACCTGCAGATCATCATAGAGGCTGCCGCTGAGGTACATGTCACGCAGGGGCATGTCCGGCAGCTTGGCGCGCAGGAAGCTGCGTAGCTCGGCACAAATATCCACGGCTGCTTGCTTGGCCCGGGCCTGCTCATCCGCTGGGATTGCTACCTGCCTCCTATAATACGCAAAGAGCTTTTCTTGCAGAGACAAACGGAGGCGGGATTTTTTCAGTTCCATTTGACTCCTTTTGGCAGATGGCTTGGGCTTTGTGGGTCGGAAGAAGTCTGCAAGACAGAAGGAAGACTGCTGATCAGCTTCAGTTTTTCAGCAGGAAAACAGCTGCATGGAATTGCGCCCTCCGAGGTCTCAGGAAGCTTTTAGCAGACGTTTTGCATGCTTTACCCACATACAGAAAAGAAAGGCCGAGAAGCTTCAAAAGAAACCACTAAGGAGGAATCAAAGAGGATGAAAGTAAGTTTCTAATCTGGATTTTATCCAGAACAAGACTAATGCTCTCATCTTGCACAAGAAATATTTTATTGGCTAAGGGGGCAGTACTTGAGTTCACCAAAGCTCATCAAAAAATCATCACCCTTACCAGACCAGCTGTTTTGAACAGGATGCCAGAGTTGGGGATAAAACATCCTTGAACAACCATCTCCTTAGGTTTTTAATTATATACATACATATGTGTGTGTGTGTGTGTAAGTTATATAAATACACACACACACACACACTTACAAATTATCAGCAAAGCCCCCTCCTGACTAGGATATGATAGAGAAAATCATGCCATTTAGAAACACTGCTGTAACTGCTACAACTGCTACAACTATGACCACCATCTATCATAATCGGAAGCTGACAGACCTCAGGGCAAAAGCCTCTCTCAAAACTTCATCGGTCAAAGGGAAGAGAGTGCAGACACAGGTAAGAGGCAGTGATACAAATGCTCTAGGCTACTGATGGCACTGTTAAGAAATGCCCAACCTGCACAGATTTTCTCTAAATTCTGTTTTTTTTTTAAGAATTGTTTCTTACAGAAATGAGTCTCTGCTTCCCATCTACCTTTCAGATTTATCCTAATCTTGATCTAGAGTTTCAAAAATTATTAGCAAGAATTAAGGGAAAATTTCAGACCTAAGAGGTCCTAAGTCTTGGAAGGGCTGTGCAGTCATAGCAGTAGGATGACAGGGAAGACACCACAGCCCAGTAGCACGATTCATCAGCTATTCCGCATTTGTCTAACAGCAGGCACCTGGCCACGCAACACAGGTAGAATGGCCAGACAGGCAGCACATGGATCTCTCTCACTCAAACTCAGCAGCTCCTTCCACTCATCCCACTGCAGACTCCTGGGGCAGATACGGGGGGTTCGCATAAGGCCACAGGAAACCAGACTTCAATGACCATTTGTGAAACAACTTATTTCTTCAATTTTAAGTTTTCATTTATTTTTAAGCCATGTATACAAGACATGGGTCCATCTCACTGCCCATGCCTTGGGAATCCCGTCTAACGATCTAGACTTCCTTTAACTCAGCTGTCTAGTTATTTAATGCTTCCTAAGCAGGGAATCCATTGCCATCCTGAAGATTACTTTCCTATAGGTGTCTGGAAACCAAGTTAAAGCTTGAGTGATTTTTGAACCTGAAAAATAACCATCATCTGAAAAGGTCATGATCAATCTTTAAATCTCTGAGAGTCAATCTTACAAAGTGACTGAGGGATGAAAAGTTAAACCGGGGGGGGGGAAGAACAAAACCCAACCAAATACATAAAAAAAATCCACTGATGGACTCTAAATTACTTGTTACGCCACTGACAAGGAAGACTTCAAATCACAGTTTAGAACTTGGTAAAGACGGTAGCTCACTGACAAGCGACACTACAAAAAGGCAAGCAAACTTACAATACAGAAAATATGGCTACATGTAAATTACTAGATATTCACAACTTTAAATACCCCTCTCTTAAAAGGACGCAGAGGAACTGGAGCAGACCAAAGAGGCAACAAGGATACTCAAAGGTGTGCAATGCCCTTTGAAGACTAGAGTTTGCACAGGTAACTAACTACTCAACTTGAAAGAGAAATGACTGGGAGAATAAAATTGAAGCCCATAAAGTCCTGAGAAGCATGAAGAATGCAAATAGGTGATTATTAATCCTGATACGTTACAGACTTCCAGTTCTTGAATTTATCAGGAGACCCATTTAACCCTTAGCCCTCTCCACTCAGAAACCACCGTGCTGGGAGGAACATTCTCTTTCCCTACCTTCCTTTAAATGACCGCAGGTTTTGTGGGCCTGGCTACGAGCGTGCCAAGCAGGAATGGCAGGAATGGCTGCTCCTCACCTGGGTCTGCAGCTGAAGCGTCAGTGGGGAGGGTCTGCAGGGAGCGGCTAAGGTTCGTTTTCATGTCCTGGCTCAGCAACCGCGAGGAGGCTCCCAGCCAGCTGGGCTCTTCCCAGCTCCTCTTTCCGGACTGGCTCAAGCGGGTCGGGCTGCTGGGCGCGCTGATGGCCCGGTCATACATCTAGAGCAACAGCAGCACGAATACAGTCAACGCTCCCATTCCCTCCGCGTGAGCGGCCGCGCCGTACTGTGCTCGGCACCCTGCAGGCCCCCAGCTCACCCGTTTGACGGCCAGTGTGGCGATGCCCAGCATGGCCGCGCCGCCCACACCCAGCACGAGCCGTGCGTTGGACAGCACAAAGTCGATGGCCGTGCCAATGCCATTGTCGTCCTTCTTGCCCTTGCGCGGCCCGGCGCCCGCCATCTCACCTGCAGGGAGCATGCAACGGGCCGTCAGCATGGTCGCACTCACGGGGGCTTCGCACGCAGCTGCGTGAAGGGACAGTCAGGCCCCGCAACCTCTTCAGTTAATCACCCTCCACCTGCAGGCAGGTATTGCTAGAAATGCCAGAGGGACCACACTGACCATGCTCTGCAGCGGCTGCATTTCTTTGGCCCTAACTCTGTTTAAGACCTGAGGGGAGACACCCCAATTTTGTGTGACCAGTAATCACTTAAGTAGATTTACTTGTGCAGTCACCTTCTGCATTATAAAAAAAAAAAAAAAGATTTACTTCAGTAAATATATATATAGAATGCATAATATATGTAATATACAGGATTTTATTGCCAAGTTATATTACTGTTTGTGCCTTTTCCTTTTAGTTGGTGCTTCGAAGCCAGACCATAGTCTCTTTTTTTTACCATATTATTTTCTCTTTCTCAATCTAAAGTATGTAATTTTGTTCACAAACAGGGCAAGGCAGGGACTATCTGGTGCTTGATTATGAAAAATCAGGATCTTCCTAGGAGCAGGCAGGCTGTCTCAATGTAGATTTGAACGTGGATGGACTTTGGCCAAAGTCTAACAACGGGTATCTCTGAAACATCCCAGGATCAACATTAGAGGCCACGCTGAGCCACAAAGGGAACAACCTCCTCACTTTCATCGGTCACTTATTCCTATCTGCAAGTTGGTGAGTCTGGCTCTCAAACGGATCATGTATAACATGAAGCAATGTTTGTATTTGCTTAAAGTTTACACTTTCAATTTCTATTTAACCTCTGATCTCAGCATTTACAATCAAAGAGCTTCCCTGGCCAACAACACCTATAAAACAAAGTTGTCCGTTACTGCACCTGCAGGTGGGTCCTCAGTGAGATAATGAAAACACCATGAAACTTGCGTAACTGGAGCCAAGGTCAGCTTTCTAGGTCGACTTTGAAGCCAGGTAAAGGTTCAATGCCCGCCTGACTTTGGCAGTTTAAAACAACTCTTTTACTGTACTACAACTCAGTTACATTCCAAGAAAGAATATTCCTGCCTGGACGACTAGGGGATCCAGCTACTTGTGACTGATAGGCAGAAAAACAACACCAGCCTAATGGTTCTCCCATCGGGGATGACCTACCTGTGGCCTAACGCATTGGTGCAGGGGGCAGGAGGGCACCTCCGTCCCAGCTTCTCCAAGGCAGCGGAGGGCAGGGAGCACCGACCATCGGCGGCAGCGCTGGGCTTTGGGGAGCAGAAGGAAGGAGGCTGCGCGGGAGAAGGGCCCTAGCGCAGGCCGCCGAGCTCGCTGCGCAGAAAGGCCCGGCCCTTCGCCAGCTGCCGCTCCTTGTCCTCGGGCCGCTCCAGCGCCTGCTGCCTGCGGAACTCGCGGCGGATGGAGGCCACGTAGAAGTCGCGGTCGGTGTAGCGTAGCGCGCGGCCCCGGCGCAGCAGGGCTCGGTAGAGGCTCAGCACGGCCTCCCGCGACCAGGCGGCCATAGGGGAGCCGGGACAACGGCCGGGTAACGGCGGGGCAACGGCCGAGTAACGGCTGGTAACGGGCGGGCAGGGGGAGCGGGAGCCGGAGCCGCGAGCGGGGCCGGGGCAGACGCCGGAGCCGCCCCGGCTTCCTTCTCTGGGCCCGGATGCTCTTCGAGGGCCGGTTTGGGCTCCGGCAACGGCAGCTCCGGGCGGTCGGTCCTCAAGCGCTCGCGCTGCCGCAGCGGCTGCTGGCGCCGTTTGGGGGTTTTGCGGCCGCCTGAGGTGTTTTTCCCCTCTTTTTTTGTCGCCCTGGCTGCTGCTGCTGTTTAACTCAACCCCTGCCAATTCTGGGCCTTTGCACCGAGTGTTGCTTGAGAGGCTTTAAAAAGGAGGCGGAAAAGGGAAGTCCGCCCGCGCGCCGCGAGCGGAGCCCGGCTCCTAAAACGAGCCGACGGTTTCCGCGTCGGCCCGGGTGACGTTTGTGCTCAAACACCCGTCGAGCTGCCTGCACGAGGTGGCAAAACGCCGTTTCCTCTGCGCGTCCCTCTGTTTGGGCAGCGGGGGCCGAGCGGGAGGTCTCGGTTGAAGTTTCTTTCCGTTCTCCCGAGAACGGGGGCGGTAGCGGTTGGTTGAGGCCCTCAGTCCCCTCCTGCCGCGTTTCCAGGCGTGTTTTTGCTGCAGATAACGTGGCCACAAGGTCCTGCCTCAGAGCACAGCACTTTCCTTGCCCAAAAAGAGCCGTAAAGGCTGCTTGAGTGCCAAACAAGCGAACAAGCTGGGGTGTTTTCTCAGTTACAGGGTTCTTCCTGTGTGGATGCAGCTCCCTCGTGGGCCTTGGGCAGGCAGGGTCAACTCCCCAGATTGCTACTCCCACAAACACCCGTTTCCTTGACCGTCTCCAGGCAGGATTTCTCCTGCTAAACTGGCAGCAGGTGCCTGAGGTCTTTTCCTCTTGCGAAGCTGCCAAAGTCGTCGTGATTTGTGCTCCATCCTCCCCAAAACGATGACAAGAGGCGGAGGGGAAGGAAGGGCTGGTAAAAATCATATAGCAAGAGCCAGGGCGCACCCAAAGGGCCAAGCGCTGCAGGAATTCATTATTTCAGCGTCTTCTTTTCCAATAATCTCTCTCTCTTTGCCAGTGGCAGCCGCTCTTCGAAAACCTTCAAGCCCAAGAAGAACATCCCCGAGGGCTCCCACCAGTACGAGCTGCTCAAACACGCCGAGGCGACGCTGGGCAGCGGCAACCTGCGGCAGGCCGTGATGCTGCCCGAGGGCGAGGACCTCAACGAGTGGATCGCCGTGAACAGTGAGTCCTGGGGCCGCCCGAGCAGCGGGCACACATACGCTCTGCTCATTAAACTCTAGTTTTGTGCCTGCAGCTCAGAAAGGGGTTTTATTCACCCCTCCCGGCCATTTTCACTTTGTTGTTGCACGTTAAAAAAAAAAATCCAGCGTTAATTCTGACAGCTGCACAGTTACAAGCAACTGAATTTGGTTTTAGTGATTGCTCAACCTGGCCTTGAACTTTAGAGGTTAAAGGGAGGGGGAAAAAAAAGCAGTTTCTGAGCAAAGGGAGGGAAAGCCACAAAGATTCAGCTTAAAAAGGAGCTCTGGTGCTTGTCAAAGCTCCAGGTGGAGGCACTGCCTGGGCTTTGTTTTTTTTTAATTTTAAGTTTTCACACTGTGCCTAGCGTGAGCTGCAGAGCGTGTGGCAGGCTCAGGGAGCAATAAAATTCCCGGATTATCCCAATCTCCCGGCACCGGGCGCTGCGCGGGGCGGGAAGGCTCTGTTCCTCCGCAGGGCTGAGCTCACGGCGCTTCCCCTTCCAGCTGTGGATTTCTTCAACCAAATCAACATGCTCTACGGGACCATCACGGAGTTCTGCACCGAGGCGAGCTGCCCCGTGATGTCCGCGGGACCCAGGTGGGCAGTTTTTTTGCCTCTGAACTCGTAGGAACCCCCTTTCCTTCACCCCGTCTCCCTGTCCTGATACCAGGTTAGGTCGGCACGAAGCCCCCGCTCGGTTTTCAGAGCTGTTTTAGGAGGTTGTTTTCATGAACGGGCACAAGGAGAGAGCAGAGACGAAGGCTCTGAGTTAACCTGCCAGATGGGCAGAGTTTCTCCCAAATTCACACCTCCCGTCCCGCTTTTTCTTGTGGCTAGAGAGCAATTTCGCTCTCAATTCTTTTTCCCCCTGCGTTTTGGCCCGTTGTTTGGTGGAGCGGAGCAGCACGGCTCGCTCGTGTGCTTAGAGGAGCCTCTCTCCCGTTTGGGACGGGGATCTGGAGCCAGCCCCGTTCAGTGGTGTTTGCAGGGCAAAATCCTGCCCCGCTTCTCGAAGCAACCGCGAGGTTCCCGTTTCTGTGCCTGGGGCCGTTTCCTGGAGAGGCTTCCTGCCCAGGGCGCCTTGGCTTTCCCCCGGGACGCGACGGCTTCGGTGGCTTTTCCGGACGCCCCCGGTGGCTCCCGCGTCGCGGTGACACCCGCCCCGCTCTGCAGCGGCTCCCAAAGCTTCTTGTTGCGTTGGAAAACTTGGCCTCTGCGCACACAGCTCGGGGATGAGTGTTGCACAGGATTCCTCATCAGTGTCCTAAAACCTTATATGAAATGACTTAGCGTGGAGACAATCCATCTCTCAGGAATACTTGCTTTGCCGCGTTGTTCCGGCCCTGCTCCTTCCTCGGGCAGGGAAATCCTTGGAGCGAGCAGGTTTTCCTTCCCCGCGCGCACAGGTACGAGTACCACTGGGCGGACGGCACCAACATCAAGAAGCCCATCAAGTGCTCGGCCCCCAAGTACATCGATTACCTGATGACGTGGGTTCAGGACCAGCTGGACGACGAAACCCTCTTCCCCTCCAAGATCGGTAACGCGCGCCGGGGGGGGAGGCCCCTCCGCGGGGCCGGCCGGGATGCTCAGCCGGCCCTTTCGCTGCTTCCAGGCGTCCCTTTTCCCAAGAACTTCATGTCGGTGGCCAAGACGATCCTGAAGCGGCTCTTCCGCGTCTACGCGCACATCTACCACCAGCACTTCGACTCGGTCATGCGGCTGCAGGAGGAGGCGCATCTCAACACCTCCTTCAAGCACTTCATCTTCTTTGTGCAGGTGAGCAGCTGATCTGCCTTTCCCTCCTTTGTTTTTTTTTTTTAAAAACTCTTTTCCTTTCTCCCCTCTTTTTTTTTTTTTACTATTTTCCTTCCCCCCCTTTTCTACTATTTTCCTTTCCTCATCTTACTGTTTTCTCTCCCCTTTTTTTTTTTTTCAGTTTTAACTCCCACCTGTTTTCTACTCTTTTCCTTACCCCACCTGCTTTCTACTATTTTCCTTTCCTCCTTTTTTAACTATTTTCCTTTCCCCACCTGTTTTCTACTATTTTCCTTTCCTCCTTTTTTTTTTTTTTTTTACTATTTTCCTTTCCCCGTTTTCTATTTTCCTTCCCTCTCTTACCGTTTTCTCTCCCTTCCCCCCCCCCTTTTTTTTAAACTGTTTTCTCTCCCTTTTTTACTATTTCCTTCCCCCATTCTGGTCTGTTCCCATTCTTTTCTATTTCTTCTTCCCTCCATTCTGTTTTCTTTTCCCCTTCTCCTCTCGATGCTGATGGGCAGCAAGAACCGGAGCGCGGCGCTTGGAGAGCTCTGCCATGCCTGGAGCGCTCGGCCTTGCGCTGGGAATGACGGAGGCGGCGTCTGGTCTCCAGCGGTGGGAGAGGCGCCCGCCGGAGCTCCAAGGGGAGCATTTTCCAACAGCTCTTTCCGTTTCCTCCCAGGAATTCAACCTGATCGACAGGCGCGAGCTGGCCCCGCTGCAGGAGCTCATCGAGAAGCTGGGCTCCAAGGACAGATAACGCGGCGGCCGCTTCCCGCCTCGCGCTCCCGGAGGAGCCGGAGCGCAGAGCCCGACGCGCGGCCCGAGGCCTCGCCAAACCTCGCTAGAACCCGCAGCCCGGACGCAGCGCTAGTTAGTCCCGTTCAGCTGCGTCGTTCCGGCCTGCTCCAAACGGGGCTCCGTTTGCAGCTTCCTCCGGTCCGGAAGCAGCCGTGACTTTCTGGAGCAAAAAACCGGCTGCAATTCCCCTCCGCACTCGGAGCCCCCGGGATCAGAGGCAGCAGAAGCCGCGTCCGGCGCTGGCTGCGCGGAAGAGCCGGCAGCCTCGCTTACCCGAACTGCTTCTCAATCCTGAGCCTTAAGCCCCTTCCCGGCAGCTTGGGGGTGGGAGCGGGACAAGGTGGACCAAGTGCCTCAGTGCTCGGGCAGCCCTGCCCGGCGGCCGGGGGGCAGCGGCCTCCGGCAGCAGCTTTTTCTATGCGTAACCCTGGGAAGGGGGCAGCAGGGACCCTCCTCGGGGAAAGGCAATAATAAAAGTTTCCTCCTTCCCATTGGCGGTTGCGTTTGCACCCGACCGCGGCGCTCGGGGAGTCGCCGCGGCACAACCCGTGGGCGCAGAGCAGCTTTATTGAGGTGTCTCCCCGTTGCCGGCGCCCGGCGGCGGCTCCTTGGGCACCGAGGTGAAGATGCGCAGCCCGTGCATGGCCTTGATCTCCTCGCTCAGCGCCTGCGAGCGGGGCCAGGACAAGGGGCTTCGAGGTCCCCCGCGCCGCGGGCAGCGGCCCCGTTGCCGAGCGCGGGGCCCGCGCCGCGTCCCCACCTGCGTGACCATCCGGTGCTGCTGCACCGGCCGCTTCTCCCGGAACTCCTCGGATTCGATGTGGATTTCGTACATGGCCCCGCAGCCGCCTGCGGAGGAGACGGAGGCGTCGAGCGGCGCAGCAGCCGAGGGGGCGCTCGCTGTGACACCGGACGGCAGCCCGTGTCCCCGTCCCCTCCTTCCCTCGAGTGTGACCCCAGGAGAGTGACACACGCCCAGGGTCCGTGTGGACCTGGTTGGGGAGGAAAGAAGAGGAAAAAAAACAAAAAGAACCAAAGGGAAGAGGGAGACAGTAGAGAAAAAAAAGCTGGAGGGAAGGGATAAAAATGGGAGAAGAGTGAAAAAGGGAAAAGGGTGAAAAAAAAAGGGGGAGAAGAGGGACAAATAAATAAGAAAGGGGAGAAAGGGCAAAAAAAAGGGAGAGAAAAAATAAGGGGAGAAAGCGGGGGAAAGAAGAAAGGGGAGAAGAGGGGAAAAAGGCAAGGAGAAAGAGGGTGAAGGAAAGACAAGGGGGGACA